>CAJQUW010006328.1:0-299165 GCA_907163375.1 Prostheceraeus crozeri | reverse complement strand
TAAGAGAAAATTTATTAACTGCCGGTTCAACTGCAAAATGTAATTGTTTCTTATCTTTAAATGGTATACCTAAATGTCTCTTAATTTCATTTGATATTGATTCAACTTCGTAAGAACCAGGAAGAAAAGTTAGCACTTTCCACATTTTGCCTTTATCAGTAGAATATCTAAATTGATCATTCACATCTTTGATAACGTTTTGAATAGTGTTAAATGTGGAGAAACTAGTCAATGCAATTTGATAATTTTTATTTTGTTCTAAATGTAGAATGGGTTCTAAATTACAAGTGTGTGATGAAGTAGTTGTTGTAATTTTTAACGTCGTACTAAATTTTGATGAACCCAAAATCTCTGTTAGATTTTCTAAATGATTATTAATTTTGTCTAAATCTGCTGATGATAATTCTCTCGAAGACATTTTTTAGTTAAAATTTTGAATAAATATTTTTTTATAAAAAAATTAAAAACAACAACATATTTTAGCTACGGGCGAAGCCCTAGAACCTTCGGTTCGTTATACTTTTATAATCCTCTTCATTTAGAATCTTCTTTTCTAACAGTCTTTTCAATATAGCATGAATTTCATTGAAACTAGAATTATGTCCTTCTTTTATTGCAGATATTAAAATATTTAATCTATTCAGTGGTTCTTGTGGATCATCTGGTAAGAATACAGTTGTTTCAGTTTTAAAACCTTTTCCTACTTTAACTCCCGTTGATAATAAATTTTCTAATTGTTTATAACGTCTAAGAGATTTTACTGCACCAACTCTATCTAACATAGCTTTATATTTTATGAGATCTTCTACAGCATAATTATTTAAATCTGCTCCTCTTAAAAGATCAACAAAATTTCTATCTAAATTAAAAGGAGATTTATCTGGTGAAAAAATAAACCTCGAAAAGGTTCTGGAAATATTTCTTTTTGTCCGAGATAAAATCTAGGTATTGTTTTTCCATCTATAAATGAAATAGAATGTTCAAATTGCATAGATTTTGGTAATTTCTTATTAATGTTTGATTCTAGTAATCCATAGTCATCTAATATAGTTTTGTGTTCTGGATCTGTTATATTAATTTGTTTATCATTATTTGTACTTTATTTTTCAATCTTTTTAAATGGTTCCATAGTTTTTTCAAAATCAGTTTTTACTTGCTCGGTTTGCTGCATTTTTTCAAACATATCAGATTGAATACCAGCTTTTATCACTCTATGTTGAAGATGATTTTCTTTCATAATATTTCTTTGTTTTATTAACTCTTCTAATTGTTTAATTCTTTTAAAATCATCAGCTTTAATTTTATCCATTTTTAAAATATAATATTTGAATTTTGTGGTAACATTGGAATACAACAAAAACATTTTACTGAACAATTTTTTTTTTATTGCTTTGGCGTCTGACATCTTTTCGTTTAAGTTTTGTTTAATAAAGTTTTGCTTAAAAACTTCACTAGAAACTTCACTAGAAATTTTTACCATCACCAGAAATTTTGCCATCCTGTTTATTCTTATCATCAACTTTTTCTGACTGTAATTGAAATGATATTTGATTTACTTCATTGGCTATTTGATCAAATTTTTCAATCTCATCTAACGTAATAACATTATCATCACATACACTTTGAAAGTAGTAATGTAGTTTATCATAGACTTCTTTAATATGTAAATGCTTAGTTTTTAATGATTTTCGCTTCTTAGTTATTAAAGATTTATCTAACATTGTAACAAGTGAAGTTGCAAAAACACCCGTACCTGTTAAAGCAGTAGCAATTACTGGAATTACTAAAACACCTGAAGATATAACAATTGCTAAGCACCTAAACTTATTGTTAAGAATATGCCAATTCCTTGTGCTACATTCTTAACTTTAGTCCATCTCTTTCTTAATTTTTTAAAATGCTCTAATCTTTATAATAATTGAGATTCCTTATCTTTCATTATCTTTGTGTTTTTCTTTATTCAATTCACTTATTTTTAACTGTGATAACGAAGGATATATTCTTGCGGTTTCTTCCACTTTTGTTTCTTCCATTTTTAAAGAAATATTTTTAGACACGTAAGTTTAGACACATAATTTTAGTTATCTCATATTTTGAAAACTTGAAAAATGGATTTAAAAAACGTTTTTAAAATTACCAATTTTTATAATTTTCGGTGTCCTGGAACGGTCATGATTTAAGCAGTAAAAATTGTAATTCTCAAATTTTGAGATTCTTAACTTTTATGATTTTTTCGGTGTCCTGGAACGGTCATGATTTTGGGGGTGAAAATTGTAATTCTCAAATTTTAAGATTTTGAAAAATTTGAAAAATTGGGTATTTTTAAAAACGCCTAAATTTATGAATTTAGGTCTTAAAAACCTGAAAGAGGGTTAAAATTCATGAATTTATGTCGTTTTTAGAGATACCGATTTTTCAAAAAATGGTACTTTTTAAATGGTCCAAATTTATGAATTTAGGTCTTAAAACCAGAAAAAGGCTCAAAATTCATGAATTTATGTCGTTTTTAAAGATCCTTTTTTTTCTAATTTTATGGTGTCCTGGAACCGTCTTTTACCCATTCCTTACATTTGATTTGCAAGAGGTTGCTTTACTTGTTGTATAGCAGTCAATTGTACATATTCATCCTGAGGAATAACAATCATGCGAGAATAAGAACTCATAGTTTGTACATAATCATGGGAGTTTTCAAAATATCACTTCGAAATCTAAATTCTTCCGGACACTCTTGCGTAAAGTCAATGAATAAGTAACCGTATGGTTTTTCAGTAGCTGCTTGAAAAATTTCAACTAAGGCCTTTGATCCTCTTGGTGCAACTTGTCGCGCTAAAATTTCAAATTGACTTTTATCTCGCGGATTCTTGAAAATAGCATAATAGTGTGTATTCAGGTTTCGTATACGAGCTTCTTTTCCAACAGGAAACAAATTTTCTGTGATATAGATGATAAAGCACCTTTTATGATGTGCTGCGCGGGTGAACATATCTGTAACATCTTTGGAATTCTTACTTTCTTTTAATAAATCATCCAATACAACAACATCATTAGACTGAAGTTTATCACACTGGACCACTATACCACATTTGCATAGGTACTAACTATTGCGACATAAGTGACACTCGAAATGAGCAATATCACAGTGGTTACATTGGCAAAGTTGAATGCAATTACGTATGAAACAGCGTTGACAAAAACCATGCTTACATCTCTTGAAGATGCGCTTTTCATTTCCATCCTTTCGCTTACATACATCGCATCACATAGTTTCACCGTTACTGATGTCTATAGCAAGTCTTTTTGAAGATATGAATTTGCTAGCCTTTTCTAAATAATAGACGCATGTACAGAAGGAATATACTTCGAGAGTGAGCAGACATAGCTCGAAAACCAGTTGTGCTACAATCAAGTACCACTGCATTTTCAATTTTTCTTTATGGAAAGTTGAATGTGAATATCTGAAATCGCTTCAATCACTAGACTGCCACCATGATGGTTAAATGCGTTAAGACGTTCAGCAATTTTTATCATATGTCTTTTAAAAAATTCTTCGGGGTGATCTACCACTTCCATTGAATAAGAAGCAAAATGGAAAGAGCGACTTTCCACCTCTTCCTTTCCAAAGTGACTAAACTTAATTTTCGCAACTAATCGCGCCATGATAATGCTATCAGAGAATGTATTCATTAACTCTAGAAATAGAGTGCTAGCATCATCGACCACTGCTTCGATGTCGGTCTCATCTTTATGAAAATTTATCACATAATCTTGAACAGCTCCTTTTAAACTTTGCCTATGAAAATGTAATGTTCCGCAGTCGTTTGAGAAAGACATGATCGCCCTTTATCTAACCCATCCATTGCATGAAAACAACAACTCTTCTCATAGCAACATTTATTGAATAACGGTAACAAGCATGCATTATAAATCAATGGTTTGAAACAGATAAAATAGATACAGCTGGTAACTATCATACAGCGAGCAATGATAACCATACAGGACTTTGGCAGTGTTGAGGTAAGGAGGAAAGAAGCATTGGTTATGAACGTAGCTACTACAACGAACAGACAAAATAGGAACACACAAATCCTTAAAACGTTTCGTGACTTCATGATAATGTTGATTCACTCTACTATCCCAAGGCGGGAGCAAAATGTCATCAATGATTAGATTGGGAAATACTTTCCTCTCCTTAGCAGGATTATTACAAAAGATGCGTATAACATTGAAAGCAGCTAACCATCGTTTAAAGTCAATAGGAAGAGCACTGTCACAAGAAAAGCCATAGTCTTGCAAATATTTCAGATTAAGTCCATGAATGTGTTTTCTCGCCCATTGATCAACATTGGGATCGCAGTTGGCATGTTGATGATAGACACTAACAATCTGATATGACCAATTGTTCATAGCAATAGCTCTGAGCTCCTGTACAGGTTCACCCTCACAATCCATAAAAATGATGATAGAAGCCTAAAACGGAAATTTACACATCTAAGGAAACGTTCTATAACATATTACAAAATGAAGCATTACATCGATGCTTTTCACGACAAAATACACAAATGATATGATGGCAACGAAGAAGTAAAATGTATCTAATAAGACCACGTCTACGACACTCAAAGCACATAAGCGAATTGTCATAGGGTAGAGTTAGGAAAGGACTAGTAATTCTCCTTCTTTGATTTGCGTTTTGAGGCAGCATTCTTCTCCGACTTGCGCTTCGTACCACTGCTGTTAAGGATTTGATCAATTATGTCATCGACGTTGGGTGGTTTTGGAATATATAGGATGGATTCCATATGCATGGAGAGAGAGGCTATTTTATTATCCTTGTGCCGACCATAATATAGCCCATTCACTTTGAAAAGGATATCCCAAGTACCTTCTCCGAGCTCGTCGCATGTGATGGATGTTGAATGATCTCCCTCCTTCTTATAGTAAGTACACCAATGTGATGCCGGTAGGCAAATTTGATTACCATCCCAAATCTTTCTATAGGGAGTATCCTTGTCATCTCTCGCCTTCCACTCTTGAGCAAGAGGAGTAGGAATGTCCATATTTAATGTCACATACTCCTCAATAATATCAAGTTGGCGGCGAATGTACGGACTCACGGGGATCAGTATGTAGTCCCCATACTGATTGCGCATTATCTTGACATCCGTTGAAGGGAGCATTCCCGTTTGGAGTACTACGCTATGATCGTCATAACGCAAGACTTGTTTAAATTTACGCTGTAGCGGTGTAGGATTATGTACCTTGGTTGTTTCTTCCACTGCCCTCAGTTGTAGATGATCTGATCGTAGCGAACCTTGTAACGTTTGACCGCCATTTTGTCCTACTAGTGCAGCAGATGGAGTAGATGCCTGAAAATGAAAAAGATTGTATTAAGTTTACGTTGAAGGGAGGAGAGGGAGGGAAGTAGCGACTTACCATTTTAGTTGGATAATAGAATAGAGAGAGAGAGAAAATGTGTGTCCGTCACTCGTGTGATTCAACGATGGAATGATTCTCACTGTGGAAGGCTCGCTATTTATATAGAAATGCTTGATTCTCATTGGATGATGATCCTCATTGGACAATAACATCAAGCTGATTCCAAATCTGGCCTCCGTTTACCAATCCAAGCCTTCGTTCGCCCGCTGGAGCTGTTTCTTGTGAAATTCTAACTCTGTCGTTTTTCGCCAATCTCCCAAATCTTAAATGGCGTCTCACATCTAAACGAAGACAGATATGAACAAGCCGTTTCTTTCACTGAATTTGTCTCACTCTTAGCTTTCAAACGAGTTATTGCATGACTCTACGATCACTAGAACCGAAATTGGAAGATCGGTGCCGGGGGGGGGGAGGTCGGTGAAATTTGATGAAAACTGTTTTGGTAAAGGTCCCAGGTCGAAATGCGACACTTTGGAAAGATTTTCACAATTTTGTCCATACTAAGTGGCTCTGACACTTAGGATTTTTTCAGGTGAGGTCCGACGTGAAATCTTGTAACAGCTCTAACTTTTGAACGGCTGATCCGATTTTTACTCGCAACAAAAATGTCATCGGGCATTTTTTTCTCCTCTTTCAAATGAGTATCTATAAGACAAAATCCATCCACTAGAACCAAAGTTGGAAGATCGCTGCCGAGGGGGGGGTCGGTGAAATTTGATGCAACAAACTTTGGTCAGGGTCCCAGGTCGAAATGCGACACTTTGGAAAGATTTTCACAATTTTTTCCATACTAAGTGGCTCTGACACTTAGGATTTTTTCAGGTGAGGTCCGACGTGAAATCTTGTAACAGCTCTAGTGAACGGCTGATCCGATTGACTCGCAAAAAAAATGTCATTGAGCAGTTTTTTCTCCTCTTTCAAATGAGTACCTATAAGACAAAATCCATCCACTAGAACCAAAATTAGAAGATCGCTGCCGAGGGGGGGGTGAAAAATTTTTTTTAACTCAACTTTTGACGAGAAACACGATGGGAGTGGTCTCGCACCGAAATTCCACCATTCCAACCTGGCCGGCACACCACGCCAACCTGGAGAGCGCACCACGAACAACCTCTGGCAACGCCAACCTCGTCGTTCCAGAGAGGGGGGAGTCGGACTCGAAGCAACCAGGTGGCGGACTAGGGCCGACGCCCTAGTCTGACAGGAGGGGGGGGAGGTCGGTCGACGGCGGCCATCTTGCGCGGTCCAGTGGTGTAGATTTACTTACTACTAGCTTGAACCGGCATAGACTCATGGTAGCACGCAGACGAGAGCGACCATGTCTTTCACTCCATAGTTGTTCATAATTTTCATGTGAAGATCGATAGATTCCGATCAGCAAAAGAACTCTAATGAATGCCATCAATTCTGTATTGTCAAGAGTCTCCCAACGCTTGGCTAACCAACTGTCTTCTCCTTGTTGCTGGATCAAACTTCGTACATAATCATTTGTGTGAACAATAATCAGATTTTGCATTTCTAAAGTTATAAACTGTTCCAACATAAGTCGCTTAGTACCAGCGGAACGTCGAACGCCTGCCGTTGGACCGAAGATATCACGAAAGATATTGTGGGACCGAGTTTGAGATGATGACGGAAGAGTTGATGACCAGGAAATATCTGAATTTCTGCATTGAAAATCGGACACATGGCTAGGAAGGCCAGCTGATGTGTTTGGTGTATGGTCAACTTCATCCACCCTGTCTTCGTCTGTTGAATCGACTTCACTGTACAATTCGTCTAAAACATTATCCTCAGTCTCAGAGGCGCTGTCCGATGCTTCATCATCACTCGTCTCATTCTCAAACAAAGCAGCAATTGCTCTCTGCGCGGCGACTCGACGACCTGACATAACTTGCGTGCTGAAAGAATGAAATGAAATGCGAATATTTGAGAACCGAACAACAGAACTTCTCTGATTGGTCCATGAGTTGTCGATTCACTCATTGGATGATTTGAGGAACGTTGTTGAAATTTATTCCTAAAGATTGCTGCGTCAGTCAAACTAAATAATTAGATTGAATCAAGATTGCTGATCTTATACAAAAGTCATTGAACAATAATGTAACAAACGTTACATGGTGCGCCAAATAAAGGTGGTGATTAAATCTGTGTATTTAAATATAGTACGCCACCATCTAAATTAATAACGGTGCAAAATGATAGCCAATGAACATTTATAAGATGTCACCGATTCATAACAGCAAGGAAGCACTGTAAGAAAGAAATTAACAAGACAAAGATAAAAGTGTAACAAATGCTACACGTGCGCCGCATGAGGGTTAAATAAAAAAGAAGTTGGTTTTTAAAAAGTGTATTTTGATGATTTTTTGCCGCCCACAGATTACACTCCTATTCTAGAGACCCGACTCGAAAGCGTTTTAATAAAGTTGATTCGTAAAATTAACTTATTAGCAAGGTATACTGGAGAATGTGATGAAAACGTCATTTCTTTTGTAAATGAAAAAAATGCTAGCCAATGATTCAATTCCGATTGGCGTTTCGACTTTTCATTTAACTTGTACGAAGTTCAAAGTTTTCCTAGTAGGATTTTAAAAGTTTATAACAAGTTTCATCAAAGAGCGTGACATATGACGTTCTTGCGACCCGGGTATGGTATCGGGATTCGAAAAGGCCGGGATCATTCCTTTGAATTGTGATACAGTACGCGGTACTTGAACAATTACCTAAAAACGGTCAGGCAAATTGTTAAGACATGAGCGACAGCTTAGTTGAGTTTCTTCGTCTGATGCGTTATCAGAAACCAGAAAAGCCACAAAAGCGCCCGGGAAATAAACGGATGAATGTCGAACCACTAGGCGAAATGACTTGCTAAGTCTTATTAAGTCTGATCAGATTCTTGCAAAGTCTGATCAGAACTTATTTTATGTAAGATCTTACATTTCCTGACCAGAAAGCACCAGACTTACTAAGTCTTATATTTTGCAAAATAAGATCTTTTCAGATCTTACCAGCTGATAATTGAAATTAAAAAAGTGAACTGAAATTTTAAACTTAAAGTCCGATTTCAGTGCGAAGATCAGACGATATCAATGGTTATAGTTGTTAAATGATCTTGCTGGAACATCAGTGCACTGAATATGTGTAGACAAAACGCAAAATATAAGACTTTTTTCTACTCAAAAGATTTCTAAAAATCACAAATAAGATCTTATCAGATCTGATCAGATTTGCTAATAAGACTTAGCACGACTGGTACTTTCTGGTCAGAACTTGTAAGATTTCCTTAGTAAGATTAAGTAAGTCATTTCGTCTAGTGACCTGACCAATGTTTAACTGTGATGAAATGGAATACTGGACTTCATCACCAAGGTGGAGGAGAACAGACGCGTCGAACTTTGACATAGTTTAGATGCCGGTTTACCACTTGAGTCTGTTGAGGACAGCAAAGTGCTTCAGATTTCACATGCAATGTCACTCGATCATCAGCATCACCCGAAGGAGGGAGTCGAAGAAATTGCTGTTGGAGCTTTGACTGGGTTCTCGTCAAATTCAGTTTGCTTCGATCAAACAGCATGCGACATTTCTTAGGACAAGTGCTGACCATTCATGGAAATGCCGATTTCACATATCGGGACAAATACGATCAATTCATTTCCCAGAGAAAGACAATATTTCCGACATTGATATGAGCAGATTATCGGTAAAGTAAGCCCACCTGTCGTTCTTAGAAGAGACGTGCTTCGTTTCAATGTTAACTGTGACGAATAGCAATTGTATTGCAATGAATATTGTATTGCGATCTTGTGAAGTGCCTCGATCGCACTGGAATCTGTAGGCCTACTCCAGCTTTTGCCATCTACCAACTTCGATTAGGCTACAATGCACACTAATTCCTCAAATGTTTATTACAACCCTGTGGGAACGAATCTTGCGAAAAACTGGCGAATGTCAGCTGCAGAATATCATGCTAAAGTTCAGTCATATTTGCGGGATATTCGCTGGCGAAGTTCGCCGGCGACAATTCGCGCTCTATATGTCACCTTTTACTTTTGACTTTCTCTCTTATTTTCTTTAGTAATCCGCCTCTACAGCCGAGGCTCTATTCTCTCCCTCACCTCCTCACTATCCCCCACATATGGCTAATCTATCTAAGAAATAAGTGAAGACTATCATTCTTTGATAATGATAAGAATACAGAGAATCCGCATATATCAATTTTCATGACATCTCTTGACATTCAATAATTTACAACAGTGACAAATATTTGAATAATATCATAGTATTTACTGCGACATTTATGGAAGATAAATACTTTTTTTAGTTTAAGCCTTCGTGAATTAAAAAAGATCCCTTTTTATCAGATCAGACTGAGTATACAATATATTTTCATGTGAAGGTAATATACGAACATTACTACTTACCACTAATTAGTTGCTACAATATCCACGATTTCGCCGGTTGGCAAAAAATCAGCTCGCATTAGTAAACAAATATCTACCAACTAATTATAGCAACTTTTTCGCCACCTGTCGTTTTTTAATTTTACACATGTTTTTGGATAAATGATGACCATTTTCACATGCGGAGATAGTTTTTACACGAAAATGAACCTTTAAAAAAATTATCTACAAAATCGCTACCTCGCCAGATAATCTGTTGATATTAGCAAGATGCGTTCCCACAGGGAAGTGCACAATTTCCTATTACAGGTATTATACTATCTTCACATCAAACATTGAGTGATATACTATATCGATGTTTGATCAATTTTAAGGAAGAAATTACCCTTTTTATATGATATTTGCTTTTATATTTTTATATATTCTGAATAATCTCCGAGTTTCATATACGATTGTTATATTGTTTAAATGCTGCAAATTAGAAACATTTGGTTTTGTGATTTCAAGTAATATCTGTAAGCAAACGACCGAAGTAGATGAGTGGCACAAAGTTACCCATTTGATTGGGTAATGTGCCATTTTTGGCGGGTCCTAGTGTCAAAAGTGTAGCTAGAAAAAAATTCAAAAAATGTGTGTGGTATTTCTAGAACCGTGAAGTTTAGTGCCATGTAGATTTGGAGTTCTAAATCAAATTTCCTTAAGCGCAATCTCAAAAACGCAAAAAAGTGACACAAGCTACCTCAGTTGACGGTAGTATAGTTTGCAATGCGATGGTACCAACATGCCACACATCTGCTTAGACTTGACATTGCGTGGAAAGGAAAGTCAAACGACGATTACAGACACGCTAGTAGAAGGCCCATATCTTAACTTAATTGACCACCTGTGAGTGGATTTGAAAAGATATGTGAAACATTTCAATTCAACGACCCTTGATGATTACCAATTTGGCAGCGGCTGGGCGGCAATATCGGGCGAAGCATGAACAGCCGAATTCAGGCTGTAGTTTCTGCTAAAGGTGGAAACATCAGATACTGACTTTCTTTGTAGATAAACCTCTATTGAAATTGTGTATTTATACATATTACATGCATTTTATGCATTATACATTTATTCTTTAGATCTGATGTTTTCAATCGGCTCATTACTTAAGCAACTATTAAAAATAGCCTTTATCTATGGATTGAGAGAAAATCTGTAATTCTTTGACAGATATTAATGCACCAGATATGAACACAAACATGTTATTTATCATGCTCAAAACTTATGATCGGGTGCATAGTTTTCGGATTCACGCGAATTCTCACATTTTGGATTTACAGTCAGCCTTGCACATATAAGTGCGACACCATGAGCTGATAAGTTGTTGTAATAATATCAGTGATAATCATAATCAAACTATTAATCAGTTTTCAATTTGTAGCACTCAGTCATGATAAACACTCAGTCCCTTGCGAGCAGCGCGACTTAAATTTTTGCGCTGCGTTGACGATTCCTGAATTCCGCACACCATGTAGGTGCCATGACTTTAATGGTAAAAAAAAACTGATAAGTGAAAATGCGCCTCTTACTTGTGATTTAGGCAGCGTATATTTTCTTAGTATACAGAATATATCACAGAAATCGATTATGATACAGTTGGATTGTTTTGAATGCCTTAGGTTTCAACTCAATAAAACAATGATGAAGCACATAGGAACGATGGCAAATTTAGTGATAATTATTTCAATAAATAGCTATCCGATGAAATCAAATGATAACATCCAGAACATACCAGGCATTTAAGGTGTACATTCAAAATAGTACGATTCTCACATTTCCATCACATAGCTTCATTGATATATGTATTTCCAATAAATCTGTAAAATGTCGGATAAAAGCATAATCTGGAAAGCAACATGAAAACAACTTCATCAAAGACTGAAGGAATGTCGATAGGTATCTGACCTTAATACTGGTTGTCAAATACCAGAAATTGAGATGCTTTTGATTTTGATTATGTTGACAATAATATGTATATATATATATATATATACGCAAATTATGCGTATATTCATAAACATTAGAAGATTCTGTCAAATACTTTCCGAAAAACTCAAGTGATTCCGTGCAGGGTTTCGAAATATAAACTGCATATACTTCGTTTAGTTTCATTCTTAACGATAAGTCCTTTTAGAACAATGTCAAGGTTAGATTAGAGACAACTCTATGGATGTATCAAAAGCAACAATCAAAACGACTAAAAAATGTATCGGTCGAAAACTTTACACAGGTAGTGTTGTCAGTGTCAAATATAAACGATACATTGCCACCTTTAAAGTAATGTGTTATCTATGATGTGTTATTTAATTTGTAATGAAGGGACAGACATAAACAAAGTTGCATCCGCATTTTTCAATTGAGGTTTTATGGTATAGTCGTATCTCTACGACTAAATGCAGTTTCCTTACTACAATAGACCAACGAGTCCATCTTCTAATATCTGAGCAGGTTAAGATATGTTTACATTGGTGTACTTTGCATTGCCACATGATGTTCAAGGTGGACATAGATATAATAAGTTTGTTCCGACATTTCTTAGGACTTAGACCCAGTTTGTTGATAACGCCTAGTTTTCCTTTTTGGCGACACAGAAGAGCCAATCAAGTTTCACAAATCCGTGTGAAAGATTCAGGTTGAAACCGTCAGAGTTTTGGTATGTGACGTGTGCGTGAGATCAAGGCGAGATGATGCAGGCCGCATCGCAATTTATTCCGTTTACTCAACCATAATAGACATTGATATGCAATTGTGTCTCACACTACTGTGCCGTCTGTGTTTGGTAGTGCTGATGAATGGTGACTCGAGCCGCTTACAATGTTGTCAGCACCACTGAGACCGGAATTTCCATCATATGCATGTTGATGCGAACCACTATTTATTGCGTAGGCAGACAGCTGGAAGAGAGTAAAAAAAATAATCAGAAAAAACCTTGTCAGACAATCATTGACTCAAATTTTCGACGCAAGCACATTTTCCAACGAAGCAAATAAATCAAAAGCTGGTGCATTTTCCGACGTTGAGGATCGGCCAGCTGTACAACTGGCATCCTTCTCACCATGGAATGAATTCACCACAATGATTAACATACACGTATCAAGCTAATTTAATTTTGAAATATGAACCACCCTAACATCGTGCGAATAGTATCCGTTGAAATTTGAACCATGAGTTCTATTGTTAAGGTTGTCATAAATGCATATTGTACAATCATGCTTTATGGGATCCCTTATATTGTAAGATTCGCCAGGACGTCAATCTACATTGATTCCAGCGACTCAGTGAATTTCAGTATGACTGCATCACGCAGTGAATTGGCTACAAGTCTGAATCAGAGAACAATATTTTTTTAACACCAGAGGAACCCGCAGAAAAACGATATTGTTCTCGTAGAAAACTCTTTCTATTTTACGAGAACAGCGTTTTTCTGCGGGTTCCTCTGGTGTTAAAAAAATTATGTCAAGCCCGTTATTTCATTCTAGAGAACAATATCTTTCAAAAAAAGGTGCAGTTTCATGATTTCTATTTCTGCGTTGATTTGATATTAATGTAGGTCTCCTTGTAATAGTAAACTTAATCTCCCTACCGGTTTTGCTTTGTTTAAGACCTGCAATAACTGATTAATCGACACATAGCTCCAGGCAGCATAAGCATAGTTGAGAGTATTAGTCTATTTATTTACAACATTTATGTTCTGGCTATCAATCTACTCTATGAAGAAGAAGCAGTAGTGCGAAGTGCAAGCGACGTCATGTGAGCACATAAATGGCCTATTATTGTCTTTTTCTCTTTTCGCGTTGACAAGAGTGTTTTCTAACTTTTTGATTATAGTAGGGGTGACAAGGTGCGAAAATGTGCTCAGAAATAAAGCTAGTAGTCAGGTCAGGACGTACTTTTGCTTGTGATATTTTCTTGCATATTGGAACTAGATACACCGATTTTAGGATGTCTGCACTGGATCATCTCTTGAGAAACTAAATATCTTATCCTAACTAACCGATTTTAGGATGTCTGCACTGGATCTTCTCTTGCGAAACTAAATATCTTATCCTAACTATCAATATGAGCGTCCAGGATAAAGCGGTCGAAACGCGATCGTCCTGACCAAGTTCCTGTTCATGACCTCATTAAAAATAGTCTAATAATTTGTATGCATATTTTGTAGAATTCTATTTCACGTTTTAGCTTTAAAAGGAACTGATATTAATTCTCTTACACACCTGGTAGATTTTTTGATAGCGTAATCCATCTGTGTAAGCTAGATCTGGTATTTTGATTGGAAACAGACCTGTCCTCTTATCATCTGAATGGGCAGACTGTTAAATAGGATCTTTTCAATATATAAGTGATAAACATAATTTTGAACAGAACGGCTTACTCGCCAATTCATTGCACATGAGGAGAGGAGAAGCGTTGCTTGTCATTCTAGTAAGTATTTTTAAAAATTTTTAGACATTTTAGGATATAAAAATTTTCTTTCAAATCATATTTTGTAACAATTGAAAATTAACTAGTCATTAGCTTGTTTTTTTTAACTTTGTTACCTTGACGCACTTTGCTACGTTGAATTGTTTTTGCAGCACGTCTTGAGTTGAAGGTGGATTATGTCCCCGCCTCTTGACCTCTACTGGCTGGACTCTGTCCTTCTTTCAAATGCCTGAGGTACATTTCAGTCAAAAGTGACTCTATTTTTTTTTGATAGATGCTTCTTTCTATATTATAAATTTAATTTTTGAGGCTGTGCATCTTAAATGCACAGGACCGCGCTTGGTCGGGTTTGAGCGTCCAGGATAAAGCGGTCGAAACGCGATCGTCCTGACCAAGTTCCTGTTGATGACCTCATTAAAAATAGTCTAATAATTTGTATGCATATTTTGTAGAATTCTATTTCACGTTTTAGCTTTAAAAGGAACTGATATTAATTCTCTTACACACCTGGTAGATTTTTTGATAGCGTAATCCATCTGTGTAAGCTAGATCTGGTATTTTGATTGGAAACAGACCTGTCCTCTTATCATCTGAATGGGCAGACTGTTAAATAGGATCTTTTCAATATATAAGTGATAAACATAATTTTGAACAGAACGGCTTACTCGCCAATTCATTGCACATGAGGAGAGGAGAAGCGTTGCTTGTCATTCTAGTAAGTATTTTTAAAAATTTTTAGACATTTTAGGATATAAAAATTTTCTTTCAAATCATATTTTGTAACAATTGAAAATTAACTAGTCATCAGCTTGTTTTTTTTTAACTTTGCTACCTTGACGCACTTTGCTACGTTGAATTGTTTTTGCAGCACGTCTTGAGTTGAAGGTGGATTATGTCCCCGCCTCTTGACCTCTACTGGCTGGACTCTGTCCTTCTTTCAAATGCCTGAGGTACATTTCAGTCAAAAGTGACTCTATTTTTTTTGATAGATGCTTCTTTCTATATTATAAATTTAATTTTTGAGGCTGTGCATCTTAAATGCACAGGACCGCGCTTGGTCGGGTTTGAGCGTCCAGGATAAAGCGGTCGAAACGCGATCGTCCTGACCAAGTTCCTGTTGACGACCTCAATAAAAATAGTCTAATAATTTGTATGCATATTTTGTAGAATTCTATTTCACGTTTTAGCTTTAAAAGGAACTGATATTAATTCTCTTACACACCTGGTAGATTTTTTTGATAGCGTAATCCATCTGTGTAAGCTAGATCTGGTATTTTGATTGGAAACAGACCTGTCCTCTTATCATCTGAATGGGCAGACTGTTAGATAGGATCTTTTCAATATATAAGTGATAAACATAATTTTGAACAGAACGGCTTACTCGCCAATTCATTGCACATGAGGAGAGGAGAAGCGTTGCTTGTCATTCTAGTAAGTATTTTTAAAAATTTTTAGACATTTTAGGATATAAAAATTTTCTTTCAAATCATATTTTGTAACAATTGAAAATTAACTAGTCATCAGCTTGTTTTTTTTTTAACTTTGCTACCTTGACGCACTTTGCTACGTTGAATTGTTTTTGCAGCACGTCTTGAGTTGAAGGTGGATTATGTCCCCGCCTCTTGACCTCTACTGGCTGGACTCTGTCCTTCTTTCAAATGCCTGAGGTACATTTCAGTCAAAAGTGACTCTATTTTTTTTGATAGATGCTTCTTTCTATATTATAAATTTGATTTTGAGGCTGTGCATCTCAAATGCACAGGACCGCGCTTGGTCGGGTTTGAGCGTCCAGGATAAAACGATCGAAACGCGATCGTCCTGACCAAGTTCCTGTTGACGACCTCAATAAAAATAGTCTAATAATTTGTATGCATATTTTGTAGAATTCTATTTCACGTTTTAGCTTTAAAAGAAACTGATATTAATTCTCTTACACACCTGGTAGATTTTTTGATAGCGTAATCCATCTGTGTAAGCTAGATCTGGTATTTTGATTGGAAACAGACCTGTCCTCTTATCATCTGAATGGGCAGACTGTTAAATAGGATCTTTTCAATATATAAGTGATAAACATAATTTTGAACAGAACGGCTTACTCGCCAATTCATTGCACATGAGGAGAGGAGAAGCGTTGCTTGTCCTTCTAGTAAGTATTTTTAAAAATTTTTAGACATTTTAGGATATAAAAATTTTCTTTTAAATCATATTTTGTAACAATTGAAAATTAACTAGTCATCAGCTTGTTTTTGTTTTTTTAACTTTGTTACCTTGACGCACTTTGCTACGTTGAATTGTTTTTGCAGCACGTCTTGAGTTGAAGGTGGATTATGTCCCCGCCTCTTGACCTCTACTGGCTGGACTCTGTCCTTCTTTCAAATGCCTGAGGTACATTTCAGTCAAAAGTGACTCTATTTTTTTTTGATAGATGCTTCTTTCTATATTATAAATTTGATTTTGAGGCTGTGCATCTCAAATGCACAGGACCGCGCTTGGTCGGGTTTGAGCGTCCAGGATAAAGCGGTCGAAACGCGATCGTCCTGACCAAGTTCCTGTTGACGACCTCAATAAAAATAGTCTAATAATTTGTATGCATATTTTGTAGAATTCTATTTCACGTTTTAGCTTTAAAAGAAACTGATATTAATTCTCTTACACACCTGGTAGATTTTTTGATAGCGTAATCCATCTGTGTAAGCTAGATCTGGTATTTTGATTGGAAACAGACCTGTCCTCTTATCATCTGAATGGGCAGACTGTTAAATAGGATCTTTTCAATATATAAGTGATAAACATAATTTTGAACAGAACGGCTTACTCGCCAATTCATTGCACATGAGGAGAGGAGAAGCGTTGCTTGTCCTTCTAGTAAGTATTTTTAAAATTTTTAGACATTTTAGGATATAAAAATTTTCTTTTAAATCATATTTTGTAACAATTGAAAATTAACTAGTCATCAGCTTGTTTTTGTTTTTTTAACTTTGTTACCTTGACGCACTTTGCTACGTTGAATTGTTTTTGCAGCACGTCTTGAGTTGAAGGTGGATTATGTCCCCGCCTCTTGACCTCTACTGGCTGGACTCTGTCCTTCTTTCAAATGCCTGAGGTACATTTCAGTCAAAAGTGACTCTATTTTTTTTTTGATAGATGCTTCTTTCTATATTATAAATTTGATTTTGAGGCTGTGCATCTCAAATGCACAGGACCGCGCTTGGTCGGGTTTGAGCGTCCAGGATAAAGCGGTCGAAACGCGATCGTCCTGACCAAGTTCCTGTTGATGACCTCATTAAAAATAGTCTAATAATTTGTATGCATATTTTGTAGAATTCTATTTCACGTTTTAGCTTTAAAAGGAACTGATATTAATTCTCTTACACACCTGGTAGATTTTTTGATAGCGTAATCCATCTGTGTAAGCTAGATCTGGTATTTTGATTGGAAACAGACCTGTCCTCTTATCATCTGAATGGGCAGACTGTTAAATAGGATCTTTTCAATATATAAGTGATAAACATAATTTTGAACAGAACGGCTTACTCGCCAATTCATTGCACATGAGGAGAGGAGAAGCGTTGCTTGTCATTCTAGTAAGTATTTTTAAAAATTTTTAGACATTTTAGGATATAAAAATTTTCTTTCAAATCATATTTTGTAACAATTGAAAATTAACTAGTCATCAGCTTGTTTTTGTTTTTTTAACTTTGTTACCTTGACGCACTTTGCTACGTTGAATTGTTTTTGCAGCACGTCTTGAGTTGAAGGTGGATTATGTCCCCGCCTCTTGACCTCTACTGGCTGGACTCTGTCCTTCTTTCAAATGCCTGAGGTACATTTCA
Organism: Prostheceraeus crozeri; assembly: GCA_907163375.1. NCBI lineage: Eukaryota > Metazoa > Platyhelminthes > Polycladida > Euryleptidae > Prostheceraeus > Prostheceraeus crozeri. The sequence continues at coordinate 281,026 of CAJQUW010006328.1, read as the reverse complement.
GTCAAAAGTGACTCTATTTTTTTTGATAGATGCTTCTTTCTATATTATAAATTTAATTTTTGAGGCTGTGCATCTTAAATGCACAGGACCGCGCTTGGTCGGGTTTGAGCGTCCAGGATAAAGCGGTCGAAACGCGATCGTCCTGACCAAGTTCCTGTTGATGACCTCATTAAAAATAGTCTAATAATTTGTATGCATATTTTGTAGAATTCTATTTCACGTTTTAGCTTTAAAAGGAACTGATATTAATTCTCTTACACACCTGGTAGATTTTTTGATAGCGTAATCCATCTGTGTAAGCTAGATCTGGTATTTTGATTGGAAACAGACCTGTCCTCTTATCATCTGAATGGGCAGACTGTTAAATAGGATCTTTTCAATATATAAGTGATAAACATAATTTTGAACAGAACGGCTTACTCGCCAATTCATTGCACATGAGGAGAGGAGAAGCGTTGCTTGTCATTCTAGTAAGTATTTTTAAAATTTTTAGACATTTTAGGATATAAAAATTTTCTTTTAAATCATATTTTGTAACAATTGAAAATTAACTAGTCATCAGCTTGTTTTTTTTAACTTTGTTACCTTGACGCACTTTGCTACGTTGAATTGTTTTTGCAGCACGTCTTGAGTTGAAGGTGGATTATGTCCCCGCCTCTTGACCTCTACTGGCTGGACTCTGTCCTTCTTTCAAATGCCTGAGGTACATTTCAGTCAAAAGTGACTCTATTTTTTTGATAGATGCTTCTTTCTATATTATAAATTTGATTTTGAGGCTGTGCATCTCAAATGCACAGGACCGCGCTTGGTCGGGTTTGAGCGTCCAGGATAAAGCGGTCGAAACGCGATCGTCCTGACCAAGTTCCTGTTGACGACCTCAATAAAAATAGTCTAATAATTTGTATGCATATTTTGTAGAATTCTATTTCACGTTTTAGCTTTAAAAGAAACTGATATTAATTCTCTTACACACCTGGTAGATTTTTTGATAGCGTAATCCATCTGTGTAAGCTAGATCTGGTATTTTGATTGGAAACAGACCTGTCCTCTTATCATCTGAATGGGCAGACTGTTAAATAGGATCTTTTCAATATATAAGTGATAAACATAATTTTGAACAGAACGGCTTACTCGCCAATTCATTGCACATGAGGAGAGGAGAAGCGTTGCTTGTCATTCTAGTAAGTATTTTTAAAAATTTTTAGACATTTTAGGATATAAAAATTTTCTTTCAAATCATATTTTGTAACAATTGAAAATTAACTAGTCATCAGCTTGTTTTTGTTTTTTTAACTTTGTTACCTTGACGCACTTTGCTACGTTGAATTGTTTTTGCAGCACGTCTTGAGTTGAAGGTGGATTATGTCCCCGCCTCTTGACCTCTACTGGCTGGACTCTGTCCTTCTTTCAAATGCCTGAGGTACATTTCAGTCAAAAGTGACTCTATTTTTTTTGATAGATGCTTCTTTCTATATTATAAATTTGATTTTGAGGCTGTGCATCTCAAATGCACAGGACCGCGCTTGGTCGGGTTTGAGCGTCCAGGATAAAGCGGTCGAAACGCGATCGTCCTGACCAAGTTCCTGTTGATGACCTCATTAAAAATAGTCTAATAATTTGTATGCATATTTTGTAGAATTCTATTTCACGTTTTAGCTTTAAAAGGAACTGATATTAATTCTCTTACACACCTGGTAGATTTTTTGATAGCGTAATCCATCTGTGTAAGCTAGATCTGGTATTTTGATTGGAAACAGACCTGTCCTCTTATCATCTGAATGGGCAGACTGTTAAATAGGATCTTTTCAATATATAAGTGATAAACATAATTTTGAACAGAACGGCTTACTCGCCAATTCATTGCACATGAGGAGAGGAGAAGCGTTGCTTGTCATTCTAGTAAGTATTTTTAAAAATTTTTAGACATTTTAGGATATAAAAATTTTCTTTCAAATCATATTTTGTAACAATTGAAAATTAACTAGTCATCAGCTTGTTTTTTTTTTTAACTTTGCTACCTTGACGCACTTTGCTACGTTGAATTGTTTTTGCAGCACGTCTTGAGTTGAAGGTGGATTATGTCCCCGCCTCTTGACCTCTACTGGCTGGACTCTGTCCTTCTTTCAAATGCCTGAGGTACATTTCAGTCAAAAGTGACTCTATTTTTTTTGATAGATGCTTCTTTCTATATTATAAATTTAATTTTTGAGGCTGTGCATCTTAAATGCACAGGACCGCGCTTGGTCGGGTTTGAGCGTCCAGGATAAAGCGGTCGAAACGCGATCGTCCTGACCAAGTTCCTGTTGATGACCTCATTAAAAATAGTCTAATAATTTGTATGCATATTTTGTAGAATTCTATTTCACGTTTTAGCTTTAAAAGGAACTGATATTAATTCTCTTACACACCTGGTAGATTTTTTGATAGCGTAATCCATCTGTGTAAGCTAGATCTGGTATTTTGATTGGAAACAGACCTGTCCTCTTATCATCTGAATGGGCAGACTGTTAAATAGGATCTTTTCAATATATAAGTGATAAACATAATTTTGAACAGAACGGCTTACTCGCCAATTCATTGCACATGAGGAGAGGAGAAGCGTTGCTTGTCATTCTAGTAAGTATTTTTAAAAATTTTTAGACATTTTAGGATATAAAAATTTTCTTTCAAATCATATTTTGTAACAATTGAAAATTAACTAGTCATCAGCTTGTTTTTTTTTAACTTTGCTACCTTGACGCACTTTGCTACGTTGAATTGTTTTTGCAGCACGTCTTGAGTTGAAGGTGGATTATGTCCCCGCCTCTTGACCTCTACTGGCTGGACTCTGTCCTTCTTTCAAATGCCTGAGGTACATTTCAGTCAAAAGTGACTCTATTTTTTTTTTGATAGATGCTTCTTTCTATATTATAAATTTAATTTTTGAGGCTGTGCATCTTAAATGCACAGGACCGCGCTTGGTCGGGTTTGAGCGTCCAGGATAAAGCGGTCGAAACGCGATCGTCCTGACCAAGTTCCTGTTGATGACCTCATTAAAAATAGTCTAATAATTTGTATGCATATTTTGTAGAATTCTATTTCACGTTTTAGCTTTAAAAGGAACTGATATTAATTCTCTTACACACCTGGTAGATTTTTTGATAGCGTAATCCATCTGTGTAAGCTAGATCTGGTATTTTGATTGGAAACAGACCTGTCCTCTTATCATCTGAATGGGCAGACTGTTAAATAGGATCTTTTCAATATATAAGTGATAAACATAATTTTGAACAGAACGGCTTACTCGCCAATTCATTGCACATGAGGAGAGGAGAAGCGTTGCTTGTCATTCTAGTAAGTATTTTTAAAAATTTTTAGACATTTTAGGATATAAAAATTTTCTTTCAAATCATATTTTGTAACAATTGAAAATTAACTAGTCATTAGCTTGTTTTTTTTAACTTTGTTACCTTGACGCACTTTGCTACGTTGAATTGTTTTTGCAGCACGTCTTGAGTTGAAGGTGGATTATGTCCCCGCCTCTTGACCTCTACTGGCTGGACTCTGTCCTTCTTTCAAATGCCTGAGGTACATTTCAGTCAAAAGTGACTCTATTTTTTTTGATAGATGCTTCTTTCTATATTATAAATTTAATTTTTGAGGCTGTGCATCTTAAATGCACAGGACCGCGCTTGGTCGGGTTTGAGCGTCCAGGATAAAGCGGTCGAAACGCGATCGTCCTGACCAAGTTCCTGTTGATGACCTCATTAAAAATAGTCTAATAATTTGTATGCATATTTTGTAGAATTCTATTTCACGTTTTAGCTTTAAAAGGAACTGATATTAATTCTCTTACACACCTGGTAGATTTTTTGATAGCGTAATCCATCTGTGTAAGCTAGATCTGGTATTTTGATTGGAAACAGACCTGTCCTCTTATCATCTGAATGGGCAGACTGTTAAATAGGATCTTTTCAATATATAAGTGATAAACATAATTTTGAACAGAACGGCTTACTCGCCAATTCATTGCACATGAGGAGAGGAGAAGCGTTGCTTGTCATTCTAGTAAGTATTTTTAAAATTTTTTAGACATTTTAGGATATAAAAATTTTCTTTCAAATCATATTTTGTAACAATTGAAAATTAACTAGTCATCAGCTTGTTTTTTTTTAACTTTGCTACCTTGACGCACTTTGCTACGTTGAATTGTTTTTGCAGCACGTCTTGAGTTGAAGGTGGATTATGTCCCCGCCTCTTGACCTCTACTGGCTGGACTCTGTCCTTCTTTCAAATGCCTGAGGTACATTTCAGTCAAAAGTGACTCTATTTTTTTTTTTGATAGATGCTTCTTTCTATATTATAAATTTAATTTTTGAGGCTGTGCATCTTAAATGCACAGGACCGCGCTTGGTCGGGTTTGAGCGTCCAGGATAAAGCGGTCGAAACGCGATCGTCCTGACCAAGTTCCTGTTGATGACCTCATTAAAAATAGTCTAATAATTTGTATGCATATTTTGTAGAATTCTATTTCACGTTTTAGCTTTAAAAGGAACTGATATTAATTCTCTTACACACCTGGTAGATTTTTTGATAGCGTAATCCATCTGTGTAAGCTAGATCTGGTATTTTGATTGGAAACAGACCTGTCCTCTTATCATCTGAATGGGCAGACTGTTAAATAGGATCTTTTCAATATATAAGTGATAAACATAATTTTGAACAGAACGGCTTACTCGCCAATTCATTGCACATGAGGAGAGGAGAAGCGTTGCTTGTCATTCTAGTAAGTATTTTTAAAAATTTTTAGACATTTTAGGATATAAAAATTTTCTTTCAAATCATATTTTGTAACAATTGAAAATTAACTAGTCATTAGCTTGTTTTTTTAACTTTGTTACCTTGACGCACTTTGCTACGTTGAATTGTTTTTGCAGCACGTCTTGAGTTGAAGGTGGATTATGTCCCCGCCTCTTGACCTCTACTGGCTGGACTCTGTCCTTCTTTCAAATGCCTGAGGTACATTTCAGTCAAAAGTGACTCTATTTTTTTTTTGATAGATGCTTCTTTCTATATTATAAATTTAATTTTTGAGGCTGTGCATCTTAAATGCACAGGACCGCGCTTGGTCGGGTTTGAGCGTCCAGGATAAAGCGGTCGAAACGCGATCGTCCTGACCAAGTTCCTGTTGATGACCTCATTAAAAATAGTCTAATAATTTGTATGCATATTTTGTAGAATTCTATTTCACGTTTTAGCTTTAAAAGGAACTGATATTAATTCTCTTACACACCTGGTAGATTTTTTGATAGCGTAATCCATCTGTGTAAGCTAGATCTGGTATTTATCTGGTATTTTGATTGGAAACAGACCTGTCCTCTTATCATCTGAATGGGCAGACTGTTAAATAGGATCTTTTCAATATATAAGTGATAAACATAATTTTGAACAGAACGGCTTACTCGCCAATTCATTGCACATGAGGAGAGGAGAAGCGTTGCTTGTCATTCTAGTAAGTATTTTTAAAAATTTTTAGACATTTTAGGATATAAAAATTTTCTTTCAAATCATATTTTGTAACAATTGAAAATTAACTAGTCATTAGCTTGTTTTTTTTAACTTTGTTACCTTGACGCACTTTGCTACGTTGAATTGTTTTTGCAGCACGTCTTGAGTTGAAGGTGGATTATGTCCCCGCCTCTTGACCTCTACTGGCTGGACTCTGTCCTTCTTTCAAATGCCTGAGGTACATTTCAGTCAAAAGTGACTCTATTTTTTTTTTGATAGATGCTTCTTTCTATATTATAAATTTAATTTTTGAGGCTGTGCATCTTAAATGCACAGGACCGCGCTTGGTCGGGTTTGAGCGTCCAGGATAAAGCGGTCGAAACGCGATCGTCCTGACCAAGTTCCTGTTGATGACCTCATTAAAAATAGTCTAATAATTTGTATGCATATTTTGTAGAATTCTATTTCACGTTTTAGCTTTAAAAGGAACTGATATTAATTCTCTTACACACCTGGTAGATTTTTTGATAGCGTAATCCATCTGTGTAAGCTAGATCTGGTATTTTGATTGGAAACAGACCTGTCCTCTTATCATCTGAATGGGCAGACTGTTAAATAGGATCTTTTCAATATATAAGTGATAAACATAATTTTGAACAGAACGGCTTACTCGCCAATTCATTGCACATGAGGAGAGGAGAAGCGTTGCTTGTCATTCTAGTAAGTATTTTTAAAAATTTTTAGACATTTTAGGATATAAAAATTTTCTTTCAAATCATATTTTGTAACAATTGAAAATTAACTAGTCATTAGCTTGTTTTTTTAACTTTGTTACCTTGACGCACTTTGCTACGTTGAATTGTTTTTGCAGCACGTCTTGAGTTGAAGGTGGATTATGTCCCCGCCTCTTGACCTCTACTGGCTGGACTCTGTCCTTCTTTCAAATGCCTGAGGTACATTTCAGTCAAAAGTGACTCTATTTTTTTTTTTGATAGATGCTTCTTTCTATATTATAAATTTAATTTTTGAGGCTGTGCATCTTAAATGCACAGGACCGCGCTTGGTCGGGTTTGAGCGTCCAGGATAAAGCGGTCGAAACGCGATCGTCCTGACCAAGTTCCTGTTGATGACCTCATTAAAAATAGTCTAATAATTTGTATGCATATTTTGTAGAATTCTATTTCACGTTTTAGCTTTAAAAGGAACTGATATTAATTCTCTTACACACCTGGTAGATTTTTTGATAGCGTAATCCATCTGTGTAAGCTAGATCTGGTATTTTTGGTATTTTGATTGGAAACAGACCTGTCCTCTTATCATCTGAATGGGCAGACTGTTAAATAGGATCTTTTCAATATATAAGTGATAAACATAATTTTGAACAGAACGGCTTACTCGCCAATTCATTGCACATGAGGAGAGGAGAAGCGTTGCTTGTCATTCTAGTAAGTATTTTTAAAAATTTTTAGACATTTTAGGATATAAAAAATTTCTTTCAAATCATATTTTGTAACAATTGAAAATTAACTAGTCATTAGCTTGTTTTTTTTAACTTTGTTACCTTGACGCACTTTGCTACGTTGAATTGTTTTTGCAGCACGTCTTGAGTTGAAGGTGGATTATGTCCCCGCCTCTTGACCTCTACTGGCTGGACTCTGTCCTTCTTTCAAATGCCTGAGGTACATTTCAGTCAAAAGTGACTCTATTTTTTTTTTGATAGATGCTTCTTTCTATATTATAAATTTAATTTTTGAGGCTGTGCATCTTAAATGCACAGGACCGCGCTTGGTCGGGTTTGAGCGTCCAGGATAAAGCGGTCGAAACGCGATCGTCCTGACCAAGTTCCTGTTCATGACCTCATTAAAAATAGTCTAATAATTTGTATGCATATTTTGAAGAATTCTATTTCACGTTTTAGCTTTAAAAGGAACTGATATTAATTCTCTTACACACCTGGTAGATTTTTTGATAGCGTAATCCATCTGTGTAAGCTAGATCTGGTATTTTGATTGGAAACAGACCTGTCCTCTTATCATCTGAATGGGCAGACTGTTAAATAGGATCTTTTCAATATATAAGTGATAAACATAATTTTGAACAGAACGGCTTACTCGCCAATTCATTGCACATGAGGAGAGGAGAAGCGTTGCTTGTCATTCTAGTAAGTATTTTTAAAAATTTTTAGACATTTTAGGATATAAAAATTTTCTTTCAAATCATATTTTGTAACAATTGAAAATTAACTAGTCATTAGCTTGTTTTTTTTAACTTTGTTACCTTGACGCACTTTGCTACGTTGAATTGTTTTTGCAGCACGTCTTGAGTTGAAGGTGGATTATGTCCCCGCCTCTTGACCTCTACTGGCTGGACTCTGTCCTTCTTTCAAATGCCTGAGGTACATTTCAGTCAAAAGTGACTCTATTTTTTTGATAGATGCTTCTTTCTATATTATAAATTTAATTTTTGAGGCTGTGCATCTTAAATGCACAGGACCGCGCTTGGTCGGGTTTGAGCGTCCAGGATAAAGCGGTCGAAACGCGATCGTCCTGACCAAGTTCCTGTTGATGACCTCATTAAAAATAGTCTAATAATTTGTATGCATATTTTGTAGAATTCTATTTCACGTTTTAGCTTTAAAAGGAACTGATATTAATTCTCTTACACACCTGGTAGATTTTTTGATAGCGTAATCCATCTGTGTAAGCTAGATCTGGTATTTTGATTGGAAACAGACCTGTCCTCTTATCATCTGAATGGGCAGACTGTTAAATAGGATCTTTTCAATATATAAGTGATAAACATAATTTTGAACAGAACGGCTTACTCGCCAATTCATTGCACATGAGGAGAGGAGAAGCGTTGCTTGTCATTCTAGTAAGTATTTTTAAAAATTTTTAGACATTTTAGGATATAAAAATTTTCTTTCAAATCATATTTTGTAACAATTGAAAATTAACTAGTCATCAGCTTGTTTTTGTTTTTTTAACTTTGTTACCTTGACGCACTTTGCTACGTTGAATTGTTTTTGCAGCACGTCTTGAGTTGAAGGTGGATTATGTCCCCGCCTCTTGACCTCTACTGGCTGGACTCTGTCCTTCTTTCAAATGCCTGAGGTACATTTCAGTCAAAAGTGACTCTATTTTTTTGATAGATGCTTCTTTCTATATTATAAATTTAATTTTTGAGGCTGTGCATCTTAAATGCACAGGACCGCGCTTGGTCGGGTTTGAGCGTCCAGGATAAAGCGGTCGAAACGCGATCGTCCTGACCAAGTTCCTGTTGATGACCTCATTAAAAATAGTCTAATAATTTGTATGCATATTTTGTAGAATTCTATTTCACGTTTTAGCTTTAAAAGGAACTGATATTAATTCTCTTACACACCTGGTAGATTTTTTGATAGCGTAATCCATCTGTGTAAGCTAGATCTGGTATTTTGATTGGAAACAGACCTGTCCTCTTATCATCTGAATGGGCAGACTGTTAAATAGGATCTTTTCAATATATAAGTGATAAACATAATTTTGAACAGAACGGCTTACTCGCCAATTCATTGCACATGAGGAGAGGAGAAGCGTTGCTTGTCATTCTAGTAAGTATTTTTAAAAATTTTTAGACATTTTAGGATATAAAAATTTTCTTTCAAATCATATTTTGTAACAATTGAAAATTAACTAGTCATTAGCTTGTTTTTTTTAACTTTGTTACCTTGACGCACTTTGCTACGTTGAATTGTTTTTGCAGCACGTCTTGAGTTGAAGGTGGATTATGTCCCCGCCTCTTGACCTCTACTGGCTGGACTCTGTCCTTCTTTCAAATGCCTGAGGTACATTTCAGTCAAAAGTGACTCTATTTTTTTGATAGATGCTTCTTTCTATATTATAAATTTAATTTTTGAGGCTGTGCATCTTAAATGCACAGGACCGCGCTTGGTCGGGTTTGAGCGTCCAGGATAAAGCGGTCGAAACGCGATCGTCCTGACCAAGTTCCTGTTGATGACCTCATTAAAAATAGTCTAATAATTTGTATGCATATTTTGTAGAATTCTATTTCACGTTTTAGCTTTAAAAGGAACTGATATTAATTCTCTTACACACCTGGTAGATTTTTTGATAGCGTAATCCATCTGTGTAAGCTAGATCTGGTATTTTGATTGGAAACAGACCTGTCCTCTTATCATCTGAATGGGCAGACTGTTAAATAGGATCTTTTCAATATATAAGTGATAAACATAATTTTGAACAGAACGGCTTACTCGCCAATTCATTGCACATGAGGAGAGGAGAAGCGTTGCTTGTCATTCTAGTAAGTATTTTTAAAATTTTTAGACATTTTAGGATATAAAAATTTTCTTTCAAATCATATTTTGTAACAATTGAAAATTAACTAGTCATCAGCTTGTTTTTTTTAACTTTGTTACCTTGACGCACTTTGCTACGTTGAATTGTTTTTGCAGCACGTCTTGAGTTGAAGGTGGATTATGTCCCCGCCTCTTGACCTCTACTGGCTGGACTCTGTCCTTCTTTCAAATGCCTGAGGTACATTTCAGTCAAAAGTGACTCTATTTTTTTGATAGATGCTTCTTTCTATATTATAAATTTAATTTTTGAGGCTGTGCATCTTAAATGCACAGGACCGCGCTTGGTCGGGTTTGAGCGTCCAGGATAAAGCGGTCGAAACGCGATCGTCCTGACCAAGTTCCTGTTCATGACCTCATTAAAAATAGTCTAATAATTTGTATGCATATTTTGAAGAATTCTATTTCACGTTTTAGCTTTAAAAGGAACTGATATTAATTCTCTTACACACCTGGTAGATTTTTTTGATAGCGTAATCCATCTGTGTAAGCTAGATCTGGTATTTTGATTGGAAACAGACCTGTCCTCTTATCATCTGAATGGGCAGACTGTTAAATAGGATCTTTTCAATATATAAGTGATAAACATAATTTTGAACAGAACGGCTTACTCGCCAATTCATTGCACATGAGGAGAGGAGAAGCGTTGCTTGTCATTCTAGTAAGTATTTTTAAAATTTTTAGACATTTTAGGATATAAAAATTTTCTTTCAAATCATATTTTGTAACAATTGAAAATTAACTAGTCATTAGCTTGTTTTTTTTAACTTTGTTACCTTGACGCACTTTGCTACGTTGAATTGTTTTTGCAGCACGTCTTGAGTTGAAGGTGGATTATGTCCCCGCCTCTTGACCTCTACTGGCTGGACTCTGTCCTTCTTTCAAATGCCTGAGGTACATTTCAGTCAAAAGTGACTCTATTTTTTTTTTGATAGATGCTTCTTTCTATATTATAAATTTAATTTTTGAGGCTGTGCATCTTAAATGCACAGGACCGCGCTTGGTCGGGTTTGAGCGTCCAGGATAAAGCGGTCGAAACGCGATCGTCCTGACCAAGTTCCTGTTGATGACCTCATTAAAAATAGTCTAATAATTTGTATGCATATTTTGAAGAATTCTATTTCACGTTTTAGCTTTAAAAGGAACTGATATTAATTCTCTTACACACCTGGTAGATTTTTTGATAGCGTAATCCATCTGTGTAAGCTAGATCTGGTATTTTGATTGGAAACAGACCTGTCCTCTTATCATCTGAATGGGCAGACTGTTAAATAGGATCTTTTCAATATATAAGTGATAAACATAATTTTGAACAGAACGGCTTACTCGCCAATTCATTGCACATGAGGAGAGGAGAAGCGTTGCTTGTCATTCTAGTAAGTATTTTTAAAAATTTTTAGACATTTTAGGATATAAAAATTTTCTTTCAAATCATATTTTGTAACAATTGAAAATTAACTAGTCATTAGCTTGTTTTTTTTAACTTTGTTACCTTGACGCACTTTGCTACGTTGAATTGTTTTTGCAGCACGTCTTGAGTTGAAGGTGGATTATGTCCCCGCCTCTTGACCTCTACTGGCTGGACTCTGTCCTTCTTTCAAATGCCTGAGGTACATTTCAGTCAAAAGTGACTCTATTTTTTTTTTTTGATAGATGCTTCTTTCTATATTATAAATTTAATTTTTGAGGCTGTGCATCTTAAATGCACAGGACCGCGCTTGGTCGGGTTTGAGCGTCCAGGATAAAGCGGTCGAAACGCGATCGTCCTGACCAAGTTCCTGTTGATGACCTCATTAAAAATAGTCTAATAATTTGTATGCATATTTTGTAGAATTCTATTTCACGTTTTAGCTTTAAAAGGAACTGATATTAATTCTCTTACACACCTGGTAGATTTTTTGATAGCGTAATCCATCTGTGTAAGCTAGATCTGGTATTTTGATTGGAAACAGACCTGTCCTCTTATCATCTGAATGGGCAGACTGTTAAATAGGATCTTTTCAATATATAAGTGATAAACATAATTTTGAACAGAACGGCTTACTCGCCAATTCATTGCACATGAGGAGAGGAGAAGCGTTGCTTGTCATTCTAGTAAGTATTTTTAAAATTTTTAGACATTTTAGGATATAAAAATTTTCTTTCAAATCATATTTTGTAACAATTGAAAATTAACTAGTCATCAGCTGTTTCTTTTAAACTTTGTTACCTTGACGCACTTTGCTACGTTGAATTATCGATTTTTTGAATTGGTTCTCAGGAAAATTAACTTGAAATATGGAGGTGCGAAACACGTACACTAATACGAATTTTTGATGCCAACAGGAATGCAAAAGTCAACAAACCGGATGCCATTTGAATGCTTATGACAAGACAAATATTTTGGTACCAAGATCTTTGTCAAAGGATCAATGGGTACAGAGGTAGAGGTCAAATGGTCATGGCGAGATGCCAACACTCAAAAATTTGAAGCGCGAATATTCATCACTCTCCACTGACCAAACCAATAGCACGAATTCGATGCAGCTGCTGTCCATTTTGAGTGTCATACATGTCAGTTTTTGAGGACATAAGGAAAGTCACCGGTGATTTAGTTTTTCTCAACAGCCACGATTGATAAATTCAAAAATGCGAAAAATTCAGAAAATTGAACAATTTTAGTCTAATAAGGCAATTTGTCGTTTGAACATCAATATCAGTAGCAACATTAATAAATGGGGTGCTCATTCGAAAGTGCACCAGGCAAATCTTTTGATGCCAAAAGTTTCATCATAGGGTCAATGGGTACTTAGCTAGAGGTCAAAAGGTCATGACAAGATGATGAAGCTCAAATTGGACAAATACATCGCAATTGCATGCTGTATATTAAACAGTTGAAGTTGATTTGGCTGACATGCAGAAATTGCACTTAATTTGAATATCCTAAATGATTGAGGGCTACAGATCGTTTCGATTTTGTAAATAGCCTCGATTGGTCTGCTCAATTTTTACATTTTTAATTGTGAAAAATACAAGAAACGTTTTTCCTGTAATTAATCATATATTGTTTACGATGTCTCACATTTGCTTATAACAACTCATTTATGGTTACTGCTTGACAATGTACCTCAAAGTCGTTGTAGCTATAGGTCTTTCTTTTTTTCTATTTAGATCTGGTTTTCTCTGTTCCAGCTTGTGATGCGGGTCGCATGCATTACATATTAAAGAAAATCAATCCCACTCCCTCCTTAGCAAACCCATTTTGGGTAAAATAGCTTACTTTCATGGAGGTTGATAAAATGAAAGGCAACTTTTCGGCAGTAGGCCAACTTTTACATAACTTACTCAGTGCACCTTATTGAACAGTGACTATGTGACAGTGAGATCATCTCCATCGAAAAGTAATATCCTTTTGTTCGTGTACATTATACTCATTTCTTAAAAGTAAAATGTTGCTGGGTATCCTTTTCTTCTGCTTTTATTCCAGTTTCATTTAGAGCGGGAAGGAGAATGGGCACGAACACACATGCAGCTAAATGTGAAGCTACACTGATGAATGAAGATCATTCCTTTTTCTTGACTATAACTCTTGCTGAAATGAAATGATCGATAAGTATGTCGGCCAATATCACGATGAATATAATACTTCACCATTTGACATTTTACGCATCAGTGCACAATGCGGACGGTCTCCAAATCAGAGAATTTCTCTCAGTGAACGATTTCGGCAAAATATGAATAAATTGACTGAACTGAGGTTTAGAAAGAGACATTATATACTTAAAAAGTATCTTGGACAGACTATTTTTCGCGTAAAACAGGCTAGAAAGTTTCAATAATTTAACTGATGCCGGATATGATAGCTTGCTTTATGTTGTAAGTTACCACAATGATGAGATTACACGGCGATTGGTCAATGACGTTCAGCTTAAAGGTGCATTCTTTTCTACCGAAGCGTCAAATTTAAGTACCCCGTCAAATGACGTATACCAAATACCAACAAAAAGATAATGGAATAGAGGAACTGAAAGCAGATCATGATACAGATTTTGAAGAATACATTGCGACCGGTGTTGATGCGGTCACTATTTTTGTGACTGCGATCACGGTCACGGTCATTTTTAGCAGTCATTATAAAATAATCACATGAATTAACCGGTCAACCGAAAGCTAAAAGTTTTGGAGATTCGACAGGTTATTTGTATTTGAATTTCCTAAATCTGCTAATAAACAATTTATTTAGTGAAACCGGAAAGTGAATAAATAGGCCTAGAGGATGAGAGTAACATCATTACGGGCTTAAATGCAATAAAATTTTCCTTGTTGACCTATAGAAGCTATAAAACATGTAAAATTCAAGTAGTTGTTCAAGCAGCTATAGGCTATATTTACAGTGAAAACTCCACTTCCGCTCAGTAATGGGCAAAAGACCGTTCCAGGACACCATAAAATTCAAAAAAATAGTATCTTTAAAAACGACATAAATTCATGAATTTTTCAGGTTTTTAAGACCTAAATTCATGAATTTAGACGTTTTTAAAGATACCGATTTTTCAAAAAATGGTACTTTTTAAATGGTCTAAATTCATGAATTTTGGTCATTTTTCAGGTTATGAAGACCTAAATTCATAAATTTAGGCGTTTTTAAAAATACCCAATTTTCAAATTTTTCAAAATCTCAAATTTGAGAATTACAATTTTCACCCTTAAAATCATGACCGTTCCAGGACACCGAAAAAATCATAAAAGTTAAGAATCTCAAATTTGTGAATTACAATTTTTACCTTAAAAATCATGACCGTTCCAGGACACCGAAAATCATAAAAGTTGAGAATTTCAAATTCATGAATTTTATCCATCTTTCAGGTTTTTAAAATATATCATGTGACTAAAAATATTTCTTTAAAAATGAAAGAAACAAAAGTGGAAGAAACCGCAAGAATATATCCTTCGTTATCTCAATTTAACTTTTACGGAGCAGCGTGACTTCTTTCTTTCTTTCTCTCTCTCGATCCTGTCTGTTACAGGAATATTGTATTCACAATGACATGCATTCTTTAAAACAATTGCTTGTCTTCAATGAGAATAATTCCCGTATGCTTTTAATAGAATGACCTTGAACGCTAATGGAAATTTACACCAAAATTGTTCTGGGAGCCGGAAAATGTGTCGACATGGCTGCCGATAAAAGTGCCGACATGGTTCGAGAGTCGGTGTATTTTTCCATTCAAAATAATGTCGCATGAATGATTGTTATGGAAACCAAAATGAAGAGAAATGCTCATTCATTTCTCTTCTCTCTCATATGTCTATTGTGTTTAGATTGTATTTGTTCTTTTGTTCTCATAGTGTGAATGAGATTTCACAACCCGCATCATGAGCTATTGTCTGTGATTTCCTTCACTCGTATCAGCTGACACAATTTTAGCAGCTGCTACACGGCAAATTTCTGAAATAGATTTTATTCCATCTAAAATGAGTAACATTAGAGACTTCCTAAATATATACGGCAAACAAAACCACGTCAAATTTCGATTTAAATGAGATTGCTAATCAATTGGGAATGAAGAATTTTCACATATTGATGAGGGATGAATTACTATTGATAAAAGATGTACGAAACACTAGCTCTGCTAATCAACTGATTCCTTACAAATGTAACGTTTAAATTTAGATTAAATTAAATCACTTCAAAATCGAATAAGTAGTAAGGAAAGACATCATTATGGAACAGTTTTAAATCAATACCCCCCCAAGTAGTAAGGAAAGCCATCATTATGGATCAGTTTTAAATCAATACCCCCCCCAAGTAGTAAGGAAAGTCATCATTAGAGAACAGTTTTAAATCAATACCCCCTCCCTTCTGACTTCTAGCGGTCCCTTAAGAAATTTTTTTATTATAAAATGAGCAACATAAATGAGTTTTTGAAATTATATGGAACAATATCAATTGGCAAATCAATTGGGAATAAATAATTTTCATGTTCTAATGAGACACGAATTACAATTCCTAAAAAATCAGCCAACAATAACTATAAATTTCATAACAAATCTTCATACGTCAGATGAAAAAGGAATACATTGGTCTGCAGATATCTTTAATAAAAATCGAGATAATTACTATTTCGACCGCCCGGAGGCTGAGAACCATTGGTTCGACTCTTATGGACTTCCACCTACAAACGAAGTCAAAAAATTACTTGGCAATGGAATTTATAATACATTTCAAATTCAAAAACCGGGAACTACTTATTGTGGTCAATTATGTCTTTATGTTTTATTTAAATTACAAGTTGGAGTACCATTTCTTGATATTATGCTAGAATTGAACGAACCGTAGGTTCTATGGCTACGCCTAACAAAGGAATTTCATTCCCGAAACGTTAGTTCCAATAATAATGATAATGATAATTAAAAATCACTTCGTTGTAATTCATTTTGATAACATCGGCCTCTGATATCTTCATCATCTAAATCTTTGATTTCGTAAGTAATCGGATAAGTTTGATTTATTTTACAAACTTCAAATATTTCTTTAGTCCAATAGCCAACGAAGCCTTTTTCAAATTTATTCTTATACTTAAATATTCTAACTCTATCTCCAATTTTAATTTTCGGCTTAAGTTTCTGCAAATTCGGATTACTGTCATTCGAATAATTATTCTCGAATATTTTTTTTCTCATCAAATCAGGGTCGTCAGAAGCATTCTTTGGAGTTTCTGCAATACCAGAATGAACTTTATTATTGTACTCTTCTACAACTCCTGGTAATATCTTCAACCATTTCTGATTTCTTTGCTCAGTAATTTTCCTGAATAATTTATTTTTTAACGTCCGATTGAATCTTTCTATCACTACAGCTTTTCCGGCGTTTTCAGTTGAATAAACAGTTTCAAATAGTGGCTGAACGTTTCTGTTGTAAAATTCCGACCCTTTATCAACAAACAATTTTTTTGGCTCTCTCTTACTTTCTTTAAAGATTTCTTCAAACGCATATTTAACTGATAGACCACTTTTATTTTTTAAAGGCTTTACCCAAGCGTATCGTGTATATAAATCTATAACGGTCAATGCGTATTTATAATCTTTTTCATTCGGCATATGAATAAGATCAGCACTCCAAATATCATCTTTATTAAATACTTTTACTTTCAATAAATATTTAGGCCTTCTGTATTCTTTATGAATTTCGGAGGCGTAGGTTCGAGCGTTGCTCTCAGACAGCTTTGCTGTCGTTTCATTTAAACCCTGACCGAATAATATTTTTGCTTGTAAAGCTTTCCTAACAAACATTCTTTCAATTTTTTCTCTAATTGTAGGACTCTGAATACTATCTAATTCTTGAATCATCTTCTTATCAGCTGATGTCGAGAACTTAGGTCATGATTTCGATAAGCTAAATCATGCCTGTAAGCTGCGGCATCTACTCTATTTATTGGTTCTTCACCTGGTTTCGGATTATTATTCTCATCTAGTCTTATATCTAATCGAGTTCCTGGACCAGTATATGAATGACCAGGAAGATGTTTTTCTTTCGAATATTTACTCCAAATAAATCCAGGAAAGTTTTCTGTTTTTTGTATGTCGTTACCTTCATAAATTTTACAAATTGAGTTTTTATTTTTGTTTAATAGATAATTTAATAAATCTAAATTAGCAATTTTTAATTTAATTAAATTTTCGGAATTTGTGGAAACCATTTTTAAAGATAAAATAAAAGTTTTACCGAGTAGAACCTTGTTCAGAGGCTTTAGCCGATCGGACCAAAGGTCCTGAGGTTATTACCTTATCATACTAGGACTTAGATATATTCCAGAACCATCTTTAGTTTCTTTAATTTCAATTAAATCATCAACATTGTGGAGAATATTTTTAAGAACTCGTTTTCCTTCATCAACTAAATTTAATTTACTAATGAAATTATCTACTATTCCGTCACCCCTAGCAACTTTCTCTAACTCTCTATTATGACGTTTTTGTTCTTCCAATGCTGCCTTCTCTGATTTATTTTTATTTACTGCTTGGACAATACCAGCTGTCCCACCTGCAACACTTCCTGCTGCTGCTATGCCTCCTATTATAAGTGGAATTAATGGGAGAATTCCACCATTCTTTTCTTCTTGTAATTGAGTATTCTTTATCATTGGTTTACTTATGTAATACTTTCTTTTGTTAATCTTTTTTGTTATCAAAAAAAAATTAATTAATCGACGTAGTCTTGGGCTTTAGCCGATCGGACCAAAGCTCCTCAGGTTATTAACCGATCCTTGCCATCTTTCCATTAAGAATTTCAATAGAATATTTTACATCTTCTAGCAATAAACCATAAGCCATCAATGAAGTTGTGGAATCTTTCTTTTCAATATTAATTGTTACATCACAACTAGTCCTGATAATATCTTCAGATTGTGCACTTAAATCGAAACAGAAAACAGGATATAAATGTCTCCAATCTCCAGGAGTTAATTGTGGTTCAACTCCAAATTCTATACAAAGATTTCGATAAGAATCATATCCTTCCATAAATTGATTATTGGTATCATCGAATCTTAATGGATCAATTGGATATCGGGTTTGATTTAATGAAACTTGTAAACTTCGAATTGTATTAATATGAAAAAGATTGTTGTTCTTATCAAAACTTGGAGAATTATTTCTTTGAAAAGTTAGTAATAAATATCTTGGAGTATTCGCAGTTCTAGTAAAATGCCAGTTAAATCTTTGTTCGGAAAAAGTTACTGAACTAGCAGTACGCTTTAGAAAATTTACTGGAATTGGTTTGTTAGTGTTTAATCTATTTGCAATATCTAATTCGACCTCTAAGCTAGGAGTAATATGCTTAATCCAGCATTCAAGTCTATCAATTTTTAAATATGCTTTTTTCCAGTCTTACCAAAAATGATTAATTCATTATTTGCTGTGCGATGAATTATTAATTTAAATTTTAATTGATATGATATTTTGTCATAATCTAAATATCCGAATAATGGAGACAATGACCAATTAACTGTCTGTTTACTTTTCTTGTTATATTCACGTCTTTCTTTATATGCACAATTGTTTGTTTTATTTAAATGTTTTGCAATATTTTCTACATCTTTCGCAATTCCTGCTGCATCTGTTCCAGCGTGAGTTAAATCATCAACAATTATGCCATCATTAGTATCAGGAAACCAACCTTCGATTTCATACTTTTTATTATTTTCACCAATTGTTACAAATCTAAGCATTGTATCAATTACACCTGGAGAATCACTTATTGTTTCTATATTTTGAGTTGCAACATCTAAACGCATTTGTGTAAATAATCTTGGAAAGAAATTATTCCCTAGTGCAATATTATCGGTTTCTGGTAATGGTGTTGTAAAATTAGCATCACTATATACAGAATATTCACAGTGTAAAAATGAATCAGGTAAATATAAATAACTCTGCTGATTATCAACTTCAAAAATTAAATCTCCTCCAGTATTTACTCTACTAGAAGATCCGGGATTCATAGCAATTCTTATATAGTCATTCTTTTTTTAATTATAACTGTCACCTGGCGGTTTATCTAATTCAAATTTATTTTCAATTAGCAATGACATTTTTATAAAAAATAATTTGACTTTTTGTTTTTTCTCACACAGAAAAAATTTTACTAAAGAAATTTTACTAAAAAATATATTTTAGAATTTTGCCAGACCAGCTCCGCTACAGCTTTGCTGGTTAGATCGAAGGTTGCTGCTCACGCCATTACCTCTTATTTCTTCAATTGAACGTTTTATGGCTACGCCTGATTTTTTCTTATGTTTACTATCAGACGGAGCACCGCTCCTCAAGGTTTCCCCCCCACAGCTATGTTAGCAATTTTGTTTTTTGTTTCCTCTGAAAGTTTTTTTAAATTTTTTAGTTCTTCAGAATCATTCCTAAGTTTACGAATAGCTTCTAGTTGTTTTAATTCGTTTTGAGACTTAACAGCATTTGATATTGCACTAGCTGTACTACCTATAGCAGCTGCTCCTTTGCAGCAGATGTAATCAAATCTTTATTATTTTTAATTAAGTTAACGATACTTCCAATACCAGAAAAGATGCCAGCTCCTTCCGTGTGAACTGTTTCTCTATTATCATAATGATAAACAGGATTCATACGTGGTTCATGAGCAATTCTTTGATTTGAAGCAAAATGTTTAAGATTGTGTTTATAAATTATAGGCATTTTTTAGGATTAAATTTGACTTTAAAGAAAAATATTTACGTTTGTGAATGTCCAACAACTTCGTGATAACTTTATTAATTGTCTGTTGCACTTTATCTATTGCGTCAAGTAGCGTGTGATGTACTTTAATTTCTTTTCTATTAACTTGCATTTTCTCCTGATTCATCTTCAACGCCGTTTTAAGAGCATTTAACTTAATTTTAAGAACATCTAATTGTCTTTTAACAGCATCTAACTGTTCTTTATTTTCTTTAGAGTTTTCTTGTAAATTTTTCTTTAATTCATTTTCTAAATTGATTTTAAAAGTTTTCATTTTATCAACTTTTTGATTAAGTGAGTTTACTTCATTTATTATTCTATTCATCTTTTTCATTTGTTGAGTAATTTTAGAACTCAATTCATCAACACTTTTTTGGAATGTAGTTTGTAACTGCTTTAATTTTTTAAAAATTCTTTCAGGTAGTTTTTCTATTTAATCTTCTAATTGTTCTTTCAACAGTTGTATCTGATGTTTATTTTTAATGACTGCAGATTTTAACTTTATAGAAAGTAATATTAAAATTTTTGATTGTTCAGAAATCTTTTTAAAAAGTTTTGCTATATCTGCTTCTAGCTCTCTATCCTTTTTATCAAGTTTTAATCATTTTTCGTTTAATGATTTGTCATTAAGTTTAAGCAACTTCAATTCATTCATCAGTGGAACCAAAACATCGTTTATATATTTTTCTTTTAAGTCATTGATTTGTGTATCAACATATTGTTTATTTGTTAACTCTGTATTTTGTTGCGGGAGAATAGAAAGATGTAATGGACCAGATAAAACGTCTCCAGTTTTCATGATATAATTTTCTATCTCTATTTCTAATTCGCGATTATTCGGGATTAATTGGTAACATTGGATTATTTGGTATTAATTGGGATTCAGTTGGTAACATCA
This sequence comes from Prostheceraeus crozeri, assembly GCA_907163375.1. Lineage (NCBI taxonomy): Eukaryota > Metazoa > Platyhelminthes > Polycladida > Euryleptidae > Prostheceraeus > Prostheceraeus crozeri. The sequence continues at coordinate 260,063 of CAJQUW010006328.1, read as the reverse complement.
TTTATAAAACAATAAAAAAGTAATTTTTTTATATAATGAGAAAAAAAATAAAATTTTTTCTAATAAAAATAAAAATTTTTTTCTAATAAAAATAAAAAAATAAAATTTTTTCTAATAAAAAAAAATTTTTTTAATAAAAAAATAAAATTTTTTCTAATAAAAATAAAAAAATGGAAAAAGCAAATTTAAAAAAATTATATTCGTCCGCATCATCCTGTTCTTCTTATTCGACGAGATCAACGGGATTTGAAAATAAATGTTTTGATAATAATAATAATCCATGTATAGATGTTAATATTTTATTTGAATTACAAGCAGGAATATTTAAAGAACAAACAAAAGGTTTACCTTCTATAGAAACCAATTATTGTATTTTTCCAGGTGATCCATTTATTAAATTTATGGATATAGTAAGTAAATATAATGATGTAGCTTATGTTGAATTAAATAAAGAAAATATGGTTATAATAGGTCATAATAATGTTTATGGATTCATTAGAGCAGTTTTGCCGATTAGTAATACTGATTGGATAGAAACTAAAATTATTAATTATATCAATATTAGAGAATTAATTAAAAAATTAAAATCCTTTTCAAAAGAAAAAATTAGATTATTTGTTGATGAACAAAACCAATATAATATTCATATCGAGAGTAAAAAGCATAATGAAGAATTATTATGTCAAGTTTATTATAGAGATACAATTTATAAACAAGAAACATAAGAAATGCCCCAAAGATATGATGATGATACTTATATAGGATTATATTCAAACTTAAATATTAATTTATTAAAATCTTACATCAATGGTTTGGCCCAACAAGAGAAAATTTATATGTGGACAACACCTTATACTATTAACAATGACCATAATCATAATCATAATAAACGAACCGAAGGTTCTAGGGCTTTGCCCGATCTTAAAAAATCTTATGATAATAATGATGATTCTGAAACACCTGAAAAAGGTGTAAATGGTAAAAAAGATTATAAAAATATTAGTAATTATAAAAATTTAAGTGAAGAAAAATTTATATCTCATACTGATGTACATGATATTAATACTACATATAATCAAAATTTATCCAAATTTCATTTTCTTACAATTGAAAATAATAATGATGGAATAGTTGAAGATACTGTTAGACAACTATGTGTCGGGTCTACAAAATTTAAATTAGGATTTACATCTAATCAATTAAAAATTTTATCATCTTTAATAAAAACTAAAAGTGATTCAGATTATGGTGGTGTTATTAAATTTTCCAAAAGAGATCAAAGACCAATATTTTTCTCTATTATATTATTATCAGATAAAAAATGTAATTTAGAGTTAGATATTCCAATAACAGAATGGTATCCTATCAGGGAATGGCATCCTATACCAAAAAGTGTAATTTATGATGTTGAAGAATCAATTTCTGATGATGATGAAGAATCAATTGATGATGATGAAGAATCAATAGTTACTGAAAATAAATTTAAATTATCTTTTGATAAAACGTTATATGATAAAACTTAATATGATAATGAAAATAAAATAACTTAAGAACGTGAAATGTATAATAATATATGATAAAACTTAATATGATAAAGAAAATAAAATAACTAAAGAACGTGAAATGTATAATAATATATGATAACTCTCAAGTCCTTGATATTAGAATGTTTATATCTAAAATTAAAACACAACTTTTTCTTTAAAAAATAAAAAAATGGAAAATACCAAGTTTTATTGTAACTTACATGTATGTAAAAAAAGTTGCAAACAAAAAGAAGTTATCAATCTCATTTAAATAGTAAATTGCATTTACAAAATGTAGATCGAGTTGATGAAGGAAATATATCAAAATTAAATAATTATATAAACTATCTAGAAACATTACCTACTGATATAAAAGTTAAAAAAAATGTTTGATGATTATTCACATTCGGAATATAAAAAAGTTTTTAATAGTGAAGACGAACATGTACGAACCGAAGGTTCTAGGGCTTCGCCCGCACCAGATGGGAGATATTTATTTAGCGATACTGATGAATTTAACGAAATAGATGAATTAAACGAAATTAAAAAAACAGATGAAGCTGAACGAACCGATGAAGCGGTAACAGATATAAAATATTTATTTAATGAATCTGTTGAACATAATGAAACCGATGAAACTTTTTATAATGTATTAACAAACTTTTATAATATATTTAAGAAATCTTTCAAATGTTATATGAATGTAGAAGTACTTTATACAAAAAATGGACCTGATGGAATTCCTGAAGAAATAATACAAGGACATTTTACAAATTCACAAGAAATTCATAATGTAAATGATATACAACCCATATTTGAATCGATGATACTTAAATTAGAAAATTGCATAATTGAAGCCCACTTACGTGAATCTGGTTGGAGATTTGTTAAAATACTATCTAAGAAAATAGTAATTGATAAATATAAAAATGATACTGGTGGTAGTTATGTTCCTTTACCTTTCAGTTCACCACAAATAATCAACATAAAAAATGAAGATGATTATTGTTTTCTGTGGAGTATTATAGCACATTTACATCCTGCAGAATATCACAAAGAAAGACTAAGTCATTATCATAAAAAAGAATATATAAAGGAATTTGTTCTCTCTGATGGCTTACATGAATTTCCATATGATTATAATAGGTTAATAAAGTTTCATAAAAAGAATAAAAATTTAATAGAAGTAAATGTTTTTGAATTAAATGTGAATTATGTTTCTATTGGTAAAATTACTCCACTTTACTCAGATTCAAAAAAAAATTATTTGAATAATAAAAATTTATGTCAATCAGAAATAGTATATAATGATAGAGGAAATTACATGCATCATAATATTTTTTACCAAGGAAATATAATATGTACTGAAAAATTTGAAATTGTTAAAACATTATCACCAATAATGATTAATCATAATAATTATAAAGGACGTAATTATAATTATGATTATGATACCGATTATTTATCTTTATCTTTAGAATATCAACAAAAATTACAAAATTTAAATGAAAGTTTACAAAAATGTAAAATAGATTATCAACAACAAACAAAAATATTAGTACAAGAATATGGCCATAAATATCAAAATAAGATAGAAACGATTCAAAAATTAAATGAAGAAAATAATGAAGACAATAAAGAATTAAATAATGAAGAAAATGAAACCAATCAAAAAATAAATGAATTTTTAAAAAAATGTCTACAACAATATAAAGAACAATATGAGAAAGAATATAGTTATCAGTTACAAATATTAAATCAAAATTCTCATCGAAATACATTTAATCTTACTAAAGAAATTGATGAAACACATGAAATATATCAAGATAAATTTGAAAAACTAGAACAGACAAAACAACCAGCACAAGTGAATACATTATATTATCAGGGTCATTTTATATTGTGTAAAGATGTTTCTATATCCACAAAAACTTCAGATAATGCTAATTTTCCTTGTCTCCAATGTATGACGAGCTTTAGAACTAAAGAAGAAATGAATAGACATTTGGAGAATTGCCAACAAAATGAAGCAGTCAGAAACACATTTCCAAAAGATGATTATTTAGAATATAATAAATGGTATTTTAAAAATAAAGTACCCTTTACTATTTATTGTGATTTTGAAGCATATAATGTTAATATGACACAAAATCACGGGACATCGGAGATGTCTTCCAGGGCTTCACCCGATTCTGAAAATGATAATTCTGAAAATGGTACGGGCCAAGCCCTAGAACCTTCGGTTTATAAATATGAAAAAAGTGCATCTGAACAAAGCAAAGAAAAATATTTATTTGAACAAAAACCGTTATGTTGGGGAATGTACATTCATTCAAATTATCCTGAATTATTTAAATCAGAATATTTTCAATACTATGGCGAAGATAGTTCAGAAATGTTTACAAAGAAAGTAGAAGAATTACAGGGACGTTTTTCACAATTGCTTGAAACAAATATACCAATGCTTCCATTAACGGATAAAGAAAAAATTAATTTTGTTAATGACACAAATTGTTATTACTGTGGAAAAGAATTTACAAAAAATTATAAAAATGGCAAAGGTAGATATCTTGACAAAGTAAAAGATCATGATCATCTAAATGGATTATATAGAGGTGCAGCACATAATTCTTGTAATCTTAATGCTAATAAATTTAAATATAACTTTGTTCCTCTATATTTCTACAATGGTTCTAAATATGATTTCCATCTAGTAATGAAAGATTTATTTTCATCTGAAAAATTACAACTACAACAAATAAATGTACTATGTAAAACAGAAGAAGAATATTTTTCAATGCAATTAGGTTGTATTAGAATTTTAGATGCATTTAGATTTTTTAATTCTTATTCATTAGATGTTATGGGAAAAACTTTGAAACCTGAACAATGTAAAACATTAAATAAATATAATTTAAAACCTTTAAAAGGAATATTTCCGTATGAGTACATAACTGGAGATTTCAATTCTGTGAATAAAATTATGGAAGAAAAACAACTTCCTCCAATAAATAAATTTAAATCAACATTAAAACAATCACAATTATCTAAAGAAGACTATGCAGAAGCTGAAAAGAATTGGAGAGAGTTAAATTGTAAAACAATGTATGATTATACAATGAAATATCTTCAGATAGATGTATTAATCCTTACTGATCTTTTTGAAAACTTTCGCGACATGTGTTTAGAATATTACGGAATAGATCCATGTTATTGTTATTCTACACCAGGTTTAACATGGTTAGCAGGATTAAAACATACAAATGTTAAACTTAAACATTATAAAGAAAATACATATGATAAATTATTATTTTTTGAATCTGGAATTAGAGGTGGAGTTTCATCAGTTTTAGGTAATCGTTATGTACAGTGTTACAATAAAAAAGTAAATCCTGATGATTATGGAATAATGAAACCTTTATCTCCAGAAGAAAGCGATCAGTTTATAAAATTGTTTGATCAAAATATAGAAGGACTTATATCAAATGAAGTTATTCAAGCAGCAGTTGATGAAATCATGAGAGAAAACTATTTGTTATATTATGATTTTAATAGCTTATATTCTTCTTGCATGATACAAGAATTACCAACAGGTGAGATGGAATGGTGTAATATTCTTGATTATCAAAAAACATATGATGGAAATTATAATCATGGTTATATATATGAAGTTGATTTAGTATATCCTGATGAAATAAAAGATAAAACAAAATATTTTCCTTTCTGTCCCGAAAACAAAATTTCCAATATAGAAGATTTTACAGATTATCAAAAATCTTTAATTCCTAAGAAATACAGACCAACAAAAAAACTTACGTTAACACAAAGTAATAAAGGAAAGTATGTTGTTGAAGGAAGAATGCTAGATTGGTATTTAGAACATGGAATGATTCTCACCAAAATACATCGAAAACTATTTTATCAAAAATCTAGGTGGTTAAAAGATTATATAGAGTTCAATATTGAAAAACGTAAAATAGCTAAAAGAAATAAAGATGATTTTGGAAACGTGTTCTTCAAATTAATGAATAATGCATTTTATGGTAAGACTTTAGAAAATGTGCGTAATAGACAAAATATTGAAATAGTTTATGATAAAGATAGGTTTCAAAATTTAACAAGGAAACCTACATATAAAAGAACTACTAGATTTAGTGATGAACTATGTGCTGTACACTTACGTCGAATTAGCGTAAAACATGATAAGTTTAATTTTATAGGATTCACTATATTAGAATTAGCTAAACTATTTATGTATAAATTTATATATGATTATTTAGCACCTACTTATGGCAAAAACTATAAATTACACTTTACAGATACCGATTCTGTTTTCTTAGAATTAACAATACCGTATAATTCTTCACTTGATGAAGAAATTAATAAAATAAAAGATATCATTCATCCTTCTGATTTATGTAAAGTAAAAGATAAATTAGAAGGAAATGAAGATTTCATAACAGAAGCTATATTTTTAAAATCTAAATGTTACTGTTATAATACAACTAATAATCTTAAAACACATAAAACATTAAAAGGAATTTCAAATGCATCAGTGGCTAATCAAATAACATTTCAAGATTATAAAAATGTATTATTTAATAATGAAATAAAAACAGCAGGTAATTGTAGACTTAATTCAAAGAAACATAAAATGTATTTAAAAGAAGAACATAAATTAGCATTAGATCTATTTGATGATAAAAGAAAAATTTTACCTGATGGAATAACTACTTCACCTTTTTGATTTTCTAATTTCTAAGACAAATTTGATATATATAAAATTAAAAAAATATTATAACACTATATTTGTATATCTTTTATCACTCGGCAAACAAATCTTCTATAACTCTATCATGAATTTTTTATCAATATTAATTGTGATAAATCCATAATCTTTTGACCAAGCATTGTTACACGATTGTTTAAATTCATCTTTATTTCTTACGCATAAATCTCTTAACAAATCACTTAAGTTTCTTGCATTTATTTCAAATAGTATAAATATATTTGCATTCTTTCTAATAACACGTCCGTCTAATGAATACATACTTTGTGTTAAATAAAAAACACTACAGTTATTGTCTACCTCTTGTGAAATAATTTCTCTGAACTGACTGATTTCTATCATTAACACAATCATCAAAAATTACACAATGTTTCATTGTTTTATCTAGTTTACTAGGATCTTGCATATTACCACTATCATCTATTAATTGTATCTTCATATGCTTATTTTTATTGGTTTCAACTAACTGACTATTTTTTGCCGCTTCTTCACACCACGAACTTATTTCTTCTTCATCTTCAGATTTTTCATATTCTTTGAATAATGAAGCAATTGCTGTTTTTTAAGATTATTTTCAAATCCATATTTTAAAAATTGATAGACGGGTTGTTCTGCTGTTGTTGTATAAATTATAAGATTGTTATAATCCAAAAAATCTGGAGTCGCGAAAATTTTAAATAATAGATACGTTTTTCCACATCCTGATCTTCCACAAATAACTGACAAACTTTATTAGATAAATTTGGATGATTAAATTTCAGTTTTTTTTAAATTCCATTTTTTTTTAATTATTTAATTATCATAATCTCTTCACCTCCAAAATTTATTTCTTGTCCTTTCTCATCAGTGATTCTCATGTTAATGTTGTTAATAGTTTTCTTGTAATAGGGAAATATATTTATGTTTGTGGAATTACATTTAATCTATAACCAATGGGTACAGTAAAAGCTGGAAAACTGAATATTAAATTTGATAATTTACCATTTATATATCCTCCTTCAATAATGTCACAATGTACAACAATTGAATTTATTTCAGTTATTTTTGGTATCTTCTCACCTAAATGATGACCTTGACTATAGGTTTGTTTATTAAATCCTAATAGCCTTGACAATGATCTATCATGATTAAAATCAACTTGATGATTTTCGTCTAAAGTAAGAGAAAATTTATTAACTTCACTCATTTTTTAATAAAAAAATTTTATTTTTAATTTTTTTATTTTTTGTTTCTAAAGAAGAAGAATAAGAATAATAATAATAAGAAGAAGAAAATTAAACTTCTCTAGCTTCGCGTGGGAGTTTATACCTCTCGAACGGGAGTTTATACCTCCCGAACGGGAGTTTATACCTCCCGAACCAAAAGATCTATCATAATCTCTTCACCTCCAAAATTTATTTCTTGTCCTTTCTCATCAGTGATTCTCATGTTAATGTTGTTAATAGTTTTCTTGTAATAGGGAAATATATTTATGTTTGTGGAATTACATTTAATCTATAACCAATGGGTACAGTAAAAGCTGGAAAACTGAATATTAAATTTGATAATTTACCATTTATATATCCTCCTTCAATAATGTCACAATGTACAACAATTGAATTTATTTCAGTTATTTTTGGTATCTTCTCACCTAAATGATGACCTTGACTATAGGTTTGTTTATTACATCCTAAGAGCTTTGACAATGATCTATCATGATTAAAATCAACTTGATGATTTTCGTCTAAAGTAAGAGAAAATTTATTAACTGCCGGTTCAACTGCAAAATGTAATTGTTTCTTATCTTTAAATGGTATACCTAAATGTCTCTTAATTTCATTTGATATTGATTCAACTTCGTAAGAACCAGGAAGAAAAGTTAGCACTTTCCACATTTTGCCTTTATCAGTAGAATATCTAAATTGATCATTCACATCTTTGATAACGTTTTGAATAGTGTTAAATGTGGAGAAACTAGTCAATGCAATTTGATAATTTTTATATTGTTCCAAATGTAGAATGGGTTCTAAATTACAAGTGTGTGATGAAGTAGTTGTTATAATTTTTAACGTCGTACTAAATTTTGATGAACCCAAAATCTCTGTTAGATTTTCTAAATGATTATTAATTTTGTCTAAATCTGCTGATGATAATTCTCTCGAAGACATTTTTTAGTTAAAATTTTGAATAAATATTTTTTTATAAAAAAATTAAAAACAACAACATATTTCAGCTACGGGCGAAGCCCTAGAACCTTCGGTTCGTTATACTTTTATAATCCTCTTCATTTAGAATCTTCTTTTCTAACAGTCTTTTCAATATAGCATGAATTTCATTGAAACTAGAATTATGTCCTTCTTTTATTGCAGATATTAAAATATTTAATCTATTCAGTAATTCTTGTGGATCATCTGGTAAGAATACAGTTGTTTCAGTTTTAAAACCTTTTCCTACTTTAACTCCCGTTGATAATAAATTTTCTAATTGTTTATAACGTCTAAGAGATTTTACTGCACCAACTCTATCTAACATAGCTTTATATTTTATGAGATCTTCTACAGCATAATTATCTAAATCTGTTCCTCTTAAAAGATCAACAAAATTTCTATCTATATTAAAAGGAGATTTATCTGGTGAAAAAATTAAACCTCGAAAAGGTTGTGGAAATATTTCTTTTTGTCTGAGATAAAATCTAGGTATTGTTTTTCCATCTATAAATGAAATAGAATGTTCAAATTGCATAGATTTTGGTAATTTCTTATTAATGTTTGATTCTAGTAATCCATAGTCATCTAATATAGTTTTGTGCTCTGGATCTGTTATATCAAATTGTTTATCATTATTTGTAAGTTCTTTTTCAAGAGTTTTAAATGGTTTCAGTTTTTTCAAAATCAGTTTTTACTTGCTCGGTTTGCTGCATTTTTTCAAACATATCAGATTGAATACCAGCTTTTATCATTCTATGTTGAAGATGTTTTTCTTTCATAATATTTCTTTCTTTTATTAATTCTTCTAATTGTTTAATTCTTTTAAAATTATCAGCTCTAATTTTATCCATTTTTAAAATATAATATTTGAATTTTGTGGTAACATTGGAATACAACAAAAACATTTTACTGAACAAATTATTTTTTTATTGCTTTGTTGTCTGACATCTTTTCGTTTAACGTTTTCTCGTTTTAAGTTTTGTTTAATAAAGTTTTGCTTAAATTTTCGCTTAAAGTTTTTAGCTCTTCTAAAAAAATTTTATCATTTTCTTCATTAGAAATTTTACCATCAGTAAAAGTTTTACCATCACTAGAAATTTTGCCATCTTGTTTATTCTTATCATCAACTTTTTCTGACTGTAATTGAAATGCTATTTGATTTACTTCATTAGCTATTTGATCAAATTTTTCAATCTCATCTAACGTAATAACATTATCATCACATACTCTTTGAAAGTAGTAATGTAGTTTATCATAGACTTCTTTAATATGTAAATGCTTAGTTTTTAATGATTTTCGTTTCTTAGTTATTAAAGATTTATCTAACATTGTAACAAGTGAAGTTGCAAAAACACCCGTACCTGTTAAAGCTGTAGCAACTACTGGAATTACTAAAACACCTGAAGATATAACAATTGTTAAAGCACCTAAACTTATTGTTAAGAATATGCCAATTCCTTGTGTTACATTCTTAACTTTACTCCATCTCTTTCTTAATTTTTTATAATGCTCTAATCTTAATAATAATTGAGATTCCTTATCTTTCATATAACGTACTCTATCTTTGTGTTTTTCTTTATTCATTTTTTCAATGTCCATTAAAGTAGAACTACGTTCATATGATAACGAAGGATATATTCTTGCGGTTTCTTCCACTTTTGTTTCTTCCATTTTTAAAGAAATATTTTTTAGTCACATGATATATTTTAAAAACCTGAAAGATGGATAAAATTCATGAATTTGAAATTCTCAACTTTTATGATTTTCGGTGTCCTGGAACGGTCATGATTTTCAAGGTAAAAATTGTAATTCACAAATTTGAGATTCTTAACTTTTATGATTTTTTCGGTGTCCTGGAACGGTCATGATTTTAAGGGTGAAAATTGTAATTCTCAAATTTGAGATTTTGAAAAATTTGAAAATTGGGTATTTTTAAAAACGCCTAAATTTATGAATTTAGGTCTTCATAACCTGAAAAATGACCAAAATTCATGAATTTAGACCATTTAAAAAGTACCATTTTTTTGAAAAATTGGTATCTTTAAAAACGTCTAAATTCATGAATTTAGGTCTTAAAAACCTGAAAAAGGGTCTAAATTCATGAATTTATGTCGTTTTTAAAGATACTATTTTTTTGAATTTTATGGTGTCCTGGAACGGTCTTTTGCCCATTACTCCGCTCTTGCATATTCGCATCTAGGTTGCATAGAAAGACCGCACCTGGACATGATTTTAATGGTTTGAGTGAATAAGAGAAAAATTTTAGACTGATTTATAGTCTGAATTTTATGTTAAAATTAATTAAAATGTTTTGTAATTTGACAATTAGCCTACAGTGTATGAAGTAGATTGATTCCATTTATTTATTGCAGAATCAATTTATACCATTTGTTTTTGGTTATTGTATAAAAGGTAGGAAAAAAGAATTAAGCATGAGATCAAACTTGTCCTGTTTGAAATTCTAAAATTCCTAACAAGTGTGATAAGAAAATTATTGCCGTAATTAATTTGATCTGAAGATAGGGCCTCCTATTACTCTAGATCTGAATTTTCATATGCAACTGTAATTAATGAAATCGGACTGTTCTAACGGAATCTGCAGCAACCCGCGTCCTTTTTCTGGTCTAACTTTCCTATTACTACGTAAATACAAGAATGTATGGACCAGGAATGTAATGCTTTTTTTATGCATTCATTTTCACATTTTGTTTACCTGAGTTGATCATTTTTTCACATGACCGCTAAAATGATTGCAGAAGATTTGCGTTCACGGTCATAAATTTTGAAAATGATCGCGTTCATGTCCGTGGTCACAAAAGATGACCGCAGTCAACACTGATTGCGAAAAACAAAATCAAGAGTTGTTGAGGTTTAATGTAAAAAAGACATGGACAAATCAGAGGTTAGTTGCTAACAGCAAAAGACAAGAATCTATTTTCAGAAAGAACAAGAATTTGGTCGACAATGAAGTTCTACGTAAAATTCTGGACTTTGGTGAATTGTGCAGACATGATAGCTCATGACTTTCCCTACCACAGAAAATGTTTGAGTAGCTGCATGTTGCAGTGTCTTGTTCCGATAGTGGCTGCTGGATCGGCAGTATGTGTGCGTCTGCCATAGTTGTGCGCAATTTCAGGATAAATTACTTCACAAAAATGTTGTATACTTTGCTTCTCAGCTGCGTGACCGAGTAATAAAGAAGTAACAAGAGAGGAATGTTGACAACGCCATATTGTATTCATCTAATCAAATGGTGAACGCTTGCAATGACATTTTCTAAAAAGGTGCCATTGTTCCTCAGATAGCTGCATATGGCATGTTCAGAACATACGATGATTCCTTTCTACTTGTATTACCTTCCGAGGTGCGAAACAGTGTTCTGAACTTGTCAGTAAACTGCATCTGCACATCACCTACAATTTGAGCTACATATGGATCAGTTTGTTCTTCCACCGCTTCTTTGTCAACTGCTCTGTTCGAAGTTAAGAAGCTTAAGGGTCGACTTAAGAGTGGGAATATGCAGATGACGAAGTTGAAAATCCTGTGCGAGAAAATCATGCTCTTTATCAATTGCAGTTATAATATATGAGGCAAAATATATTCGAAAAGAAATGAAGAAGATTGAAGATAGTAAATTCTCAAGACAGACTAGTGCGCTATCCGATAGATCAAGCCTCTAAATATCACATGATGCAGCCTCACAAATTGCTCCATTAGAATTGTACAATCATATACTTACCGCAGATATTTGATGTACATTTTGAGATGGGAGCGAATGGGCGAGTGCTATTATCAAGAAGAAACTACGATCCATGAGTATTGAACCTTCTATGATTGTACTTTTTGTATTGCCGGTATATGATGCTAACAATTACCTATATACCAACCTCATAGCAAGTAGACCTAGGTCTTGCCCCGCATGTTAACAAACAGACAAGGAGTAGGTAAACGGTCTCCCTTCTGATGCATAACTTCCATAGCTGCGCCCGCTGTCGATTGACAGTGATGTTGTGGATCCCCGAGAGCATCAGACAAGGATTATTTACCCATTTCGCTGTTGACAACCTAAATTTCCAGGAAAGAACAATGGATGAAAAGCAACCCATGGGAGAACTCACATTATCTTCTGTATATTGTTGCATGTACAAGCTGTCATCTTATGTTCATCCTCAGTACAGATGTTACATCTAATCGCTTTTCACGAGATAAAACCGAATAATCGTTCACTAAATTTCTTGTATTTTTCACAATTAAAAATGTAAAAATTGAGCAGACCAATCGAGGCAATTTACAAAATCGAAACGATCTGTAGTCCTCAATCATTTAGGATATTCAAATTGAGTGCAATTTCTGCATGTCAGCCAAATCAACTTCAACTGTTTAATATACAGCATGTAATTGCGATGTATTTGTCCAATTTGAGCTTCATCATCTTGTCATGACCTTTTGACCTCTAGCTAAGTACCCATTGACCCTATGATGAAACTTTTGGCATCAAAAGATTTGCCTGGTGCACTTTCGAATGAGCACCCCATTTATTAATGTTGCTACTGATATTGATGTTCAAACGACAAATTGCCTTATTAGACTAAAATTGTTCAATTTTCTGAATTTTTCGCATTTTTGAATTTACCTCGCAGATAAAATCAGTGATTAACTTCCACAAGCTGATGTATTTAAATAGAACTCAGGCGATGCAAAAAAAATGTTGTTCAACAAAAAAGTTTGAAAAAAATTATAAGCGAAATGCTTTTAAAAAAATCAGTAATAAGATGAACGTGAAGGGCTTTTATGTCGATGCGGGCATAAAATTACAAACAGCTTATTAGGACATCCTAAAGTTTGACGCTGATACGCATATGAAAGTGTAAGCGTTTAACAATGTATATGGCAATGTACATTGTATTATAAGTCGAGAATCACACTTATTTATGCAATTGATCTGTATTAGCATTTAATGCTTCCAGTTCATGTCTGAGTCTCTTTCGTTCTTCCTCCTTCGCTTGAAGCATCGCAGCCTGTCGTTTTCTTTTCATGATCCGTCATCCTATAATTTCTTCTTCTCTTCGTTTCACTCTCTGTATCGCAGATTTGCGTTCCTTGCCATACGAATACATGTATAATTTTTAGAGACATCCATCGTCGGAATATCTCGGTCACGCACTCCTTCATAAAAAAATCGCTGAGCGACTGCGATTCCTTTAGCTGGTCTGCAACTTAAGCTAATTTGTTGACGCTGAAACCTGTCTCTACCGCAGCTTGGCCGTGACTGTGTGAGGACCCTTACAATGAAATTGTTTACTGTCGTTCCGGGTTCAAAAGCTCCCCTACAGAAAATATCCAAAGCTTGAGTCGCATTCATGGAACGATTTTTTCATGAAAAGTCTCTTCTTTCAACCTGGAGGTGATCCTTCATCACATCAGGTTCATGACTCTTGAACCAACTCAACTTGACACTCTCATCAAGATGAGCCTCCGTTGAAGTTTCTATCGCTTCGCAACCACCTTACCGCTTACTCCACCGTGATGGGTTCAGAAACCGTGCTGATTGAAGAAATCGTCACATAAGAGGACATGAAACTTGCAGTCTTAGAGTACGGTGAAAACAATAGAACGGTTCTGAAAACAATAACATTAAGAAATAATTCAGAGTTGCGGTTTGTGTATATTGCATGCTTGTCTGCTTTAGTAGTGGAACTACAAAGCAAGTTCGAATTCCCGGTTTTTCTGGTTAGGAGACACTCAGCATCCGGTTTCGAATAGTAGAATATCCTGTACCAGATACCTATGAAAACTCAATGCATTAGATTAGTACAGTATTGGAAGCGTACGTAGTTGTCATCGCAAAATCAGTGCCGACGAGGAGCTTTATCTGATGTATGAATGTGTAATGGCAGAACCGATAGCATTGGAGATACAAAGCACTGTATACGTGAATTCGGGTACATAGAAAAGACTACAAAAATATCTAAATTTATAAACTTATCTTTCTATATGTCATCCAAAACTTGCCAGTATAGAGTATGAATATTGTACCTCATAAATCAATCATATTATTCCTACAAAAATACATGCAACATGCTTATCCGATGCTTATTAATTTTGAAGTGGGTGTATATTGTCCGAAGGGATGAGCCAAACATGAACACGCATGACAATATTTCATTCCAAATGGACACTTGCATCCTATCTTCCCGCTAGATTTGAACACTAGTTTATAAATCGTTAAGCCAATGCTCTAACCGAAAGATCAGTGCACTGATCCATGAATTTGCTACAAAATTTGCACGACTTTGGAAAATCTTGGTCAATGCCGAAGAAAATGCATATATACATATATATATATATATATATATATACTCTTTTGATCGCCATTGGTCAGTTAAAGTTATGAAAGAAAAATAAGACTCAGGGTTTCCGCGGTTTTCAAGGATTGTTTTCCAGGAGTTTTGCATAATTGGATTTACGAACGGATTTTACATAATTCGTGATTAAATAATATTTTTTAAAATAAAATAATAATAGTGATTAAATGATAATTCATAGTTTTTTGCATTACATATGCGATGAATTCAGCAACTGATTATACAATAGTTTTAACGTACGTTACCATTTCAGCCTAAAAACGAATCCTGAATGAATCTGACCAGGCCTCAAAATTCATGAACTCTGGTCCTGATAAGTAATTTATGATTTGTAACGGTTTATATACTTCAGGCACTCGGAGTACGATGTCCCAGTGTGGCTGAAACGCACCTTGGTGCAATCGGTCTATCTATGAAGACTAGTCGGCATTACTAAGTGCACAGGCCTCACAGCAAGCAAGCATGCACAAATAGGAAGGTTAACTTGCGATGGTCAATAAGTGCAAAAATAGGACAATGAAGATGTCTTTTTAACTTTTTTGTTTGCTCTTTACTACTTTCTTGAAGCTTTGTTCCTTTCTCCAATGAATTGAAAAAAATAAAAACTATGATTTAAATTTTTCAAAGAAGCGACGCCATGAATTTCTGGGATTTGATGAATGGCCATCAAATTTCGAATTCTTTAATCGAAGATCGAATGAATACCCAAGATGCAATGGTTGGGAAGACAAGCATCTCTTCGATTAAACGAAGTTTGCACAAACTCCAACTGATGAATTTTCATCTGTGCCATAAACGCCATTGACTAAAAAACTTGAAACTGAGGAAAATTAGGATATTGCTATTTAATTGACGCCAACTAATTGATTTCTTGAGGAATTGATGTCTATTTGCGTCATAGAGTGTAAGACACATTTTCATAAAGGAATGTGAGAATGTCATAATTCAGATCGGTAATTGTGGTGTGCAGGCAGAGTAGACTCGCTGAACTATTACTTTGTTCTTGCATGAAACTGACCTTTATGTCCCTCTTCGTCATTTAAGGCTCGAAGTGGAGTTCCAGACAGATACAAAGGTGCAGAACGAGGGAATAATTAGAAAGCGTGAACACAAATCGATCCTCGGCCCACGCATGTTAGAAAAAAGGGAGAAATTCTCAAAAAAGACACGGGCGGGAAAAAAACGACATTTCATATTGACTAATTTTTTAAAGCAAGTCTCTCATTCTGAGCAGAATCCTGATAACATAAATTCTCTAATAATAAGAAGAGGAAAGGGAAACGTAGTCCATTGTATCGAGACAGAATAGTTTCTCCAAAACCAAGAAAATAAAAATACAACGTCGAGGAATTAACGGTATAGAGAATAAATTTGCACAAAAAATAGATGCGGGAAAAGAAAGCGTCAATCCTTTTGATGATCAATCGAAGCACATGGAAGTATGTCACTCAGAGCAGAATCCAGATAGAAAGAATTGAAGAAATTTCCGAAAAGGAAAACGTCGAAAATTTGATCATCGAGACAAGTCTGCACAAAATCTAGATACAATAAGCTGGTGCAATACTCGAAGAACATGTAGGTAGAAGAAAGGACAAGCCTGTCAAAGCAAGTCTTTGATTCTGCCCATAGAGAGCAACTGAAGGAATTCATACCCAAAAGGAGGAGCGGGGAAAGGAAAACGTCGACCATTGAATGATCAAGACACGTCTCTCACTCTGCTCAGATAGATCTGGCTCGTGAAAAATAAAGCGACGCTATAGTTCTAAAATTTATCTCTCACTCGCCACCAATAAAGTGCGGTAAATTTGAGACGTTCCGAATACTAGGGCAGGACAAATGGCTTGAAATATGAATAATAGGGAAAATAGGAGGTCTGTGAGGCTTGAGTACATGGATCGTAAAATCAAGACTAATTATCTGATAAAAAAGCGTTTGACATATTTCATTATTTCAAATCCATATCTTCCGGTATTTAAGATGCTCTCCAACACACGAGTTGTTTCTCTTATAGACTACGGACTGCAACAAAAAGAGCGTCAGTGAAATTTCCTCAAGCCAATGACTTTGACAACGTCTTTAAGATGCATAGCTGGAAAGTTCTTTCACTATAAAATTAAGAATGTAAATGAATTCATCACATTTACTTTGTATAAATAGAATATAATAGAACGAGGGAATAATTAGAAAGCGTGAGCACAAATCGATCCTCGGCCCCCAAAACAGCTGAACACATCAGGAAATGTAAAAGAATCGAAGCAATGTCACTGTTTTCAGCAAATTAATATGCATGCAGTTCAACAGCTCGACATTATTCGGCTGTCCCCGGATGCCTAAAACCTCTTTCGGTCGGATAGCTGGAATGCTAAGATTGTCTCTGTCTTAGCAAGACGAGCACCAACAGGGCACGGTGCGCAGCATTCACTATAAGATTCTGAGATCATTAAAAACTTCTAGTAATCAAGTAGGGATGTACGGATTTATCTACCACAATCATAAAATTCCAGGAGTTTCCAAAGCGTTAAGTAAAAATTCAAAATTCCAGGAGTTTCCAGAGCCCTGGAAAACCGCTTTTGAAATTCCAGGATTTTCCAGGAGCGCGGAAACCCTGACGACTAGACCAATTAACTGATAAAATTTTTATTAGACGAAATTTCTTCTGACACTTGATCACGTCTAAAATTCGGTCTAATTTTCGATTACCATCCAGCAATCATCTTCAGGTACTTGAAGGTCTTCAAGTACCTGAAGATGATTGCTGGATGGTGATCGAAAATTTTTGTACATATTGAAAAAATGATATATCTAAAAACGTGACTCCCTACAACTCAAAAAAATTATAACATGCCTAGTCAGGGCATCTTCCAAGGAAAATGTTTATTCAATTTCTCTGTTTCGAAGAATGGATATTTAAGGTAAAAGCGATCAACATGCGTGCAAATGCACACTATACAATGTCATTACAAAACAGTTGGTTAACATATGAACTATCCGGTGCAATCCTACTGTAAGTGTCGATCTCCAGAGCTTACCGGTTTCATGCCGGGTCTCGACCATGTGTAAACGTAACCTTCTTGACAAGCAACAATCAAACAATCTTGCCGAAAAAGTAATTCCGTTAATCGCTCTTGTGCTACTTTTTTGCATACCAGAGGCTCCAGTAAGGGGATATCATCCAATCTCGGACATAGGAAAGTTCCCAGTAATCTGGAATAGAGGATAATTTTTGATGTGTCCTGCGATGGAGAAGTATATGCAAGCAATAATCATGGCAATGAGAGCGTAATTTCGTCATGTCGAAATATAAAGCAATGAATGCATCCCTTCATGACTTTATTTAAAAGAATCATGTAAGCTTAACAGCTTATGCGGCCATGGTCCATTGTATTAAAGTTAAAGTGCTTTCAATTTGTTTTCATTTATAACCGCAATGATGGCTTCCTATGTTGCCTTTAGTTCTTGATTGCCTGACACCATCTGCAAAAGCTCTACTTTTTTATTCCCTAACCTTGAGCACTTATCACCACTATTAATCAATTAAAAGGCGCAGCAAGTCGCCTTTTAACCAATTCTATGTTTCAGGTGCCGCAGCAAGCAATAATGTAAAAATAGGAGGATAAACCTAATAGTATAAAGTCAGCCAAAAAGAAGACAGTGAAGTCCGCTTTTCAACTGCTTTTTGCTTGTTTTTGACAATTTTCTTCAAGTTTTGTTCTTTTCTCTTAGTGAATTGAAACAAAAAAATGATTAGATTTCAATAATTTTCAGAGAAGTTGCGTCACGAGTTCTTGAGATTTCTGGGATTCGATTGATGGCAATCGGATTTGGAATTATTCAATCAAAGATGGAGACACTACTGAAGTATTATCTAAGGTTTGGGAGGAGACAGTCACTTCAATCAAATTAAGTTAGAATTAACTCAATGTTGAATTTTGGTCAGTGCCATAAGCGTCATGGAAAAATCTTGAAGTTGGGGAGAATCGGGTATTACTCCTGTTTTGTTTTCTTCTTCATTGACGCTAGTTTGATGTCTTGATGCATTCACGTCCATTTGCAGTCAATGAGTGTAAAACACATTTTCATTAAATGTGTAAAACAGGAGAAAAACAGATGATGCAGAGGAGTTTTTTTATTATTTTTTCAAAACAGCTGAACACATCAGGAAATGTAAAAGAATCGAAGCAATGTCACTGTTTTCAGCAAATTAATATGCATGCAGTTCAACAGCTCGACATTATTCGGCTGTCCCCGGATGCCTAAAACCTCTTTCGGTCGGATAGCTGGAATGCTAAGATTGTCTCTGTCTTAGCAAGACGAGCACCAACAGGGCACGGTGCGCAGCATTCACTATAAGATTCTGAGGTCGCGGAAATTGAGATTTCGTGGCCTAAAATGATTTATTACAAACTTGAATTATCAAATTTTCGTCATCTTTTTCACATTTTCACTAAACATCTGGAAATACAGCGGACATTTTATGAAATAGAATTAGATAAAGCTCTTCTAGTTGGATTATATTTATCGGCTACTGAATGGTCAAAATATTCTTCTCTCCAATTCGCTGTGACTAAGACAACCGATAAAATGAATAAATTATAACTGAGACTATACTGCAACGCATCAAAATTTGCACATTTCGGTGCACCGGCCCGAGAACCGGTGCAGACAAAAGAACCAGTGCACCGATGCAACGCACACAGCCCTAGTTTCAAGACATTCAGGAAGAGATACATCTGATGTATTGAGGCCATTCCTGGATTAATCCTTGAAAAATAATGGTACTGCCACCGACTTCGCACGAATTTTATTGCAATTCGCAACACCCGATATTTCGACTTTCTTGCACATGGACAATGTTACCGCAAATTTGTGATTGATGAAGTAAGCTGTCAATTATGTCGCAAAAAGTTTATTGGCCAAACAGAAAGAGCAATAAAGTCGAGAATTAAATAGCATCTCAAATCTCCTTCTTCTGCAGTGTATCAGCGCGTGACTAATGAACATCAGTCTTTCGTGGAGGAGAACATTAGCTGGAGAATCCTTCACACGAACGCAATAACTCTCTAAGGCGTACACGGGAATCAACATAAATTCAGAGAAATAGTGATTCTTTCATGAATAATTGTATTGTGAGGCACTGCTGTATTTCATTTAGGAGTAGCGTGCATTCTACTGCTTGTTTTGAGCATATACTGCAGTCTATGTAGAACCGGACTGAACTTTACACCACCCCGGTGTCCTTCATCTGGGTCTTTCGTAAATGCTTTCTCATTCATCATTGACTTCATCAAGCGGTTTCACAACCCTTTTTTTAACAGAACAGCAGATAGGATCAAGTGGAGAAGCTCTCCAAAAAAGACCGGGAAAAGAAAACGTCGATCCTCCTTTTGATCGATCGAAGCCAATCTCTCACTCTGACGAGAATCTAGATATAAAAAATTGGAGACATTCACAAAACATTGTGTGAGTCAAAAAATGTAAGCATTTTAGTGTTTTATCAAAGCCTTTTACTCTACCTACATAAATTGAAGAAATTCATATCATTCATAATTAACTCCCAATTTTAAATTAAAATTTCACTGAAATTCATAATCAATTAATTGCAGTTACTGACATAATTCGATGACACCAATCAATTGCATTTTTTGATAGAAGCAATCAATTAGTGTTATCCGTGTCTCAACATAACGCTCAAAAGAGCCTTGTTCAAGTTCATTGATTTTTGTGTGCTGCAGAATGTCTGAAAAATAAGAAAACATCTTGAAGAAATTCTTCTACATCCAGTGTTCGATGACATCAAATCTGCGTCGAAAGGCTTTGTGAATTAGTTGTACGTGTAAATTATAGAATGCGATTGGAAATAAACTAGGTGGGCCAGCATCTGTCGGATCTATGTGCTTATAAATTGTCTTATTCACCTTGGGGTCATCACAGCTAAGTAATATGTCTAAAAAGAAGAGATGTTAAATATCTAATCCAATGTTTCTCAAACTGTAGCACGCATGCCACTTCTGGTTCGCGGAGGTGCTGCAGGTGGTGCGCATGAAACATCCTGTGTGGCAATTTTTCGTTAATTTACTATCCAAATCACTTTCTGTTGTTATGGAAAATTGAAAGTTCAATTAGGCAGTTTCTGGCAGTGACTCGTGAAATATCTACGCTTCCGATTCATTGTGTACAGTCACATCCTGACCTCTATCAGCTCAAGCCGTGAAGTGACACACTTACGCTGTGTCTCAAACACGGCACAAACAAATCAGTTTGCTGGCGGCTGACGCCAATCAAATACAATAATATGCAGTCTCCCCCTCTGTCTAAGTACGTACTAATCGAAATACAGTTCAGTCTTATCTCAAGAATTTTTGATTCATGACTTATTTAATTGGGTAAATGATACGCTTATATTTATTATTCATACTTTCAAACTTTTCAAATATACTAATATAAAATAGATGTAAATTAACTATAGATCTTTCATAATCAGCAAAATTGTATGTGATAGAAATAATTATCTAGCCTTATAGAGTGGTTGAAAATTGCAGTTAATGGTTTTTGATTTTATAATAGCAGCTTCTTAACTGTCAGTGATTGCAATGACACCATACATTGTATAAATCCTCTAGATTTATAATTTCTCCATAACCAATTTTCATTATCTAAGCTAAACGTCCATCATCATCATAATTATTCTTATCAATTTCTTACGCATTATGGATAGTGGCACGCGGCAGAGATTCCGGCTGTCAAGTGGTACGCGATGAGAAGAAGTTTGAAAAACGCTGAGTTAATCGAAACATAAGCAGAGGTGTGGTCAAGGAAACGCGTATAGACATTTGTCTACTTGCTTCGCAACTTGTATTGTTGTTGTTGTTTCATCGAAACATGTGAAAAAAACTGTTGGATTTGTTATTTGATCATGTAACTCAACTGTCTGTAAAAAAACGGACCTAGTCCATGTGAAATACAGCAAGAAACTTTATTTCAATCAGACTCAACATCGCTTGCAATCTGACACCGGAAATATTCCTAGTGATGTTTGGCCTTTCGGCATCTTCCACCGCGACATTTCTCGCAGCACCGGCTTCACATATTAGCAGTATACGATTGCTTTTCAAGATTTTTTGAAAAAAAATTGACATATGTCTTGAATAATGAAAACCTATTTGATAACAGTAAACTCCACTTAAGTAATGTGTGAAGAAAAATATTTGAAATTCCTTTGAACAAATCATCAATGGGCGAAAATATCAATAAACACGCTGACTTTCATTGATGACTATGCAGGCACTGACACACTGAAATCACGAATCCACAGCATCATATCACGAATGAGAGACGAGTAAAACTGATTCATTTAAGATTATCTATCAACTTATCTATTAACTTCTTGGAGAAAAAGTTTACAGAATCGCCATACACTCAAAAATCAAAGTCAAACTAAAATAGACTAGCATCACAACGCTCTTGCATGAAACAGTCAGGACCTGTCTTCTTTTCATTTGGTGTACTACACTAAGTTACTTTCAACTAAATCGGCACTTTCAGGACATCAAAAACGTCGATTTTAGATGAATCTTTAAAAAAATCGACCATATTCCACCGATTAATCGGTAGTCGGTCGATTAGCAAAATTACTAATCGGCACACTCTCTTGGCATCCATAGGATGAAGTCAGACAAATGTGTACAGAAGGAAGAAGCATTGAATCAAATTTTGCCTGATGTAATTCCGTCCATTGACCTTAACTGTTTTCATACACTCTTTTCTTATCATACGAGGGACGGGACTACTGGGTTCAGAAAAAACTGAGAAAGGAGGCTGGTTTCTTTGGCGTAAACGTGTTACACTATGTTGTTAATATAGACGTCCTTCTCCGTCACTGTAGTGCTTTTGTCTATCTATCAAGAATTAGAAAAGAAGTATCCTGATAAATACTCATGGCATGCTACATTTACCATGCCTAGCAGAAATGATCAAATCGAAGAAAAATTAAAACGTGTGTGTCATGGAAGCAAACGAGTAGTTGAAAACTAAAACCACAACCAGCGTACTCTAATCGGAATTCGCAAGAACAGTATTGAGAAATTTGCAAAACAAAGCCAATTGGATGATGTTGCCCTCATTTAGGAACGAAGTCTTGCATACTATCGTAAAAAACATACTAGGAAACAAAGTTTTAAATAAATTGTCTTGGCTATTTGTGATGATTTGAATGGAATTGGAAAGAGCTAATATTGAAAGATGTAGACTTTATTTTCTTTTTCTTTATTTTTGCAATTTATTTCAGTTAACACTCGTTAACTATCTCTAGGTAAAAAAGAAATATGAAGATAGTTAACGGATGTTAACTGATATTAATTGCAAAAAATAACGAAAGCAACTAAAACCAACATCTTTCAATGTTGGCTATTTCCAACTCCATTCAAAACAACGAATCAAGTGAACAACAAATTTCTCAAGTCGGCAATCTGACTCATTTTGAAGAAAAAGCGAGGTATCCCAAAGAAGATTATACAAATGATGAGAACTCTCAAGGCCATCTGCAAGGAAAAGGCAAAACATAACACTACAAAACCGGACGAAGGCAATTGTGTGGTCCTCATGGACAAAAAACAGTACATTAAGAAGATGGAGAAGCTGTTCGAGTTACCAAAAGTCTCCCTAATTCCGACCAATAAAATGACTTTCCATTTCAAAAGAAACTCAAATCAACAACAAGCTATTAAACTTAAGAACAATAAACAACACACTGATTCTCAATACAAGCAGTTGTGAAGTACTGGTTGCTTGCCAAGCAGACTCTTCGGTCTTTCTAAACTGTACAAGAACGTAAATTATCCTAAAATCAGAACGATCTTGTCAATGACTGACTCATTCTCAAAAAAAAAACAATTGCGACTGACTTCTTATTCACCTAAAACCTTTTTTGTCGAAGTCTTTTACAACAAAGGATAGCTTTGAAGCTCAGAAAAATTAGCTCTTTCGATTTTAAGTATGAAAACCGTTACTTAGTTAGTGTCGATGCTGTTCAAATTTACACTAATATTCCAGTCAATGACAATTATATTAGTAAATTTTGAAAAATTTCCTATTAATGATAATGCTTCATGTATTCTCTTGCACTAATGTTCCGTTCCTGTTTAACAATAGAAACTACCTTCAAAAAGAAGGAAGAGCATGGAATCCTCCCTTGCACATCTTATGGCTGACTTCTCATTAAATATTATAGAAAGTAAAATACAAATGCCGGCTTTTCACATTAGATACGCTGATGACGATTCAGCTGTCTTTCGGTCTCGAACCGAAGTCCTCACGCTTTTAGACCAACTTAATGCTGTTAATTCATCACAATTTACTATAGAAGAGCCAATAAAGAACTCAATTAATTTCATAGATATGAATATTTTCATAAAAATTGGCAAATTTGAACCAATAGGATAATAAAAGAAACAAATACTTTGTATACTCATAGCGGCTCCTACAGTGCTGATTCTTATAACAGGGTGGCGGCCAGATTTCAAGCTTCAAATTCCCGGGCTATTTCATCGAATTTCCACGCCATTTTTTTTATAATGACTTGATATTTTATTCCGACTACACCGCTCAAAAATTATCCGGACACTGCTTTAAACTACTTTCAAAACACTAATGTACGTGGTCTCCGTGGCACAGTGGTTAAATGCTTGGCCTAGCGATCATTCGGTCCAGAGGTCGAGCTGCGAAAGTGTCATCGGAAGTCGTCAGGAAGGGCATCCGGCCTAAGATGTCACAACGCTCCAGATTAAAGTCTGACTGTCAGCACCGTCCAAGAGCAGTGACGTTAAAAAATCATTTTTTGCTTTAAACTGCTTTTATCATGCCTTCCGGCTAGAATTTTGTGTTCGGGTTCGGGCTTCAATCCATAGCCGTTGCACATCTTAACGGCGCCGAAGGTGGCAAAGAATATTTTAGTGGACAGAGTACAAAATGCTGTTAACTAAGGAGTAACGCAGTCTTGTTCTAACCCAATTTCATACCGAACACAAAAATCGTGAAAACGGCACTTTTTTCCGACGATATAGTCGTTACAATGATATTGCGAGTAATACCTACTTAGATTAAGGTGTGGAGGATGTCGACAAAAAGCATTGTTTTGTGCATAAACGTCTTTTAGGTACCTAAATCTTCAATGAATAGGACTGTCCTCCGTCTTGTATGGAACTGCCTACTAAAGTTTCATGTTTATTATGCACATTGGACAGAAGTGAATTTCACCGTCCTTAAATACGCAGATGACATCAAAATGTACATTGAAATTAAGCGCGCTGATCCAGGAAAATTTGCCCCAGGTACTGCAATCTGATCTCAACGCAATGGCCATCTGGTCAAAGGAATGGCAACTGCATTTGAATTCAGAGAAATGTTCAATTATCTCATTTGGACATCACAATCCTGGCTCTCACTTCAAGATGGAAGGAGACACAATCCAGTGGTCTGAGTGCGCTAAAGCCCTTGGAATCCAACTCCCGAAGGATCTCAAATTCTCACGGCACACCATCCTTTGTGTCAAGAAAGCCAACAGCGTTCTTTCTGCCATCCTGCGGACTTTCATGTCAAGAGATCCTAATGTACTTATGAAGCTTTACACCTCCTTAGTTCGCCCACATCTAATATATGCCGTCCCAGTTTGGAATCAATCCTTCTCCAAAGACACTGCTCTGATCGATCGGGTGCAACGGCGCCTGACTCGGAATATTCATGGCTTAACTTCCATTCCATACGAAGAACGACAAAGAAATTTAAATCTGCCCTCCCTCCAATGTCGTCAAGATGCAATGGACCTCGCGGAAGTATTCAAAATCATGAATCACCGTACGCCCTGTGATCCGAATACTTTTTTCATCCGAAATGCGTCTACCACTCGTGGTCACTCTCTGAAACTCTACAGTCCTTTCGCTATTCAGGCTCTAAAAATGACTTGATCGAAAATTTTGATAAGGAGGAATTTAAATTGTTTTTAGGAGTTCCTATTCTGTTTGGATATTCAGCAGTGCCTGCAAAAAGACTTCATTGGGAAGATTCAGCTGATGTTGGACACCACTTAGTCTCTTCGAGTATAAGACGAGATCGTTTTGAACGAATTATAAGAGCTGTTCATTTTGCCAATATGAAATGAATATGCCAATTTTCAAACTGAGACCACTAATTACACGACTGAATGCAAATTTTCGGACACATTGTACCTTAGAGAATCATGGATTGGGATGAAGCCATGATTAGGTATTACGATTCCCACGGGAGTGAACAATTTATTTGTGGCAAATCCATGCGGTTTTGGTATAAGGCATGACGTCTTGATACTGCAACAACTCATCTAGTGAGTTTTGACTTTCACGACAAAACACATGCAGTTATGGCAGTCTAGTAGGAAAACATTCTGCACCTTTACCACACTTCTTGGATAATTTGCCTCATCCAGACCTCAGTTATTGCTCCTATTTTGACAATCCTTTTTCGAATATGGATCTTTTACTCGAATTGCACAGGAGATGCTACGATGGCATAGGCACCATACCAGAAAACCGCATACCAAAAGACTCAAGTTCGCAAGAAAAAAGAGGTAGCCAAGGGGAAACTAGGTACCTGCGCTTATACTACAGATTTGAAAAATAATATTTGTATTTTCCATTGGAAAGACAATAAGGTAGCTTCTTTGATATCAACATGTGATTCCATACATCCAATAGGAACTTGTCAGCGATTCTCCCGCGCTAGCAAAACAAAGATTACCGTAGATATTCCTAATACCGTAAAGATGTATAATAAGTTCATGGGCGGAACGGACCGCATGGACAAAAATGTGAATTGTTGTTGAATTCCATCAGACGTAGGAAATGGTATCACCAAATTTTTTCTAGGATTGTAGATGTTTCTATCCAAAATGCTCGGAATCTTCATCGAAGATGTGGAAATTTGTTTCCGATGGCGGACAGCAATTTCTTATTTGACGACGTATGGTCGTCCATTCCTGGAAAACGTAAGTTCCGTGAAGAAGGTGATCTGGGCGCAGAGGGTCGATTTGATGGCTTTCCTGATTATACCAGTTCCTGAGGGAAACAAAAGGCGTCGTTGCGTTGGTGAATTCTGTGAAGCTGCTGTCCGCTGAATGTATCAAATGTGATGCTGCTCTCTATGTTAAGTGTTTCCAAAGTTATCATACTTCATAGTTGCATTTTAAAGGCTAATGACTAGTGTGACCATATGGTCACATCGATTTCTATGTTGTAATAAAAAACAGATACATGTATATTGAGATATTGTTTTGGGGTGGTCGCAAAGATAATTGGAGTTTTGAGAAAAAATTATCGTCACTAATGGGTTAAATTTGAATGAAACTGATGTGTCTTCCTAAAATTTTTGAGAATAGTTGTTTCTGACTTCGTGGTTGAGACAGACAAAACTTTCGCTCCATATTATGATTTTATTTTTTTTACTTTAGTGAAATTATTATTCCAGGGCAAAATTGAAAAATAGCCTAAATTCCCGGGCGCGGCTGACACCCTATTATAAAAACAACGCGATTAAAGCCTTGTACAATAGATTTCAAAACTAAGCAGTATGCCTGTCGACCGCGATTATGATAAAAATAAAGTTAGGAATATTTTTATCCAAAAAAACCGATCATCCTGATAAAAAAATCAAGTCTTTGAGCGATGTGATCGTCCTAAACCAAAAATAGAATCCAACGAAAGAACTGAAATATTTCGGAAACTGCCCTACGTTTCAACTCTTCAACACTCTCTCAAATAAAATATAATATTCGCCACATAAATAGTGCTTTGGAAAATAGTACTTGAAGAATTGCCTTGAACACTTACTAAACTCAAAATATGATAAGCAATAAAGATCTAATTCCTTTTAGTGAGTTATCCTCCGTAGTATATATGTATATAAATTCGGTTCAACATTGACCTAACTGCTCAATTTAAAAAACGAAGACAAGGTCAACAACAAAATATATTGAAGAGCTTTCGACTACGTCTTTATCAATTCAATAAAACATCAACTGTCTAACAGAGCAATACGAAAAGAAGGAAAACATTTTTGACAGTATAACACAAAATTTTCAAAATGAGATGCAAACTAAATAATGTACTATGGTGAAAGTTAGACAAGATATCATGTTACATAGTGTTATACATTACATTGATTCCAGGCCTTTTGGTTTTGATAAAATATCTCTCACAAATTTTGAGTTCGTAAACATTAGTGAAATTACGTTGTAAGATTTCTACTTTTATATCGTTGGCAGATGGAGGCAATCGATGTTTTGATAAAAAATTTGATGAACAAGGCTGTTATTACAATTAAGATGTTCTTGGATTCTCTTTCTCTTGGTACATTGTGTTTCACAAATATAATTATCATTGCATTTATTACATGTGATCTTATAAACAACATTTTTCAAATAACAAACATGACTATTATTACAAAGGAAAGACTTGCAAGGAATTGATTCTTTCTTTTTTATCTGACTTATTAAAGATGGTGGAGGTACGAAAACAGGTTTAACATTCAAAATTGGAATTTTCTGTAACTCAGAGCGAACTTTTCTTGCTTGCGCTTCGTTTATAAAAGGAATCCGATTGAATCCCGAATGTATGATTCAGTTTGTTATTATTATTATTTTCGTGTATTGATGGAATCGAATTCGAAATATACTTGTTAACAAGATGTTTCGGATATCCATTTGAAATAAATCTGGATTTAACAAAATTTAAGCCTTTCTCAATTAAAACAGGTGTGGTACAATTACGATGAACTCGGAGACATTCATTTTTCAGTAAATTAATTTTCCGTGAAAATGGTACAAAACTATCCCAAGGTAAAAGATGACCACTATGTGTGGATTTGGAGTGAAATGAACTTAAACACGAATTATTCGTGAAGGAAATCATTGTATCTAAAAACGAAATCTTGGAATCAACAGGGTACTCAACTGTAAAATCAATACAATCATTTATACTGTTCAACTCTGTAAGCAAATTATCAAGAGGAGAAACAGATACAACAAAAATGTCATTAATATATCGTTTCCAGAGAATAAACCTTGAAGGGTTACTGGATAAGAGTTGTCTTTCAATATAGAACATGTAAATGATGGCTAAAATAGGTGACAAATTATTACCCATCGATAGACCTGAGGTTTGCTTATGAAAATGACCTTTAAAGAAAATTATGTCAGATGTTACCGCAAGTTTTAATAATTCAATAAAATCCGATTCATGGATAGACGACAATGAGGTAGATGATCTGTGTTCAATAAAAAATCAGATACAATAGAAAATACATTATTAGTAACAGTCAACGGAATAGAAAAGTAAAAATTTGTCACATCAAAAGAGCCAAAAAAATGGTTTGGAATGATCAATCGAAATATCCATAATTGAGTTTAAGAACGTAGAAGTGTCATTGAGGTGGGTAGATACAAAATTCAAAAGAGGGAGTAAAAAATATGCTAAAAATTTTGAAAGACTGGTTGCGGGTGTGTCTATCGCAGAAACTAAAGGTCTTCCTTTTAGAGGAGATTTGTGGTCTTTGGGTAAAATAGTCAGTTGACTTGGAACAGGGTCACTAAATTTTAATTTCAACAATGTATCTTTCATCTCTTCACTTTGCTGAGATGCAATTATTGATGACTCTTTGTTAAAACTTTTTTGAGCTGTACTAGGCCAGATTTGTGATTTTTCTTCGTAATTTTCTAGATGAGGAGCACATAAACGTTCATAATCAGAATCTTCTAAACCTATAATTCGTTTCGTTTTATCAGAAGGAAGAATTCTGACATTATGAATCGATTTGGTGCTTTTGATAACTTTTGAAATCATCAGATTTAGGAATATGTGAATTCATGGTAACTTTATCATGTATAAAAGACGAACTTTTGTGAATAGGATCAGGAAGTGTGATGTCAACGTTATAATAAGGACGATTGGATGGTGATGTAAATCTCCAGATAGCTTCCTTAAGTGTGGAAGTATCATCAACATGATTATTTTCAGATAAAATCTTGTGATGAATCTGTCTTTTAAGCGACTCAAATGAAGCATCAATGATGATGTTATTATGCCAATTCATGGATACTTTTGGCTTTGGAATGTATGACGGACCTTTCTCTAGCAATTTAAGTTGATTATCATCAAAAGTATACGAAGAAAGATTAGAAAAAGGCGCGACTCTTACTAAAGAATTGCCTGCATTATTTTCAAATGACATGGGCGATGAAGATTCTCTGCTAGATGTATTAATCACATCTTGTGAATGAACCACAGAATTTTCACTAATACACATACCAATATTTCCGTAAGAGCGAATGATTTCATCAGATGCACTAATCACTTTTTGAGAATGAACTTCAGAATTTTCACTGATACACATGTTTCCATGTTGAATAATTTCACTAGATGCACTAATCATTTCATGTGAATCATCAATAGGATGATTACTGCCATAAGTAGAGGTTGTGTTATTCTCTGGAGTTTCATTATCGAAATCAGAAAGATGAGCAATTTCATCAACTAAACTATTCAAATTTAAACCAATTTTAGAAATAAGAGATTCCATTTTTCTCTTCTTTACATAACGTAAATCTCTCTCCGCATCACGGAGTATATTACGGAGTTGAGTACCCTGTTGATTCCAAGATTCCGTTTTTAGATACAATGATTTCCTTCACGAATAATTCGTGTTTAAGTTCATTTCACTCCAAATCCACACACAGTGGTCATCTTTTACCTTGGGATAGTTTTGTACCATTTTCACGGAAAATTAATTTACTGAAAAATGAATGTCTCCGAGTTCATCGTAATTGTACCATATATATTAGCTCTTCAATATATTTTGTTATTGACCTTGTCTTCGTTTTATAAATTGATTTATATATAATACTAGATTTGGTAAAATAAGCAAGACCAAGGACTTACACGGCGTGTAGCAGTGATGTAGAAAGATTTCTTCTTGTTTTTGTTATTCAGTACGTCTTAGTATATTAATTTTGATTTCTATATAGTCGATATATCTACTAGGACAAACGAACATGTGAAAGGTCGACTCCCATCTAAAATATCACGTCATTCTCATATCCCAGGTAAAGATAATTTTGAAATTCTCATGCGCACTCCATACACAAAATTGTGAATCATTGTAATTTGAGATTAAAAAGTCAATTTTATTCGCAAGCTGTTTTCTCCGGATCGCCTTGCTTCAACAGAATGAATCATAACGATCCGTTATTCTCAACAATAGAGCAATTACTTCATTCGCATTGTCTCATGAATAATCGCAACCAATCACAACCACTTTTCTTGTATTGATTTTTCATTTCATCAAGTCTTGGATATATTCCATCACAGGGATTGCAAATACCCGGGTTTTTGCAACCACCCGGATCCCAGTTCTGGATCCTAGACCTGGGCGGATCCCGGATCCTATGATCAAAAGTGATAAAACTGCACGTAATTCGTTTTCGTGATCATGAAACATTGAATAGTCTGGTTCCTGAGATTAAGTTTAAATTACGCGTTTAATAATACATAAAAGCATACCAATGAAGTGATATTGAAATCCTAGGGTTTTGCTATCGCCAATTGCAGTTGTCACTCTGGTTCTCAGTTGTTATCACCTATTTTACAAAATATCATTACTAAATATCGATGGATGATTACAAGTATCCAAAATATCGGTAATACAATCTGAGACTGAGCATAGAGAAATGTGTACTCTTTCTTAAGACTTGATAAATGTAACTGAATTTCTTAATTAATTAAGCTTACATTTACCATGATCGTCAATCAAAAAAACAATTTCAACAACGATAAACAAGTGTATTTAATTAAAAGTAAGGAAAGACAGTAAACATGCTTTTGTGTTTATTTAGATAATATGCGCCCAACTATTATAGACTTATTAATAATTACAGCTATTGTTCATTGCAAGAATAAGGTAGTCGGATCAATATCATGTGCTTGCAGAAGCACAATGGATCTTTTTTATGTTATTAGCTTTGAAAGTCATGGATGTCCATTCATTCCTTGGTGTGGATAAATAAAGCGGGTGTAGTGGTCACAAGTCTACAACGGTAACATGACAATTAAAATGAACAAAGCATGAAAAAGCTACTTCATCTTTTTTGCACATCTTTTTTATAGATGGTCATTCAATACCGAGCTACAGACATTCCTTGATAAAACATTTCTATTAAGATTCATATTCGCCTTCCTGGCTGCCACTCTCAAATCTAAGTAAGTATCGAGAAAAACTAGTTTGAAGTTCTATAACTTTCATAGCTTCTATCGTTAAATAAGATTTTCCACAACATTGGTGACCATTAACATCTCATCATAAGCGCTCTTCGCTGGATATTTACAACAGGATCCGCCGGATCCCGTGATCTTGACCCAGTGCAATCCCTGTTTATTGATCATTTGTCACTAATGATGGTAGCTTGCCGACTATCACATGCTTGCGAATACATTATCTGTCAAAAGCTTACGGTTTCTAACTGTCAAGTGAACAACATCTCAATTATACGACGACTTATGAACCTATGCCACATATCAAAGCAGGGACTTTTGCTAAAACGTTTTAACACTGTGTGGAAATCTGTTGCAGTAGAAAACAACTTAACTACCTACATAACGAATAGCTACTGTACATGCAGTTCATCCCTATCCTACTTCTATCAACTCGTGAACACTCACAAGAAAGCAATGAAATAGAAATAATAAAAAATTGTCGCAATTTGAAATCAAGTTTTCAATTGATAGAACATATCACGAAAACCAATCTTGCAGAAAATCATTATCTATGTAGCTTTGATGTTGTTAGCATGCATACTTCGATTCATATCTCGGACGCCATATCCATGTCCTGATTACCAAATTGGAAGATTGCAAAATTTCCAATATTACAGGTTTTAGGAATGACCAACTCGAGCAACTTCTGCATGTGATTCTACGAAATACTTACTTTTATTTCGAAGAAAAGGTTTATCTCCAAATAAAGGGTCTGCCTATGGAATCATCGCTTTCTGGAATCTTGGCGATCCAAAAAGATCTTGGACAATATTGAAACCACTGCACTTAGACAAATGAGAGTTATATATGATTTCTTATCTTTAAGATATGTTGACGATTATTTCGCAGTTATCAAAGAGAAAAGTCAAGCGATGATATTACTTGAGCATATCAGCTCACAGCATCACAACATAAAATATGAAATAGAATTAGTCAACGAAGAAAATAACAGCTTATGTATGTTAGACTTTTGTGTGAAACTAAACTTCAACAGTCCTCCTGAATTTGAATTTTATTGTAAACCTACAAAGAACATTTTCGCGAATTATAGATCGCACATCCCTATAATAAAATTGAGTTACGCGAGAAATGAAAAACAACCAATAAATGAACGTTGTTCCAATATCACATTACAAAACAAACATGCAACTATTTTGATTATGACCTAGTCTCAATGATTATCCAGAAACAATCAAGTGGAAAAACAACAAACAGAAAAGAAGAAACTCAAAAGAAAATCAATCAACATGAGAAAAAAAACGATAACTTCATGTATTTCCCATTTCCATTTATTTCGGTGAAACTTGACAAGCGAATTCGAAACAATCCACCAAGGAAATATAGCAGTCCGACTAACAAGAAAAAAGCCCTTCGGAATGTTCTAAAACAGTCGCCAAATCTAAAACAGTGTAATCTCTTCGAAATTGTCGCAAAAGGCTAAACTATTTGTAACCGACGAAGTGTGATCTATAAAATTGAATTTTTTTGTAGTAGCCTTGGTCGGAATGCATTTTTTAAAGTTTGGAAGAGCCAAGTTTATCGTTATTGATATAGTTTACTTGTTATGTAAATATATTTCAGACATACTCCATGTCCATTCTCAATACAAAAATAACTGATTATTACAAAAACACACATAGTTATTTTTGTATTGAGAATGGACATGGAGTATGTCTGAAATATATTTACATAACAAATAAACTATATCAATAACGATAAATTTTGTCTCTTTCAAACTTTGAAAAAATATAAAATTGAATGCAATAACTGCAATAAATTCCACTTAGGTAGTACTATCAGGCCACTCCACATGCCTGTTCGTGAACATTCTACCGACACATTTTCATCCGTCTACAAGCATGTACTCGTACAATCATGCAATAATCAAAGCACATTTTTAAATATAACAACCATTTCAATAACATCAACTGACAAAGACGCCACAAATCTCAGACTTCGTGAAGCCAATATTCACGAAAATGAAACCTGAAATATATATATGCGACTTGAACTCAATAGCTACAGTGATTTTCTTTTTCATTTTTTGTACGGTGTTTACTGTTTCCATCCTTTTCTTCTCTCATTCAGGTCATAGATTAGCTATCGGTACTATGTAATCCGATACCCACTACCTGCCTCTTCTCTCTTGTGCTTCTATACCTATCTCCATCTTTAATTTTCTATTTCCCATCCAATATTTGTACAGATGAATCAGTGTAAATTTCGAATTTTGCATACCTACTTGCATCGATATTCCTTCAATACTTACATGAAGAAAGCTGCTGGTGGCAGCCGAAATATATCTGTGATGGATTGTGTGTGTTAACTTCTGCGACTTTAATTGACCTTGACTTTTGTTTGTCTGCTCTGTCTGAAGATACGTGTGTTTCGCTTTAAATCTAAATTGGTTACTGTTGTCCACGTAAGGAATGTGAATAAAATCAGCTGTTCGACAATCCAAGTCGATTTTAACGTCCCAAATCCGAACGGTAGGACATGCGACGGGAAGCTAAGAGCCTCTTACCTCTTGACCGGGCCTTAAGTTGCTATAGCTGCTATTTATTCCTCACATCTTGTTAGTGCCGCGACCAGGGAAAGTAACTATGGACTCACTCCGCAGGGCTAACGCATCCCGCCATGCATATGTTCTGCACTTAAATCGGATTCTATCTGAAGTAGAAAACCTCCGCAACTCCTCTCAGACTGATATGGCTTCAGTAACCGTTTATCGACAAAAACTTTCCTCTTCGAAAACAAAAATTGATGAAGCAGGTGCTACGATTTTGAACCTCGTAGAAGACGAAGACCAAGTTGAATGTGAAATTGCAGAACAGGAGAGATTGTCCGACATGATTATCGACGCCTTGACTAAACTTGACTCCCATTGATTTGAAAATGCATCGAGTGACATTTCTACCTCATCGAACTCTGGGTTAGAAGGCCTGCCTAGGATAGGTCTCCCGACCGTAAGTGGTGACTATCTGTCATGGCGACCTTTCTATGACCAATTTAACGCCACTGTGCATAACAGAAATATTCCAGGCGTGCAAACGTTTACGTATCTAATGTCTGCGCTCCATGGAGAGGCTCGCGATGCAATCCGTGGCATTCCATGTACTTCATGGAACTATCCATCAGCGTTGAAGATACTCAAAGATCGATTCGGTGATCCCTCTCTGTTAATCAGCTTGTATGCAGACCGCCTTGTGAGCCTTAATTCGGTTAAAGACAATGACATTTCTTCCTTCCGAAATATGATAATGAACTTCGAATCACACTTGAGAGAAATTACTCAAATTAATTGATGAAGTGCTGACCACCTCTGCAACTGCTGCTACCTCCACTCCTGTGCATGGACTTCTCCTTGCTCCTCTTCTGACCGGTAAATTGCCTTCTGCGAGTCAGCTTGAATGGGCTCGACGCTCCAGATCTCCCAGAGAGAAGTTCAACTTGGGCAAGCTGCTTGACTTCGCGAAATCGGAGGTTGACGCGTTAGAGACCCTATCTACGATCGACACAGCATCAGCTATCAAGGCTCCTAAGAAAGCATATCCGTGCACAAATCCCAGACCTACCGCTGCTGTGAGCTCATTGAAAGTGAATCCTCTCCAGACATGCGGACTTTGCGATTCTAGTGAGCCTCATTCTCCCTTCAAGTGTCAGACTTTCCTTCATCTCGACTCGCATCAACGCATTGAACTCATTCGCCTGCGTTCACTATGCTTCAACTGCTTGGGAAATCATCTGAGGAAAGATTGCCGATCTTCCACTCGTTGTCGACAGTGCGATCAACAGCACCACACCTTGCTCCATCGAGATCCTGTTCGTCACACCGCTCCTGAACCACCTCGACCTGTGCTTCCTGCCTCAAGTAACTCCGTCTCTACCTCGCCAACCTCAATCAACGTTGTGTCTCCAGACTGCTCCGCTAGACGTTTTTCAATTCTCCAG
The DNA here is from genome assembly GCA_907163375.1 of Prostheceraeus crozeri. Classification (NCBI taxonomy): domain Eukaryota; kingdom Metazoa; phylum Platyhelminthes; order Polycladida; family Euryleptidae; genus Prostheceraeus; species Prostheceraeus crozeri. The sequence goes on along the minus strand of CAJQUW010006328.1, from coordinate 223,916 downwards.
ACAGCTCGTGTTCATGTACGAGGTTAACAACGCACCGCTCGCATTCTACTCGACTCTGGTTCCGAAGAAAGCTATGTGACTGACAACCTTGTTCGCGAAGCAAAACCGCAACTGTTAGATCATGTCTCTCGACAATTCGAGATATTCCTCGGATCTCGCTCTGCTCCTGTTGACTGTGGTACTTATCGCCTGCAATTATCCAGCCTGTACGGTGCTAACTGGGTCACTGCTAAGCTAATATCAGTACCGACCATCTGCAGTCCAACTCGCACGCTGCCTCGTGATGAGCTCATTGAAATTCAGGAGCGATTTCCGCAGATCCAGTTCGCCGATTGCACAACCGAAGATCCCGCTATTGATATTCTCCTAGGTATGGATGCCATTCCTCAAATGCTTTTATGCGAAGACCGTGTTCTGACCCATGAACGCTTGACTCTCACACCGTCGATATTTGGCTATATTATTGGTGGTTCGATTGCATCTACTTGTCCTAACAATCCTCTTGTCTCAATCGTCAAGAGTCTACGTGCTTCCTCCTGCCTTGATGACGTTTCTAAGCTCTGGGAGCTTGAATGCATCGGGATCCAATATCCTTCATCACCTACAGCCAAAGCCGTTTCTCCTCAATTCAATGGTGACCGCTACGAAGTCCCTCTTCCGTGGAAAGACTCTGTTCGACCGTCAATGACACTGACTCAAGCTCATCAAAGAAATTCCCATTTCAAGCGCTTGTCTACAGAGAAGAAAGAATCATACAGTGAGACCCTCGAAGATTACCTCAAGCTTGGTATTTTAGAACCAGCCTCCGAAGATGGTGAAAATTTCATCCCGCATCACGCTGTTTACCAAAACGGAAAACAGAGGATCGTTTACGACGTCTCCGCGAAGCCATGGAAAGGTCCGTCTCTCAACGACTGTCTTCAACCAGGGCCGAATCTCCTATCTGACTTGACCGCCATCCTCCTGCGTTTTCTTTGTCATCGATCCCCCCTAGTGGCAGATGTTGAGAAAGCCTTCTTGATGATAAGCGTCAGGCCTGAGGATCGAATTTACGCGAAGTGTGTGGTTCGATAAACTTGGCGGCGCCCACATCGCTCTGAACGTTGCCGCAGTCTTCACTTAAATGATGTAGTCCTCATCGCCCCGCCTGATGGTGTTAGAATTCCTCGTCTCAAGTGGCCGCTTGGGCGTGTGACGAGACTGATCAACGGAAGAGATGGACTCGTTCGTGTTTGTGAGATCAAGACTCAGAACTCTACTATCCATCGTCCTCTCAATCGGTTGTATGCACTAGAGTGTGGTTCTGATCAACCTACGTTAATCAAGGGGGAGGATGTGATGGATTGTGTGTGTTAACTTCTGTGACTTTAATTGACCTTGACTTTTGTTTGTCTGCTCTGTCTGAAGATACGTGTGTTTCGCTTTAAATCTAAATTGGTTACTGTTGTCCACGTAAGGAATGTGAATAAAATCAGCTGTTCGACAATCCAAGTCGATTTTAACGTCCCAAATCCGAACGGTAGGACATGCGACGGGAAGCTAAGAGCCTCTTACCTCTTGACCGGGCCTTAAGTTGCTCTAACTGCTATTTATTCCTCACAATATCGCTACGGATAATCGAATATTTAAACATCACAAAAATGTAGCTCTTTCCAAAATATTCATATTTTAAATATCTGTCCAAAACCTATCCAAAGTCTTTGTGTATCAAATAAACCCGATTAATCACATCCGATGGTTTTATGCTACTTTAATGCAAGGCATATATGCACGAAGGAATAAATGAATTTTTACCAATCGAACGAACTAAAACAAAGGAAATAAATCTTAAGTCGGTGCATGCATTATTACTAACAAATTATACAGACGTCTATTTGTGAGTCGGTACACATAATGACTGAGTGCAGTCTTTATCTGTAAAACCAAAAGTAATAATTTAGAAATAAAAATAGCAGGGATGGTCCGCAACTTCAGGGCTTGTGTCACATTTTGTCACATTTCGGAAATGACAAATTGTCACATACCAAAATTCAATTTTGACATGTGAAAATACATCCTAGGCGCGCAATGCAGTTCCACAGCGCAAGCCTATTCCTTTATTTCTTTATCTCTGGTATTTGGTACCTGGAGCTTAAAATAGACATCGATCGACTCATTCTACGGTCTAAATGCTACAGCGACGGAAAAGCTCTTTGCACTTAACCTCTGTACTGAATTTCATATCATTAAGATTAGTACCTGCGTATTGTGTACATCAAAGGTAGTACACAATCCCATCCCAACTGGTGTACATGATCAAAAGGCTGATATCAACAGTAGAGTAATTCACAACGTATCTATATTTACAAAAATTGGAATAACAAAAAAATCCAAGAGAGCATCTACAAGCGTATGTCGTCTTTTCTAATTTGATTGTACTTTTTTGGCCACTATGTAAAAGCAAAAAAAAATAACAACTTTATAAACAAATTGCATCACTGACATAATATGCAAAGAGAAGACAGTATTACATATAGAAAAAAAAATGATCAAAAAATGTAATCAAGAATGAATTAATTATCCATATCTTGAAAATGTCTCCGCTACTCAAAATACATGCATTATTTGGAAAGAGCGAGGATAATAGTAACTCGTATAGGTTTTAATACATATCCTCCTAAATTCTAGCGAATCACAAAAAACATTCTCCAACTTAAAATTCCTCAACACTCAGAAACCCAACCTACCGACTTCGATGTTTAGATGCCGAAAGATTGAAACTACTAATTTATGTACAAAGAAAGATTCCTTTGATGAATTAAGTGTCAAGGATAATGGCAGAAATCAATTACAGTGATTCGGTTCAATAGTCAACAGATCGATAACAGTACTTCCTAGCTCTTTCTAAACATATGTGTAGATTCATAACAGATTGATTGTGTACGAATGTGTATCTTAAAGCGTTCTAGAAACGTGTTCACCCTTGGAAAACAAGCAAACAATAAAATTTCAATACTATCAAAATTTTAAAATTAATTACTCTCGACATTGGAGAAACAAGAAGAAAATGTTGCGGTCATCATTATCATCCGTACGATGATGATCACTATCAGCATATCATTATCACTAGACCAGTCATCATTACGAGCAAACTAAGGATTCCTTTTCTTTTTCTTCTTAGCTTCATATTCCTCCTCCACTTCTTTCTTTCCTTTCTCTCCTTTTTGTGCAAGTTCATGGCTACGCTCCAACAGAGCGTTGGCAGCACTGACTTTGCTGAAGTCTTTTGATTGCATTGCCTGTTTCAACAATTCCATGCCTTCTCTTTTCGAATGTTTCCCCTCGGCAATATTTGCTTTTGCTTCCTCTGATTTTTTCCTAAGGGCTTCATTTTCATTATCATCTCTATTGTCTTCTTTTTGTTGTTGAATTTGTGCTTCAGTCCTTATACGCTTCTCATCGGCAATCCTAGTGATGTAGCGAGCTCGAGCTCCATTGACAGCCTTCAAAACACGGTTGGTCATAGGCAATTTTTCTGGCCTTCTATCGTATGTTGCCATATACGATGAAGTTGCTTTGTAACCGTTCAACGTTGCATCGTTCATTCTGGTCCTCTGAGAAGTGAGTATCAACTTGTTTTCACTGAAGGACCTTTCAACGTCCGCATTTCCATGACTGAAAGTGAGGGTTATTTTTATAAAGAGTGCGATATTTGGATACTTCTGAAATCCGGCTGCATTTTTTAAATGGAACACTTTGCTCCAGAAGTCATCGATGCGCTCATGGAGTTCTTCATCCACATCGTCGTCCGATATTTCAGGATCACTTTCCTCCTGCTGCTCAGACGAGGAATCCATTGGCGGCTATGTCTCATGTCGAAAAAGCTTCCACTCATCGATCAGCCTGTCAATATTTTTTTGAGGGAAAAGCTTGATCGAAACAGCTAATCTTCTTAATGCCTCGACAGATGCAGCCTCTGTCCTCGAATTCGGACGTAAGACTCGGAGGTCATGGAGAATGCTATTTTTTAGCGGCAGCGTCTTCAAAAGAGACGCAATGGCGTTTTCGTAGAAGAGCCTAGCTCGATTCAGAAACTCGATGTAATCACGCTGTGATATTTCGCGGCTGTTCAGCTTCGTCGTCAATGTTGTCAAAGCTTCATTTCCGATTTCGGGAATATGCACTTGGTTGGATGATTGACGATAATCAATGCTGTAAAGGTCCGCACCATATTTCCAGCGTAAGAAGCAGAAGTGAGAAACGGTTAGCATGAGAATGGGAAGTTACAGAAATAGATTAGAATACGAAGAAAGAATATGTAACCTTTGTAATGATGGAACAATAGAAACTGTATTCCATTTCATTTGTGAATGCTCGATGTATGACGATATTAGGTCACAAATCTCTCCATTTCTTATCGATCTCACTAAGCAAGATTTCTATGGAATGCTGCAGAAAATAGATATTGGAGACGTAGTGAAATTAAGCAAATTCATTAAAGCAGCAAATGACATCAGAACAAATTCACTATTGCAATCTGACACTGTCGCGTGAACACTATTTATGCAATGAAATGCGAGATACTGCAATCTAGATTTCAGTCAATTCACTGTAGTCAAGGTGCTTGTACGATTTTCGAGGTTTTTTTTTTTTTACTGAATTTTCACCCCTAGCACAGCTATGAGCCATGAACGAAGCTAGGGGTTACTCAATGAAAAGTAAAAATTGTATTATTTTAAATAAATAAAAATAGAAAAAAACAACAGATCTTCTAATCTGATTAAACTGTCCCCATCAGAAACATGTTCGCACGCCTCTTGAAAGTATCAAGATTGTATTGGTCAGGGAAAGTGGTCTGGGGAAGCTGATTCCAAAGCTGTGCCGTGCGAACAAAAAAGCTTTTCGAGCGACTCACAGTACGTGCGCGTTCTAAGCTCACATTATAGCATGTGAGTGCATTAGCTCTGCGTGTGCTTCTGGAGAAGATCTTAGGTTTGGGTACGCACTCATTTACTGCAGAGCTGCTTCTACCGAAATAGTACCTGTAGAAGAGACTGAGTGAAGCAACATCCCGTCTGACGGAGAGCGGCTGCAACTTGCTAGCAAGATTTTCACCCATGAGATTCTTGACACGTTTCTCAACCCGTTCAAGGAGGTTAAGATGCGTTTGTGGGGCGCCTGCCCACAGATGACAACAATACTCCATCAGAGGACGAATAGTGGACTTGTAAAGATAGCAGATAGTCTGTGGTGGGAGATAGCTGCTAGCACGATAGAGACTACCAATGCGTTGAGCTGCCTGCTTGCTAATGGATTGGATGTACGGTTTCCATGACAAGTCTTTCGTAACCGCCAATCCAAGGAAGGAGATGGAATCTTGTTCTCTGATCCTATTATCTGACATCTTAATGCTATGATCATTATCTCCTTTAAGTCGTGAGTGCAGAATACTCTGAGTTTTTGAAGGATTGAAGGAAACAAGCCAATTGGCGCCCCATTCTGAGACCCTGCGTAAGTCTTCATTAAGAACGTTGCATAACTGCTGACGTTGCTGAGCGTTTTTAGCGAGTCGCTCATTGGAATTGAAGAGTGTTGTGTCATCTGCATACATCACCAATTTACTCACTAGGCAGTCTGGGAGGTCGTTGATGTACAGCAGAAAAAGAGTGGGTCCCAAAATTGACCATTGAGGAACTCCTGCATTGACAAACTTGGTGGAAGACTTTTGGCCATCTAAGACGACAGATATCTGCCGGTCACTAAGGAAAGAAGCAAGAAGTTTGTGGAGTTGATCAGCAACTCCATAGGACTTTAGCTTCATAAGGAGTCCCTGATGCCAGACTTTATCGAATGCCTTGGAAATATCCAAGGCAACTGATCTCGTCTCACCTTGTCTGTCAAGGACACGACTCACATGTTCAGTGACATATGAAAGAAGATCTGCAGTTGATCGAGAGTGCCTGAAGCCATACTGTTCTTCTGATAGAAGGTTCTGAGTTTCAAGGAAGTTAACAATGTGTTGGTTAATCACTGCTTCAAAAATCTTGCCAGCAATTGGAAGCAGGCTGATAGGACGGTAACTAGATGGAAGAGATGAGTCAGAACCTTTCTTTGGAACTGGAACCACGGAAGCTACTTTCCAACAAGAGGGAAACTCACCGGTGGATACACATCTACTGAACAGTTTAGATAAAAGTGGAGAAAGCTCAGGTGAGAGATGCTTGAAGACCGAAACCGGGATGCCGTCTGGTCCACTAGACTTAGAGCTATCGAGACCGGCGATGATCTTTTTGACGTTTCGGACTGTGACTGAAGGAGGACTAACTGTCTCATCAGTGCGCATGGGAATTGGAGGTGGAATTCTACCTCCATCGTCTAATGACGAATTCTTCGCAAACTCTTTGCAAAGAAGCTCGGCTTTGTCTGCTGAGGTTGTCGCCATAGAAGTACTGACTTCGGCATGACGGAGTGCTGGGATGGAGGATTTGTTCCTATTGGTGACACTGTTGTAAATCCTCCAGAAGTCCTTAGAGCCAAGCTTTTGGGTAGCAATGGATTTCGTACATACAAAGCGTAACGGCTTTTGGCCTGATGTATGGTTTCCTTGCAATGTCTACGTGCGGTTTTGTACAATTCAAGATTGCCAGCGCTACTGTCACGCTTATACTTATGGAAAAAGTGGTCACGCTGGCAACTTGCAGCTGCACATTCTGGTGTAAACCAAGGTTGTGAGTGAGGCTTCATTTGGAAAGTACGGTGAGGGATGTAGGCCAACATCCCTATCTGAAGCCACTCTGTCAGTTCTTGCGCCGACTTGTGGACGTTCTCGCTCAGAATCAAATCATCAGCTTGAACTTGACTAAGAAAAGTGCGGAAGCCACACCAGTCTGCTTTGGAGAATTGATAAACTGTTCTATGGAAGGGTGCAGACGGAGTGGAGCAAATTTGTTTGCCAGAAACTGTGATAACACAGTGATCAGACGTGCCGATGGGAGAAGTAACCTTGTGTGAAAAACAAGTTGGATTTGAGGTGAGAAACAGGTCAAGGAGATATCCAGTATCCCCAGCTCGGTCAGGCACTCTGGTAGGACAAGTGACAATTTGACTAAGGTTGTGAGAGACAGCGAAATCCTGGGCTGCCTGACCGGAGAGATCGGTGGTGCGTGAGTGCACAAGCCAGTCAACATTGTGCACGTTGAAGTCACCAAAAACGGCAACTTCAGCGCTGGGATACTCTTGTAGAAGAGAATCGATCTTGTCAGAAAGAACATTGAAAATATCCGCATTAGTTGATGGAGAGCGGTATAGGAAAAATAGAAGAAGTGTGGTCTTCTGCAGCGGCGCAATGAAGGCAAGATACTCATGCCTTGGATCCTCTGAGCTGCGAAGCCTTCTCAAGGGAAGGCTTGTCTTGGCATAGACTCCAAGACCATGACAAGGTGCTTTATCCATCCGGTGAAATATGTATCCATCAGGAGTAACGTCGCTTGATGACACACTGGGATCTAACCTGGTTTCCGACAGGGCTAGAAGATCTGGTGACTTACCTTGCAGGAAGATGTTGATGTCGTCGTAATTGGACCTCAGTCCTCTTACGTTGCTGAAGCTAAACAGCTTGTCCGGAACAAGTGTCTCAAAACATTCACGCTCGTACTTGACATTGTATGCTTCATTTCAGGTAAGATCCTTAGACATTTAAATTAGTTCGAATTGCATGTATATATGATTTCATAAAATGCATGATGTTTTTTTAATAAAAATCTTGTTCCGGACCTCTTACTAAATAGGATTTATTAATATTGTGTTTTCGGATACCATAAATAAGATAAAAAGTCAATGTGATATCTGGCCGTTTCTATTGATAAAAATTCATGATCTCAAATTGCGTTCCATACGATTGATGCATGCAGTGAGTGATTATGACCAAATGTAATTTGTGTTAGTATATGTAATTCCTCTCCTTCCAGTGTCCCATGTGTAATTTCATCTCATCACCTCATTTGTTATGATACTTGTATATTTTTCATGTCCCACTATCATCGTGTTCTCTGTTGAGAAATATACGTTTTGATATTTTGATATTTTGAATGGAGAGTTCATTCACGAAACATCTGAAAAGGATTTGTGAAATATTAGGAATATGGTACGCCTATGCCCAAGGCCTATTTTCATTTATCTACATATTCATAAAAATCATAGATACATTCTCAAAGAACATTCAACAAAATAAGGTCATCTCATTTATCTGTAAAGGTCCATCTTATCTGAAATATGTCAAAGTTTCAAGAAATTAATTCATAATGTCATCAGATGTAAGCAGACCCGGGCAAATGTCGACAAATACTCATTAGAATTTCATTTTGTCACGTTTTTTCGAGATTCCTAAATCGTCACATTTTGTCACATCGGACCATCCCTGAAATAGGTCAAATTCTATCATTATAAGCATCGATTTGAGAACATAGAATGTATTTCCTTTGATTTAGCACGCACGATTGGCAATAATTCATTTATTACCTCAAGCACTTTTGTCTCACATAAAAACATCGAATTTGAGGTAATAAATCAGGTTTATTTAATAGACAAATACATAGCAATGACGTAGGGCATTTTTCTAGCAACATACTTAGATCAACACATCTATGCCAAAATACCAGTCTCCTTTTTGATTTTTTTCTAGATCCAGCTCCTCTTGACCCAGGTGTCCTAGATTCATCCTTGCCATTATGCACAAATGTGCAATTTTCATTCCTGAGTGCATCCACTGTAGAGAACTGGTGAAACAGATTGATGGCTATAACAATCTACACCTTATGCAGTGTTACTCCTTTTCCATAACTTATTACTAATAATTCAACGCATTTGATGATTAATGATAGAAAGCCATTTGAATTGAAAATTCTTGCATTAGTCAATTCCCCTGTATGATGATGCATGTGCATTAAGCAATGCAGCCATAATTATTTAATGCACCAAATATGTATGCATTAGTTTCGACCCATAGGCTTATATAAGTAAATGCACAGTAAAGAAATTTTGAAAACACATTTTTCATAATCATTAGTTCGCAGATATGAGAAGTGTTGATTATGGACACAATATTCACATGTACAAGTAGTCATTTGAATGGAACACATACGGCTATAATTTGAATTACGAGGTGTTTGAAATATCCTTATTTACCCTTATGAGGCAGGATCACTTCAAATATACAAATGAATTGAACCTTGTGTAGTGTTGCGTAATACATTTATATATCATTTATGGTGTTCATAGTTCATAGCATAAATTCAGTTGGTATGCAATCACAAATTTTATCCTCTTTTGTAATTGTGAACGTAGTTGAATCACACTTAATCATACACAATCACAATTACACGCTTTCTACGATATCTATATTTCTACGAAATATCTACGATATTAAGTTACGAATGGTGCTCAATATTCCGTCAAATATGGCTAAATTAGCTCTGATCGAAACTTGCAAGACTAGACGAAAAGGATCGTACGAAAAACTGTGTGATAGAGGATTACAGAAAAGCATAAAGACGCTATTACCTTGCCTCCACATTCAGCGGATTTGATGAGTTTTGTGAACTACAACTGCCACGGGCGGGTAATGTAGAACTATTTTGAGTTGCCGCAGTTTTGACGTGATTTGATTTGCTGTTGTTTAGTGGGAAATTGCGTCGATTTTCTTTCGTTGATGCATTTGATCCCGTACCAGTGACTGCGTTGTTACCACTACTTGAACTATCAGAAGATTTTGTGGCTCCAAGGGCGAAACTCGCCAATCGTGCAGTTATACTAATGCCTCCACTGTTTTCTTTATGGTTTGCTGTTGTATTAGATAATGGCGCCGTACTACCACTGGGAGAATCCGAACTTGATGTAGCGCCTCCATCCGGTAATACTGAGCTAGCCGTACCATTTTGACACACGGAACAATGCATACTTGATCTTGCCGAAATAGAACGTAAACCTTGTCGGATAGCGTCCTCTGACATCTCCCACAGACACAGTTGCGTATCTTGCCCGACACTTCCCAATCTGTGAAAATTAAGAACTATGATGATCTTCACTAAGTATTTCAATTATTTGACATAATACATAAGTTTCAATGTTAATTGGCCGGATGATCATAATGACAGAAAGCAGAATATTTCTTCGACAAGATATCTATTAAAAAAACAATAAAGTTCTCCATTGCTTCGCCTTGGCTTGAACACCGAGCATATATATGTCATTTAATTTGACAGGTCATCTAATGACAGGAAATTTTTAAGTTTTCTATGATTTTTTTCAGCAATAGGTCACAATATCCGGATTCACAATAACCGTATCTCAGCTCATGATTGCTTTTGTGTTCATAGAATGGTAAAATAAATAAATTGTTTATTATCTCAGGACTTTGTTACCGGATGCTGCTTACTTCAATATTCTCCATGTGAAATCAAAGAAACCAATTCTAAGAACTGAGACGGAGATGTAAGTTAACTATGCAGATATCAAATTTTTCGGGCAAGTTGGCGGAACATATTAGATGATGTCAACTTAGATGATTTTTTTGATGCGAGAAACAGAAGTACGAGTTCATGGAAAATAAATATGATGATTCCGATATAAATGAAGAAAAATCCTTTCTTTAAACACAAAATTCCTTTTATAATATAAATTTTTGACTCGGTACATATATGTACATCCAGACAGACTTCTTCGGAAGAAGAAAATAAGAGACCGGTAGTAAGTATAGTATGAAAAACCCGAAAAAATGCACTTCATTGAGTAAGTTGTATCTGGACATGGTAGGTGTTCATTTTAAACAAGGTTGCGTATGTCATAAAACTGGAATGTTACACATTTTCAATATCATTCATATCACATGTAAAAATTAAGGAGTATCCATTTGACATTTGTGCAATTGATTGTAAATATTCAAGCACGATCACGACTAGTCCAGCGCAAGTTATATTTACATAAACATTAAGGATAATGGAGTATATGTACTGTACATGCTAAGTAAAACGAACACACGCATGAGAAAAATATATTGTATTTTGTAAATTGGGGTATAACTAAAGTATAGAGTTTAAAACAATAACAGAAGCAGCTGCTTGGTATTTGATTAGACAACAAAACAATTGTATCAAAAAATTGATATCAGAAAGTATGATTAGACTAACAAGTGGCAAGATGACTAAGTTACGAAATAACGACTATGGTGATCGATCATGAGAGACGGTTATGGCTCATTTGCGGATACTAGGGTCATTCTGAGCGAGTTGGGACATGAGGACTGAAATGCTTTTCAGAGAGCTGGTGATTTCCAAGCAATTGACCAAACACGGCAAAACAATACTGGATACCGACATCCCCGTCCGAACTATGCTTGGTGAAACAGTGCCAATTTCAACCGGTCAAGCAGTGACTGGAAATCTTCCAGATATCGGTTCGAGCAGCCAAGATAAGCAATCAATTGTCGACCGGCAATTCCAGTAGAATTTTCTCCCTTGTGAGAGAACATTTCTCTATAATCAAATCAATCCACCACAGATACGTCCTCCAGCATGGTCTGCCGCCATCCCTAAGAAGGATGTCTTAACTGTAGAAAGAGTCGGTACTACCTCCGGCTTTTGTAATTTTTCTTTCTGAAAACGATATCATTACCTCGAAATGGTCATAAGACGGTTTGGCTGCTCTGCTGGAACATTATTCTTCTCTCCTCAGCGAGTCATCAGTGATTATATCCACCAATCCTATGCCACAGGAGATCCTCGTTGCCAACACGGAAATCGTTAATACTGGGACCAGAAACATCAATGTCTCAATAACAGAGATACGCGATGTCTCTAATAAGCCTCGCTCTTCAACCTCGAAATGTGACTCTCGTGATGCTGCAGCTTGTGACCTGCTTGCATCAACTACTTCCGCATCTGCTACTGCCCTTGAGAACGCTTCAGATGAATCTCCGCCAAAATTTTCTGCAATGGAGAATTGCTCTCAATTTCCCAATCATTCCACCAATTCTGTTATTCGAGCTCCTGCAATTCAAGCGGCTACTGTGGATTACAGTATGAATGACTCAATCTGAATCGCATCATTTATTTATGTATATCAAAGCTTTGGTTTTCGCTGATTCATATATCAAGTCATTAACACACAACGACACCACAGTCTTTAATGAGAACTATGATCGCTTGTGTCAATATAAAATATTTTTCATAAAATTTGATGTTATTTATGAGAACGTACGCACTTGATTTGAGAGTACGTTTGCATTTTATGTATCTATGCACTTGATAAATCTTATTTGCCCACCACAAATTTCAGTGCATTGCGTACAGCTATTTATAATATTCGGCATTCAAAATTTAAGAATCACATTACATCGCAAATATACATTACACGCATGAATGAATTAACTGCATCGGGACAGCTGATTGACCTGTTGAAATGGTTTGTTCATCCTTTTTTCATGAAAAGAATGTCGTTTACAATTAGGATCAAAATGATTTAAAGAGAGGTCTCTAAAAAGAGACTAAGTGGTCAGTCTGTCTCTGGCAATCAATGATCTATCGCAAAAAGGAAAATATTGATAAGATTGTCGGATCTTTCTTAGCACACGCGACAACTTCAAGTAGTGCACAACACTTCGGCTCGATATTCCAAGAAATATTTTAAGGAGGCTTCATGGAAATCAATTTGATTTCCACATTTACTATTACCGTTTTTATCTATTTTTTGTTAATTTACCATGCATTTTGGTTATCAACCTGACTTTCGAAGACTCGAGAAATTCAAGAAGAGCTATGAAGGATTTCAAGAGGACTCACGACTTTCCTCCACCGCACTGTTGCTGTATCCCTTGAAAGGACCAATTTCTCAGTTTTGATAACACTGGTTTAGATTTTGTGTTTTATCTAATAACTATTGTCACATTATCTTTAATATTCCTCCTTCATCACAGACTTGTTTGTATTCGGAAGCTACTGACTACTGTATTCCAACTCAAAAACTAAACTTGTTTATTTGACTTCATGTGTATCAGAAAAGCTGAGGTGGAAAACAATACTACCCACACATAAATTGACCACACAGTATAAATAAGAAATTCTTACCTATATGTTTTACAGAGAGCGGTATTATTTTCTTCATCTGACTGAGTAGAATTAGGAGATGCATCTCCATTGATGGAAGGAGTTGGAAGAAATTTTGATTGATGATTGTGGTGTTTCTTGTTTGGAGTATTATTGAGATATGGATCAAACTGGACCACATTAACCCACGATCGATGACCTTGACATCGACAAACGACTTGCCGTTCCGCCATAGCCCAAACTGTTACCAGATCATCTTCCCCGCCGACAGCAACGAAACGGCCGTCTGGTGACCAAGCACAACACAGTAAACCTCCGAAATATGAGCGCATCTGACCAACTAGGTCCATTTTATGATAATCAAATACTCGTAGGTATCCATCTTGACTAACCACAGCCAAAAAATGTCCACATGGAGAAAATGCAAACTGATTGATTGCTGGGCCTGGCTGACCACATCCAATCAACTGGTTTACTGCATTTCCAATACCTCCATTTGAGGTAGAGGAGGAGGAGGAGGAAGAAAAAGGAAAAAAACCACCGGAGGAGGAGGAAGGGACACCTGCGTTGACAGTGGACGTAATAGCTGAAACAGATGAAATTGCTGTTTGGGTTGAAGAATTGGAGTCTACGCCCGAAGTGGCGTTTGTGGACTGATTATGGTTAGGGTGAAAAGCACTGTGATTATGAGTCAGGTTATGATGATGCACGGAAGTCGTTTGATTATGCGTTGGGCAAGAATACACCGAGTTGAAGTTATCGTTCTGCGAAGATGGGGGAGGACCGGTTCCCGCTGATGGGCCGAGAACCCATCGATATAGTGGATTTCGAGTGGATTTCGCTTTACATGTATGAACCGAGTAGCCAAAGCCTTGTTTGAATAGTTGGTAATGCGGAGGCGTTGCACCTGAAGGTAAATCTTCGTTGTAGAGATAAATCTGACCAGAGGAATGACTGACAAGGAATTGCTGAGGAGACTGAGGAACCCATTTTAAGCACGTGACCTTTGTTTTATCAATTAAGCGCTGAAAAGGAAGCATGTGTGATTACGAAACTGTATTTGAATGATGTACAAATACATAAAAGAAAATGTAAACAAACTTAATAAAATCTGTTCTATTACAACTCATCCGGAGAATCCCTATTCTTGTTCTCAATCGTGGAGGACAGGACGATTTCATGTTTCCGGATAGTCTTTAAATATTCTGTTACAATGCCGTTTTTATCTCATACTTTGATAGAAGCGCTATCAGAACTTTTATGTTTTTGATGCAGTGCTCTCTCGTCACTTACTCTTGCCAATGTTTATCAGCAAAGAGGAATTTTCTTCGTTGAATATTGCATTAGCTTTCCGATTTTCATCATATCAATTTCAGATGTTGTCTACCTTTGTTTCTCCATGTGTTGGCAACATGTACCTGATATGTTTTATGCAAATTTGCGTTGATCGCGACCGTGCACAATGCATATGCATTGCACTCTCTTACGGTTGACCATTATCAACTTTTCGGTAGATATCTTCAGCCCTCGCAGCGGAAGCTGAGAAAAAGTATGACAGCAATGAAAAGTATGATAGATTTGAAAAAAGTATAATGCCGAAATATGAGCCAAAACTTCAGGTTTACCTGATTTTAACAGTCATCTTCAGTTTTTTAGGCGATCACATGTATACATTACAGCAAAACAGTACATTTAGTGCATTTTGGAACCAAAGTTTGGTCCTCGAAAAATGTACGGAATATTCTTTAAGAACCATGACGGACAATCGGTGTCTTGTGCCTTCTGAGGGCGATGGCAACGTGCTGAATTAATTTATAAATACGTCAGTGTCAGCGCAGGCGTAATACGCCACAATGGGTTGTGGGATTATCATGGGTCGAATGTTAGGCTATTTGCCTCAGTATTTGATCGACGATACTTCCAGATACCTGTGACAATCAGAGTTGGAACCGGGCCTACTTTTGAAGCCCAGGCACTTGACAACTTGGAATTTTCCGGACCAGGTCCGGCCCAAGCCGTCAGTATTCAATTTCAGGCCGGCTGTAATAAGGTCATTAAATATGTAGTGTATTAAAGATGGATGTCAAATGTGTATATGTCAAACTATAATGATTATTATGATTATGGCACCTCTCATTAAATAAACAATGTGGCACATTGAATATACCAGAGGTGCAACCTCAACCTCGATGGTCTCACCTCGACCTCGATTAAGCAGATTTTAGTCGAGGTCGGACTGAATAGTAGTCATAATTACAGAAACACTTCACCATTTCATCATTTTTATTTATTCATTTGTTTTTTTATGCTGATTTGCTCCTTTACACCCATCTCTACTTATCGGACACCTTGGACATAAGAATCTTGAATAAACACAAGTTGAAAGGTTGGCAAATAATATGGAAACATAGAAATATACTTATAGTCCCGCCGCCAGGACGGGCATGTTCTACACCCCATGACTAATACGAAATTTCGGCCTTCCGAGTTCCTTTCATCTACACAAAAGATCAAAGTTTACTCCGACTATGCGAGATTATTAACTCCTACGCAATGGTTATTGGCAAGATATTTCTTCGGGGCATGAAGTCATATAGCCATATATACCTTTACTTACAAAAACTAAACATATTTGAATTCAGCAAGCATCTAAGTGCGGCAAAAATAAAATCTTAATCAAATTTTAGCTCAAACCTTAAGCATTTAACCATATTCTTGCAAATATCGCACATCGAAGTTGTTTCTAGCACTTGATAGAAGACGATATGAGACACATCATGCCTGAAATTATGTAGCTAGAGTAAATAGATCTCGCATAGTCGGAGTAAATACATCAAACTTGTATTGGTCGAAAGCTTCAATTAACATGTCTTTCTGTTTGATATTGTTCGTAGATGAGAGGAACTCGGAAGGTGCGCATTTTCGTATTAGTCATGGGGTGTAGAACATGTTGTGAAAGTTTCATCTTCGGTCTGTTTCCACGCAGAAGCTCGTCCTGGCGCGCGGGACTACAAGCATATTTCTGCTTCTATAGATTTTTGGCAATTATTCAAATATTTATGCATATATCTAAATTTGTATTCAAGATTCTTGTGTTCAAAGCAAGCACTTGTTGAGAATGGACGTGAGGCTTCATGCCACTAGATAATTTCGATGAATTTTGTGACTCTTTTAATCTACAAAATTGCTTTGTGACTATTTTATGTCATGTATTGAGTAATGCTTTGAGCGTATCCGTGAATAATTATCATTTTTTATCTGCAATTGTCAGTATAAAGCATAATCTGCTTTCACATAAGCATAAAGCAGATCATGAAGTAGTAATTCACTAATCAAAACTATCATAAATTATATTCAGACTTTCAGTGTGTTGACACGTGATTAATAACATGGGAAACACAAATACCTTTGCTTTCCTTACATGCATGTGCCCGTTACCAAAGTCAATCAATATAACTTATTTCGGGGTCGACCTCGACCTCGATCAAATCTAATTGAGGTTGCATCACTGGAATATGCTACCTATATGAAAGGTAAATTACCTAAAACAGGCACGCTACGCAGCCAATATGCACATTACATAACAAATATAGTATAAATATTTGTAATTAATTTCTCGTTCAGTAAAGTATAGATATCGTAAACAATGGTGCAGGAGCTTCGGAAGGGAACGACTGTCTCATCAGCTTATGTAATTTAACTAATATTGCGACGTAATTATAGCTAAATACTATCAAAGAAGACAATGCATGGCCCTGAACTACGTTCTTCATCATTTTAATGTAGGCCTGCTGCAGATTTGATATATAAGTTGGAATGATTAAGACCTAATTTATATATGCCTATAATGTTAACTATGTCATCATACGTAGATAGAATAATTCTCGCACAGTCGGAGTTCAATTAATTTCTTTTTCCCTGATCTTGTCTGTAGATCAAAGGAACTCGGAAGGCGCGCATTTTCGTATTAGTCATGGGATGTAGAACATGTTGTGAAAGTTTCATCTTCGGTCTGTTTCCACGCAGAAGCTCGTCATGGCGCGCGGGACTACAAGTATAATTCTATGTTTCCATTAGTATTTGCTACAATCATTCAACTTTTATGTGTTTATTCATCTTGTGTCCGAAGTGTCCGATAAGTAGAGATAAAGGAGCAAATCACTATGGCAAGGGAACAAATAAAAAAAAATATGAAATAGAGAAAAATTTCTGTAATTATCTGACTAATGTTCAGTCCGACCTCGACTTCGATTAAAATCTGGTGAATCGAGTTTGAGGTCGAGGTTGCACCTCTGCATGTATTATGTCCAAGCTATCTTCATGATAAATTCCGGAGGCTTATGAAGCTCTGATAATTGGAGACAAATAATTGAAGCTCTAAACTCACCAAGATTTCACTTCATATCTTCTCCTCTAGAATCATAGTTTAATTCGCTGCCCAGTAGTCGAAAAAACAAAAAATAAATAGTGAAGAAATTGTTGAAATAATTATTTCACAAATGACTGGAGCAATCAAGAAGTTGGAAATGTTGTCACACGTCACAAAAGTGACACAGCAAGAGTGAGAAACGAAGGATCAAGGAATAAGACAGTAATAGAAATTCTCTATTTACAGTTTTTACACATCAGCGTTCAATCGTTTTGCCGGAAATCGTGCTTTTACTGATGGACCAGATATAAGGATAACTATCTCTGCTCATGGACCATCACACGAATGCTTTCAAAGACGTGGAAATTCTTAATACTTTTAAGGAAGTAGTAATAGGCTGATTTAGCATCTAGGTTGTCATACACAAAAAAACTGATAAGAATTTCTGCCTCATTCAAACAGCGATTTATATACATTCGCACCTTTCTCCATCTCTGACTTGATCAAAAGATAGCAATCAGTAGCCGCTTATTTCCTCGAGGCAAGGTGTGTTACGCGACATGGGTCTAAATACAGTACAATGCCGAAGGTGAATCTTCAGTAAACAAACGCATCAAAAAAAAATACGGCCGCAAATTCCTTCAAGCGGTGATCCCGCTTACTGCGTCACACCTGTAGAGATTGATTTAAAATGACACTCGCTGCCTTTTGACAAAAACAAAATAGTTTGAAAAGTTGAATATGATCATAGTTTCATACTTAATTTGATGAAATTTCAGGCCCATGCACCAATTTTCTAGGCCCAAGGTCGTCCAGGTCCGTGTGAATTGCCTATTTACAGGCCCACGCCTGGCCCGGCTCCAACTGGTGACAATGAATGGCCACTTACATGAACATTGCCAGTGATGTGTCCAGTCATCCGATAAAATTTTGGCGAGCGGGTAAACCGGGTACCAAACTTAGCAGTAAAAGCAATTCTTCTTTTGCAGTTGCCGATCAATTCAGCTGATATTGAGAGGTCTTTCAGCAAGTACAAACTCATTTTCTCTCCGATACGCCAAAATCTAAGCCCGACCAACTTATTTGGCATGATAAAACTCTATTTTAATGAACAAGATTGATGTATTGTACTATGCTAGTTTGATCATAATATGTTTATGTTAGTTGCATGTTTTATTATCATATCATATTGTAACTTTTTTCGCAATACAAACAAATAAAAAATATGAATCTTTACTCGTTATGCGTCGATGTTATGAAGCTTTAACGTCACTACTCCCCCTTTCTGGGAGTGACGTTAGTCAGGATGCCCTTCCTGCCGACTTACAATCACACTTCGGGGCTTGACCCCTGGACCGAAAGGTCGCTAGAATATTACTGTTCATTTTCAACAAAGGCGATGATCATATTACATGACAACGCTATGCCTCATATTGCTTATTTGGTTCGTGCACAACTTGGAGAACATCACGTGTTCAATAAACAACTATCCTACGCACCCGACACTGAACCTAGCGGACCGCTCGATCTTTTGGAATTGCGAATGGAAATGACTGACGAAAGCGGATATTCTACTCACACAATGGAACTGCATCAGAATTTTCCTTAGTACCTAAAATTAGAGTCGATGGCTGAGCAAGCTAGATGATGAGTTTGAAAATCGCGTAATCATGTAATGAGGCCTTCCAAGCCAAAAGATCTAATGTTTAGAACGATACGTCTAGTTTTCCACAAAATGGCGTGGATATAGACGTACGTAAGCTACAGTGTTGTACCGCGCGATTCATACAAAGGAGTACAGTTCTCATTAATAAAGCAGATTTTTCATTGTTTATGAAGTTGTGCACATAAAATAAAGCTTACAACTTATGGAATTGATTATGTGAATAGAAACTATAATTTACATGCAGATAAAATCTTTCAGTATACAGTATATGACTCACAATCTCAATTACGTACCATTGAGGTTGCAAGTGTCTGTCACACTGTGAATCTATTACTAAATTACATGCAGGCACGGTAAGAAACATAAAACATTTTTTCCGGCCTCCAAACAATAATAGGAGTTTATACTTGAATGTGCGAACTATTATCAACACTACTACATAGGTATCACACGACTTCGATATGAGAAGCCTGAACAACAATTAGAGTATATACTCGTATGTGTGAGCTATAATCAACACCACTAAGTACACGGCTTCGATATGAGCAGCTATTTACATATTGCTTTTAACGTAATGTGTCGCTACTCATTTGCTTTTTCACGTCATTTGTGATTTTACTACAAGTGAGCTTTGACGACAGAGTAAATTCAATGCGTCAAACAGATAGTACGCGTATGTTATCCACATGTTGTACAATGTACATCTGCAACTGTGCTAAACATGTTCACTTGCTTAATTCAATTTGAGATTTGAGACAATGAGTAAAATCAACGAGCTTGATAATCGTTCTATTAGAAGTAGTTGAAACGAATGCGTTATGTTAATTAAACCGGTTCCCGTTATGTTAATTTTCCGGTATCCGTTATAAATTCGTTTTCTTCAATAATTTACTGTATTTCTAATAAGCTTAATATCTGTTCATGAGAAGTTGTCACACTAATAGATTTTCAAAAAACACAGAAATTACCTCTTCATTATAAAGTTTACTAATCTCTTTCCGTATCGGATCAAGTAGCTGCACTTGTCCACCAGTAAATCCTACAAGGAGCAGCACAGAATCCGGCTTTGAGGAATTGCTATTGAAGTCATGGCAAGTGGGAAAGGTCCCTTTGTAAACTCGTTTGTCGATAGGCTTCGTCAGATCCGGCTGCAAAAAATAATCAGAAAAATCTTATAATCGAATATGTTATATATGAATATAATCTTAGTTATATTCAATTCTATTTGAGAAATCAATCTCTTACAAATACCTTACGAACCCTTAAGGGATAAGGCAAGTCAACACATGTACACGTACACCGAAAGGTATCCGTTAGCTGACCGTCATAGGAAAAAAGCATTGAGTGGAATGGAAACAATTCATTTCAAGGTGTGTCGGTAAGAGATGTTCATTATAATTCAGTCACAGTTCAAGAAAATAACATTGAAGCCGATTTGTCTTGAATCCTGAATTATGATACACATGTACTCATTATATTCGAAACCCTACATTATTGGAAAATCACAAAATATATCAAAATCAGAGCTGCGAAAAAAGAACGAAATTACATGCAAAGAGCACCCAGATTCATAAAATTTGATTGATCGAGGTCTTTCGTCCAATCTGAAGAAAAAAATCCTACATCCTAAAAAAATATGATGTATACTAAATGTATATTTGTTTTCATATTGGGGATTCCTACTAGCTGATCTCGCAACTTGGTCAAAATCACCACTCGCTCATTTCCAGAAGACCTCTTCGAGACCACCGCCGGTAGTTTTATCAGGCCGAGCATTTGTCGTAATCAAATGGCATGGTAGGATGCATGAAAACTAGGGATAATCGCTATTTACCGCATTGTTAAGTCTAAACTGAAAGACAGCAAATAAAATAGGCCTATTTTTGTTTCTTTGAAATTATTTTGAATTTTTTGCTACATTTATTTTTACATGACTGAATTTATTTACATATAAATTACTGCTATGGGCAACTTCCAAATAAGGTTGATTTAATACATTTTCATTAGTTTCACATGCTTCTGAAAGATTTTACATTGCAATCACATGCATCTAAGTCATATGCAGTTTATGAAATACTGTTAAAATAAATTTACAATCTTCTTGCTATTAAACAAGTAGTTTCGACTCGTACATTGATTTCACCATGTAACAATTGCCTTGGTGGGTGTAAAAGTCAAATTAAGTGATCCTAAGTACTGATTCTTTTCAGCAAGCGTTTTTCTTCAGAACGTTTTTTCCAACAGAATTGGGGCAGCCTTGACCAAAGTGGATTCCGACAGTCATTTGATCGTAGAGTAGTCAAGAGATGCGCTTTTTTTATAGAAAATTACCCATTCATTCACAGCGTTTCGTTCTCCAACAGGTCAATACGGGCAAAATGGCATTTTCAGCATAATTTGTCTCTTCTTCTTCAGGTTTTCCAACGCCCTGCAGTGGATTCCGCACTTGCACATTATCTTATAAATAACTACGTACTTCAACAACACGTCAAATAAATTCCATCTAAATTATCTAAAAGACCAAAAAATGGACTAGGCATACCACACCTCTAAGTGCATTCTTTTGAATTGGTTATTGAATCAGAATTTTGGATTGTACAGCCTTATTCCTTCTTTTAAGGCAAATGGAACAAGTGAAAAGTAAGTGGGCAACATTCTACAAGATGTTCCATAAAGGTACTTGTTCTTGTGAACGATAAACGAGTTTTTTCTAGGAGACACCAACTACATAATATGTCTACTAGAGCCAATAATCTCAATTCAGCCAGGAAAAAACGGAAAATCTGGAAAACCGGGGTTTGAACGCATAAATTTGAAATATTTATATTAGACTAATTTCGCAAAAAAAAAATAGACGGAGAAGACGGAAAATTGCGATCCCTGACTGGAACCGTAACTCAAAAATGATGCGGTATTATGGTGCTAAATGTCAATCAAACAACATAAACATGACATTCTAAAAGCGTAGGTATCCAATTAAAGTATTACCAAATCAAAAATGCGTTCTGATATTGACCTGTGATAAAAAACAAATAAACTCTCGATCCAATAATATGTTTGCTGTAAAGCATTGTTTCATTATTTATTATAGCTGAATACCCGAGTACATATATATTGATGATTTAAGGAAAATTTATATTGCAGACTTAAGTTCATAGAACAACGTATGTTAGATTCATATTATTTATAACATGTCGTTATACAAATATGCTATACAATACATGAAGCTGAAAGTTGTCACCATATTTAATAACTGTTTGTCCATCAAATGAGGCTAAATTGATGTTCAGAGTAGTGTGATAAAATTCAGTATAAAGTCGCTCAGTACATATTATCTTTGAAAAGGAAAAATAATGCTGTGTAAATTACTAAATTTACTACAATAAAATGCAAGAAAACAACATTTTCATCAACCACTTCTATTATTCTGAATTTATTTCAAGAAATTCTGCCATTAACTCAAGATTTTCAAATTTCCTTGAGTCCCCCTGTTTTCCCTGGATGTTTTCAATTTCCCTGAGTTTTACCGATTTTCCCTGTTTTCCAGGTCGTTATACACTGAGAAATCAAGTGCAATTCACGTACATTTTCAGGATTTTCAAAATGCCCAAACAATTTGTAAATACGTGAATTTCATGTGCAATGGGCACCTTGCATAATGGAATACTTAAAAAGCTGATTGAAAACAGAAATCATACATCTATACAGCAAAAAAAATGGCTAAGGATACAATGACTAAATCGATAAGTCAATGGAGGACGAAACGTGGTTTTTTGAATTGATTCTTTTAAAAATAGAAGCAACAAAGGATGAGTTTATTTTTGATTCTCTTGTCAATGAGCATGAGCACATCAGGAAACGTAGACAGATGCGAAGCAAAGTCACCGCTATCTACGAACTGACAATGCAGGACAGTCAACATCTCGAGATTCCTCGTCTTCATGCAGTCTCTCTATGAAGTGAACTTGTTACCGGATCCCGGAATATATCCCTCGGACAGACCGGTGGCCGAAGTCTCAAGGCACGAGGAGCAGCAGCAGGATGCACAGTATTCACTATGAGATTCCGAAATTCTGAGGTGGACTGAGGTCTAGACTAAATGACTTATTATGACCATCAATTATCTAATTTTCGTAACTTTTTATCAGGAAATGCACTGGCTGCTTTATGATGTACCGAGCTATAATTTTCAGATGGACACATTTTCATGACATAGAAATTTAAATAAATATTGAATTAACAACAGTTGATAAATATAATTCAATAATGCACTCCCAGTTGAATTAGCAGCACCGCATGCTTAAAACATCTCTTCAATTTCCTAAGATAGCAGATAGCCCATACAATGAATTTATGATGATAAGAAATACGCTGTGAAGCATCAATTTGATCGAAATTTGCACATTTCGATGCACCGACCTGAGAACTGCTGCACGGTGCACCGCCCACACCATATATGCCCAAATATAATCGTTCGTTCACCCGTAATTCGACGGTTAACTCATTTGAGAATGAGAGCATGACCTGTAGATGCTTTCTAATACACAAATCAGATTTTTTTAAAAAATACCTCTTCAACTTTAATCTGTAGTCAACAACTTAATGGAATTGTGTCTAATACCAAAGCGTCGCAATGTCTCTATTGGAAATACATGGGGTTTCCATCGAAGTAGCTTTTGTAGTAGTTAACGAGGTAAAAGTTTCAGGTACGACCTCTCTCTCCCTTCACAACTTCTTGCTTGTTCCTGGACTATGCTGACAAATGAGTCATTACTGGTATTACATTGGCAAAATGTTGCATGAACCACACTAAAAATCAGCTCACAGTACGAAAAAAAACAATGACAAAAATAAGTCCTGTGCAAAATGCGTGTATAGGAAAGTCAAACGCATCTTTCTCATTTTAGAGCTAGCCGCACTGGCGTTTCTCAAATTGCCAAAAACAGTATGGTGACCCTGTTTCGGCCAATATTTCCTAACGGCTTATTTCATGAAAAATCACAGAATTGCTGATTACTTGCACATTGTTTGCAGCATGGGCAGTGGAGGCGTATTCCTCAGGAGTAACCTCTCAAATATCAGCATTAAATTCCGACATCAAAATACCGGTATATGCGTCCTTACTGTTATGTTCTTGTAATTGTATTTTATACATGCATGTCATGCCTCTTAATTTTCTATTGATATGATTTTCTATTGAAATATTGTCATACGTTTTAGGTGCCGGTGGGGCTTACAATACACGTCCCAACCAAATATCCTGGTTCTATCTTCTCTCATGTACACAGTTTAACAAATGGTAGCAGAGCTTCGATATGGCGGAATCCAAGATGAAGTGTTCAAACATCAAAGCCCCACCGCTGATGAGGGATGGAGCCTCGTATCAAGACTAGAAGAAGGAAGTCGAGATTTGGCAAATGTTCACCGATTTGGAGAAGAAACGAAAAGGTCCGGCTTTGTTGTTGTCGTTCAGTGGAAAATCTCGTGAAGCTGCTCTAGAACTTGATACTTCTGTAACTAGTAGTGAAACTGATGTTTCCGAAATTTTAGCTGTGTTAGATTCTATGTTTTTGAAAGACCTTGATTAGGTAGCTTTTGAGGCATACGAAAGATTTGAATCACTCTTTCGCTCACCTGGCACTACCTTGATTAGTTATCTAACAGATCACGATTTATTGTACAGCCAAGTAAAGAAATTCCGAATGATGTTACCAGAAGCAGTCTTAGCTTTTCGATTGTTAAAAGTGCGAATTTGACCTTAAGCGAGGAAAAGCTAGCCAGAGCAACTGTTTTCAGTTTATCGTACTCGGATATGAAGGAATGTCTGAAGAAAATTGTTGGACAGAGTGATTTGCCCAGTGTATCAAACGCAACTGCCTCTGCGCCCATCATTGTAAAGGATGAAGTTTTGGAACGTAGAGAAATCCAATCTTCAGGTCAAGAAAACCCTGCTTATTTTGGACGAGGTTACCGACGCAACTATAGGCAACGACTTCGAGATGGATTCTTCCAGGACGGGAGAAATCGTGGAAACCAAGATTACCGAAGGTCTCAATCAGAGAATAAACAACAACCTAGTCAACAGAGAAAACTGAATCCAAGGAATCGCAATGGAAACATAAGTACTTGCGCAGTGTGTGGATCCCGCTACCATTGAGCGGACGACTGCCCTGATCGAGATAAAGTGGACGAAAATAGAAGTAAAGAGGACGAGGAAGTTCGCATTACTTTGATGGCCAGCTCATATGAATCCTCCGGTAATGATTGTTTGGAGTTTGCTCTCCTTGATTCTGGTTGCACAAAGACAGTTTGCGGAGACAGGTGGTTCACCTGCTATGTTGAGAACTTGTCTGACGAAAACAAATCAATCATAACTGAATCGTCGTCAAGCACCTATTTTAAATTCGGAGATGGAGAGCGGAAACAATCCAGGAAGCGAATGAAAATTCCATGTGAAATAGTTGGACGGAAGACTTTCATAGAAACTGATGTTGTTCCATGCGATATACCTTTGTTGTTCAGTAAAGAGGCAATGAAGAAGGCAGGTGCAAAGATCGATTTCAAAAGTGATCGAATTATAATTTTTGATAAGGAAGTCAAGGATATCGACAACGATGCTGGACACTATCTCATTCCATTGGGCCCAAACCCAGAAACAGTATTGATAGCATTCACTGAGAAAGACGGAGAAGAAAAACTGAGTATCGCAACCAAGTTACACAAGCAGTTTGCTCATGCAAGTGCGAAACGAATTGGACAATTTGTCACACAAGCAGGTAAATCAGTAGCAGGGATTCAAGATCTATTTGACAAGGTTGAAGACAAATGCGATGTTTGTAGACGTTACAAGAAACCTTCACCCCGTCCTGTTGTCGGATTGCCGGTTGCAACAACATTTAATCATATAGTTGAATAATTGCCTCTGGCTTCTCAAGAATAAGACGAGTTTTGAGAAGCCAGAGGCAATTATTCAACTATACAGTTTTCCAAGAATGGCCAAACTTGAACAAATGTAACATTTAATCAGACGGTAGCCATGGATTTGAAACAAGTGGGTGATGTGCTGATTTTGCACATGATAGATGTAGCGACACGCTGCTGAAGTTATCAGCAACAAGAAACCTGAAGCCATTATTGCGTCAATGTTTCACAAATGGATTTCAGTCTTCGGTACACCACAATCGTTTCTCTCAGATAACGGAGGAGAATTCAACAACAGTCAATTCAGAAGCATGGCCAAAAATCTCAATGTTCGCATAATAAATACAGCAGCTGAAAGTCCATGGAGCAATGGCATCGTAGAGCGCTACAATGGAGTCTTGGGAGATTCAATGCGACGTCATATGTCTGACACAAAATGTGGTGGAAAAATAGCGTTGGATTGGGCCGTAGCGGCAAAGAATTCTTTGCAAAATATTCATGGATTTTCACCTAACCAATTGGTTTTTGGATTCAATCCCATGTATCCCTGTGTTTTTGAAAACGGGCCTCCGGCTTTGGAAGGACAGACATCAAGTGAGATGGTTGCGAGAAATCTCACTGCAATGCATGCAGCTCGTCGAGAATTCATCCAGAAAGAGTCCTGTGACAAACTACGTCGGGCTTTACTGAAAAACACTCGAGGATCAACTCCGGCCCAACAGGGTGATCATGTGTATTACAAAAGGCTTGGATTTCAAGAATGGCATGGTCCTGGTAAAGTTCTTGGTAAGGATGGTACAGATATTCTTGTCAAACATGGGGGTATCGCTGTCCATGTTCATCCTATCCGAGTGCGACTCTGTGAAAGAGAAGAAAGCATTGGAACCGAAAATGCCCTAAATGGATTGCCGACACGCTCGCAAACCAGTGTCAATGACTTGACAAGTAAAGATGATAGTTCAGACAAAGAAGCTCCTGAATGTGCATAATTCGAGGAAAACATCGAGAATACTGAAATGCACACTGAAACTGTTCAAAATAATGATGATCAGGCAACCGATTCAGTTATGCAAGACAGAAGGCCGCAGAAAGGACAACGCATTGAGTTCCGCAGTAGTCCAACATCAAAAAAGTGTACGGTGGAGGTTCTCGGACGAGCAGGAAAAGTTAAAGGTAGGAACAGAAACTGCTACAACATCCGATAACAAAGATGGTGCCTCCAGATGGATTGATTTGAGTACCGTGGAGGATTAACGGGAAATTTCTGACGATGAGGAGGTTATGGTTTGCGCCCTAGTCAACAGTGAGAGTGCAAAATGGAATGAACTCCAGCAGTGGAAAGACAACGTGTATGAAGAGGTGGAAAATTGCGACCAACCTACTATCTCGACTCGTTGGGTAGTGACAGAGAAAGTTGTCGAGGGAAATAAAGTTTTTAAGGCTCGTGTTGTTGCCAGAGGCTTTGAGGAGCAGACAATAGCATTTGAGAAGACTTTTCCCCTACGTGTTCAAAAGGTGTCCTACGGCTCGCCCTTGCGATTATGTCAGTAAAACATTGGACTGTAAGAGCTATTGACATTAAATCAGCGTTTCTTCAAGGCGATTAAATAATGCGTGAAATTTACCTTCGACCTCCCGAGGAAGCCATGTGACAATTTGTGGCGTCTACGTAAAACGGTGTATGGATTGAACGATGCCGCTCATGCATGGTACTTAACATTAAAATCCGAATTAGAAAGTCTTGGAGTTGTTGTGTCAAGATTGGACAATGGATTATTTACTTGGAAAGATGACCTTGGGAATCTAGGTGGAATCATATGCACGCATGTTGATGATATCTGTTGGGGAGGAACGGATGTATTCAAAGCAAAGGTTATTGACAAACTTATGCAGATTTTTCACATCAGCAAAATTGAATCGAAATGCCTCAGATATCTTCGTATATCTCTCGAACAGATCGGCACAGGATCTTGATCAAGTGCAATATACGAAAACCTTGACACAAATCAATTGTGCAGATAAGCGGAAAGATCGCTCACTCTCTGAGGAAGAATCTCGACATTACCGAACTATTGTTGGTACTATTAATTGGATTTCCAAGCAATCTCGACCGGACATTGCATTCGATGCATGTCAGTTAGCCACACATTTGAAGCATCCGAAAGTCGAACATTTATTGCGGGCTAATAAAGTTGTTCAGCGAATGAAGGATTATGCATATGGTTTGGCGATTGATTTAGGTCAAGCTGAAATTGACTCATTGCGCCTGGAAGTATTTGTCGACGCTTCATTCGGAAATTTACCTGACGGTGGCTCTCAAGGAGCTCATGTTATCTTTCTCACTGATGGGGTCTCTCGCTGT
Source organism: Prostheceraeus crozeri (assembly GCA_907163375.1). Taxonomy (NCBI): domain Eukaryota; kingdom Metazoa; phylum Platyhelminthes; order Polycladida; family Euryleptidae; genus Prostheceraeus; species Prostheceraeus crozeri. Next base: position 195,522 of record CAJQUW010006328.1, on the reverse strand, counting down.
ATCGTTTTATGGCAATCCAAGAAAATCAGCAGTGTGGTCAAGTCAACGCTGGCTGCTGAAACCTTGGAACTGATTGATGAGGCGCAAATCTTCCGACAAAACCATTGTTGACAAGACTTCGTATTGACATGGGTGTTGTGAGGCAAATGATACGTGACTCTGAGATCAAAGTCAGATGGATTACAAGTGGATTGCAATTGTCGAATTGTCTCACCAAGGAAACGTGCTTGCTCTGACAATCTGTGCCAGGAAATGCATTTGGTTGTGTGACCTTTAGACGTTGACTGCAGCATGTTTTTTTATGTATGCCATGAACTTGATAAGTTTTCTACGACTTCTGACATTTTCTAGTGTTTTTTGTATCTATCGTTTTCTCACTCAACACAAACAAGAAAAGAGTAATAGGAGATTGTTATGTTCTTGTAATGGACTCACTGCCTGAGTCCATCGTGGGCGGCAAATGATATCCTGATGACACGGGAGGCAATTCAAACTGAATCAGGACGCAGTCAATCATAGGGAGGTAAATGAACAATGGTGGGTGACATCTGCAAGAGGTATCAATTCAACACTCAAAAGTGAATCTAAGTCCATAATTTAATGATATCTGTTTGCTAGGAGGTCGTGTAGACCGACTCCTCAACGCCTTCTGCCAAGGTTAAAATTATGCCAAGATTTTTTGGAAAGGGATTCCGGATTAAAATGGCAATATCACAACTTTGCAAACGTCTTCACGGTAATTTCTATTCTATACATTTTGGACAGTCTGATGTGTCTGAGTTGAATGATTCTTGATCAAAGAACAGACAGACATTTTCTGGGGCTACATTTTTTTCTAACTACATACTCACCCGATGACTCCTGATGTCAGGATGAACGTAAAGCTCTTTTCCTGTATTGAAGCATATCTTCTCAATGTTAGCATACAATTCTTCAGACGTCTCCTCATTCCCATTTGTCAGTTTCGCCTCTTTCTGAGCTATTTGAGGAAGAGGATCTTTATCATTATCTTGGGAAGCATGGGCTCGTTTCGAAGGTTCTACAAAAGACACTCTTACAGGAGTATTCGGGTTACCGTTGTTGTACAATCCCGTCTTAGGTCTTATTCCGATTGTCATAAGTCTATAAATTCCCTCCCGAGTGGCAAACTGAGTCTTTAATTCCTGGTCTTTGGAATAATGATCGTAGGTTGTCGCCATGATTCATGATTGTTTACAAAGCTCAGCTGTATACTGGTGAGGCTGGAGTAAATCTTAACTATACGAGTCCTAACATTTTTGGCACTTTCTTCAAAAGTCCTTTAAGTGACTACAAAAAGAAGTATGTTGATAAAGAAAAGCATTTTTGTTTAAGCATTAGCAAAAGAATATCCTAGCAGTTTGAAATGAACCATTGCGACGTGACCTCTCTTCAAAGAATTATATAGGAGGAAACAACTTCATCGCTTTCAACTTTGTGAGCAAAATATCTATGGTTGCGATCTCCAACTGAAGGAAAATCCTGATTTTTGAGACTTTCGTGGCATTTTAGAAAAATGGAGAATATTTGATGATTTTTTGCACAAGCTTGATATCGATGAACTTATTTCCCGTCATTAGATTAAAATCGCAACATTATACTTCTGGCTGAAGTTTCAAGTTTTTCATTCATGTTTTCCTCCAGCAAAATATCTATGGTTGCGATCTCCAACTGAAGGAAAATCCTGATTTTTGAGACTTTCGTGGCATTTTAGAAAAATGGAGAATATTTGATGATTTTTTGCACAAGCTTGATATCGATGAACTTATTTCCCGTCATTAGATTAAAATCGCAACATTATGCTTCTTGGCTGAAGTTTCAAGTTTTTCATTCATGTTTTCCTCCAGCAAAATATCTATGGTTGCGATCTCCAACTGAAGGAAAATCCTGATTTTTGAGACTTTCGTGGCATTTTAGAAAAATGGAGAATATTTGATAATTTTTTTCACAAGCTTGATATCGATGAACTTATTTCCCGTCATTAGATTAAAATCGCAACATTATGCTTCTTGGCTGAAGTTTCAAGTTTTTCATTCATGTTTTCCTCCAGCAAAATATCTATGGTTGCGATCTCTAACTGGAGGAAAATCCTGATTTTTGACTTTCGTGGCATTTTAGAAAAATGGAGAATATTTGATGTTTTTTGCACAAGCTTGATATCGATGACCTTATTTCCCGTCATTAGATTAAAATCGCAACATTATGCTTCTTGGCTGAAGTTTCAAGTTTTTCATTCATGTTTTCCTCCAGCAAAATATCTATGGTTGCGATCTCCAACTGGAGGAAAATCCTAATTTTTGAGACTTTCGTGGCGTTTTAGAAAAATGGAGAATATTTGATGTTTTTTGCACAAGCTTGATATCGGTTCTTCATTCATATTTTCTTCGATATGATGCAATGATACATTAATCTATCTTCTACTTTTTACATCTGAATAGTAATGTCGACCCATTCTCAAAATTCAAAGTTAATAATAAGCTCATGACAACTGTCTTCTTGATTATAATGCTTTGCTCTTTCGGTGGCAGGTGAATAGTGATGCAATCAACAAGAGTCATTTTATTAACATGTTTGAGTATTAAAGTAATACGTAGTCATCCATCGAATTGTAGAGTAAGTACATACCGGTGGAGTGTCGACTCAAACAAGTATCTGTATACAGAGATAATATTTATATGAGAAGATTCATTTTTTGCGCAGATTGCGTTCCTGCGGTCCAAAAAAGTATTTGAGCTATTTTTCAAATTGTTCCTGTGTTTATATACTACCGAGATGACGCCCCTTTATAAGAAGTATGAAACAAGTTGGATATCAAAAAGAATGAACATTAATTTGGAGGAAATTACGCTGATCATCAGAGGAAATTCATGAGCAGCATTATACTAAAAATCTTCATAAAAACGTCGACATCTTACTGTGCTTTCTTGGCTTAATGCTTGGTGTTCGATGTCTGTGGCTGAAACTTTTTAAATTTTCTTTCATCGGCATGATTAATTTCATGATTCAGTCAAATCTTAATATAGTAATGCCGACCCATAACTTTGTTGTGCTGTGGTTGTGATCATGGGTAATGATTATTTCATTTTTCTCTTCCAGTGGCAGGTTATAGCTTGTGAAATGTTGACGCCCAGAAAAAGTGCTCTTATTGACAAGGCCAAAGACAAGGCTATGTATTCAAGTGATAATAACCAATCCGATTGCAATTTTTACAATTTATGTTGCCTCTCCATGCAGGTTCACATGAAACGGAGGATTTGTAAAATGCTCAATTCTTTCTGTTTTGCTATCACGATCAGTGAAGTCCAAAATTTCTCCATGAGTGTAAAAAATTAGCATATCACTCATGTGATGCTGGGTTCTCTTTTCTGTTCACTTAACAAAATCGATCCTGTGTACGCGAAGTGGATTTAATTTTTGCTGAGTTGCTACTCTACCTTAATGAGCTTGCTCCAACAATCACTACATCTCCACGGTTCCTCTCTATGCCACGGAAGGTCAGTAAAATGCCATTCTTCCTTCTGTTTTGCCATCGGCGAGCAGTCAAACCCGTGAAAATTTTTCCAAAAGTGTAGAAATTTGCATGTCTCACAGAGAGATATGCAAGAGATATGTTAGAGTTGGTCTCACCTAGAGTTCATTCAATAAAATCGAAGCTGTGCACAAATTGGGGATTCATGCTGAGTTGCTGAACTGTCAAATGTACTCACTATATGACTGGAACCATAGAGTGGGGATGTATAGTTATAGCGTCGACTCAAAAAGTATCTGTATAAAGTGAAAATTTTTGTATGAAAAGATTCAGTTCATAGAGTAGGTTTAGTAGGTAGAGTGGTAACTCCAAAGGTAACTCCAAAGATATTTAATATTATAAAGGGCTAGATAGGAAATAGACGTGTTTTTACCTTGTGTGCAGCTCAACCAGCGAAAGTCGACTGATAGTGCATGAATTGGTAAATATTTGTAAGCCAGCAACAAATTTTCCTTTTCATTGTTTTTTATAATTCCAGAAATAAAACGCATTTTAATAATGAATCAAGAAATTTTATATATGTCTAAAAACAACGTCCCAATTGCAACAAATAATAGTCCAACATTCTAGTTTTTCAGATGTTTAGCAAAACGCAGTTGTAAATAAGAGTATCCTGCTGATGCCATTCTTTCAATTAGACTTCATTGCATTATTTTATGCAAAGATATTGTATTTGTCTATTGTCTTTGAATTTATGTCCGCTGATTATTAAATCTGATGAGCGCATATTAAACAGTAATTACATAAATGAGAACCAATTGTTTCATTTTTAGATGAAAGCAGAGATGAAGTTCAGTTACAGTTCACCAAAAAGATGACTAAATGACTTTTCTGATTAGAAAAATGAACCGCGTCTTTACTTTTGATCATGAAGTGAGACTGCTTCTTTGTAAAAAGTACGGGGCCTGACTGTGGTTGAACATGTATATCGTTGCTGTGCCCACCGATGACCGGCCACGCCGGACGCAATTGCCACGCATGTCAATAATATAACGTGTTTATGTAATTTTGCGGTAAGAAATTACATGACACAGCAGAGAACAAATATGAACAATCAGAAAATTTGATATGAAATTGGCTTAAGCAAATAAAAGCAGACAACATATTTTACGTATGTTATACAATGCGCATTGGCAACATCTTTGACATTGATAAACATGCGGTGATCAATTCCACTTGAACCCAAAATGTCCTCTGCTAATTATTTGCAATACATAGATCCACATTGTAGTTTCAGCCTGGTGAATAACTCGAAAAGCGTTGTTGACATGGGTGAGCCTTATTAGTAGCCAATTCCTCACTGTAATATTCGGATTCTCACTGAATTTGTTAATAGTCATGAATTCTACAGAGGGAGTTGATTGTTCATCAACAACCCGTCAGTCTTCATCTGAATATTTTTTCTTCCAAATTGATAGTGCTGCATTAAATTGCTGTATTACCGCTCTCATCTTTCGCAATTTTTTTCAAAGAAAGAGCTGAACGAATATTCTTGAAACTTGTCATCAGTGAACTATGCTTTACATCATGTGCCATTTCCAAGCCTTTTTGCAGCAGTGCACGTCGCACAGCCGACAAAAGAGCAATTTCGGCCCACTGCCGTAATGGATTTGTTTTGCCACGATAAGGACCGTACTAAAATGAGTTCAAATTTATGCATCTATTTCGCATCTAGCCCTTTTAAGCAATTAAATATCTTTGGGTAACTCCGAATTTATAATATCCCAAATGTGTATGCACTTTCGATTTTATTGAATTAACTCGTGGGGGATGCCGATAGTCTTGTCACCAAATGCGAGATATCCACATTTTTTGCAGTTTTGCTGAAATTACAACGGAATTGACTGATCATGGCAGTAATGCAGAAGGAAATAATATTATTTTGCAGATCGTCCGTGTCATGACAACCCTGGATAGGCAATATTTGTTAAATTAGCAAACCGATGACCTGCTATTGCTTTCATGATGAACATCAAGAGAATCTTCTTAAGCGTGATCACATCACATGCAACTTGTCACTATTAGAACAAAATAACAGAATCAAAGACAATGATTTCAATTAACTTAGAAAAATGCAACTGGGTCCACATCACCATTCACATTCAGGAAGTGAAACATGAATTTAGTGAATCATAAAATCATGCCGGTGAAAATTGGCATTTCAGCCAAGAAAGCACGGACAATATCGCGACTTTTTCATGAAGACTTCAATTACAATGCGGAGCATGAAATTCCTTTGATATTCAGCTTGATTTCCGCTTGGTTGGGATGATTGTTAGCAAATATTCATTCCTTTTGATATCCAACTTGCTTTATACTACTTGCAACGGAGAGTCATCTCGGTAGTATTTAAATTGACAAAATTTTAACGTTTTTAAAACTGCTCAAATAATTTCTTGGACCACGGGAACGTGATCTCTGCAAAAACTGAATCTTTTGATACTAAAATTATCACTGTATACAGATACTTTTTTGAGTCGACACCCTACCTCCATGGCCGCAGCTAGGGCTGTGGAGCTGGAGCCGAGCCGGAGCCGGAGCCTTAAGGAGCCGATGGTTTTGGTTGGAGCCGGAGCCGGAGCCGATTTATCACAAAGGCTCCGGCTCCGGTTCCGATAGTTTGAGCTTTGACATAAATCTAGAATTTTGAAAGTTATTAATTGGCATCATAAAAAAATTGAATCATTTGAAATCTAAAGATATGTCTTTTAAGTATACCAATGATGTGTCCTCCACGATATCTTTCTTTGCAGTTGCTGCCTTCTTTTGTATTATATTTATTATATATTTACACACATGTGTAATATTTTTTTATTGCATATGTTTCGTAAGACTAAATTCCATATTGACAACGTATTCTCCAAAATCCATTAATTTGAAGACTTGTTATATGCATGCTAACTAGATGATTGTAGATTCCTAGAGACAAGTCGCCAGTCATTTATGTACACATTTCCAGTTCAGTCAGCAATGATAATATAGCTACATTTCTTGCGCAATGTCTTAAATCTAATACGGTTACTATGTAGGTTACCATCTATCGGTATGGCTACTGGCAGAAGCTTCTGGCATCTGTGACAATGCCAATTTCCTTAGATTGTATTGTAGGCTCTTGTGCAGTCCCCCCACCTACATTTTTCAAAACAATCGATTATTCAATTTGATCAATTTTGATTGGAGGGATAACTCACACTCGCACGAATGACCTGACTACAAGTCCTCACATGGCTATAGCAATAAGCGACCCAGCCACTTCTAGTAGCGCCTTATTATTTTAAAGGTATCTCATTCATAATGAATTTCCTTTGACTTCAAAATTCAAAGGGTATATTTCAATGCGAAAAACCCGAAGGCAAATTACAATGTTGACTTGCTGACGAAGTTTGCGACCATGACATCGCAATTAGCCACGTAGATTTTTACAACAGCACGGAATGCTTCACTCAAACCGGTGATGCTAAAACGGACATCCAATGGTGCTGCATCTTTTGACCAGAGAAAAAATGGGGGGGAGGACTGCACAAGAGCCGTATCGTGTAATAATATTTCCCCAAATGTCATAGACCTGTGGATTTCAAGAATTTTCATTATTTTTTTCCGTCTGTCAACACTTTATGCTGATATCATGCTGACTTATATGTAAACAATAAAAAAAGACTGAGACGCTCTCAAAAAGGCGCCTTTTGACCTCCCTTTTTTATTGTCTATGACATTAAACCGCACGCGCATTCGAAACCTAGCAAAGTAGATGGGATTTCTGCTCGCCGCTCGGTGCTCGCAGTCAAATTTTTATTATGCATTGCAACCGGCAACATGCTGTGTGATACTCCGAGTTCAGTTTCATCAGCCTAACCATCATCAGAGGAATAGTGGTAATATGTTATACATAAATTGAATATAATAATATACATGAATCATTGATGAATTATTTAGTGCAACTTTACGCCATAATGAAAAATACGAAATTAATATAATGTAAGTTAGGCCTTAACTTATTAAGTATGCTGCATAGAATTACAAAACTTGTCCTAAATTAGATATTTTTAACTTTTTTAAGTATAATTTTTAATTGTACATTTCTAGCCTACACTGCAATGAGGCTATCTTAATTACAATTTCTACAGATGATGAGTCGTGGGCTACCCACCGATCATATTATTCATGGACCAACAGACTATTGGATAAAGGCAATAACAAATAGCAATAACAACCTAAGCTAGCCTATATACACTTTAGTATTCAATAAAGCAATTGATATCTTCATTGGTACGGTATATTTGGCTATATAGCCTATGCCCTTTCCATGTTCGAGTAGATAGGCTACAGGCCCTATAAGCTATTTAGAGGCATACGCTATCCAGTTTCATATTCAAGCTTTGTTAAAAAGCTTATACTACTATTCGGCCCCTGTGACGGCTAATTAGGTATATCATCATCACTCATGTGGTCTTATTTAATGTAGCCTCGTAGTAGACTGGTTGCAGGCTAGGCCAATTTATATTTAGCCATTGTGGGAGATCTTTATCTAATTTAACCAATCCTGGCTATAACTTTATTTTATCTTTCAGAGATAGTCAATTCATGCAAAAATATATGACAAGTATGTTATTTGTCATTATATTAGGCTATTATCATTTTTATTATTAACTTAAGTCGTTGCTTGTTAATGAAAACTAATTTGATGATTGTAGCAAGCATCTAAAGGCCATACCGTTATCCAAAAAACCCGTTCAACGGATCCAGGATAACCAGCAGAGATAGAACCTGAATTTGAAGTCGGAGCCGGAGCCTTTCACATCAGTGTTGTGGAGCCGGAGCCGATGAGATAACGCATCGGCTCCACAGCCCTGGCCGCAGCTTATCACTGCACTCGGAAAAATGCATAGTTATTGTCATTTCTCTTCTCGCACAAAAGTAATTCGATGAAATAACATGCAGTAGGGCGCCGTACAGAATGAATTTGCAACATTTGCATGCTACAGTAGTTTGATTCTTCGCAAGGTCTAGCAACGTGGACCTGGATCGGTGCCTAAATGATCGGCTGAAGGGACCATCACCAGACTTTTGCTGTCCATTCCCGTCTAACAAACCTATACAAAAAGCGAAAATCATATTTCTTTGGACAAGCGCATCAAACAATTATGCGCGCAATCAGTTCAATTTGGCTTTGCAGGGCCATGTCAATATGACGACTGTTTTGTCGAATAAATCACTAGAATTTTCAGTGGATATTGGTGCTATGCACTCGTTCAAAAACTGTTTAACGACAGAATATTAAATCTGTTTTATTTTCAACCGGTAGAATTTTAAGTAATGATGTCAGCCACATGAATTGAATATTGTGATTAAATTTATTTAACCAATCATAAGACGACGTGAAATTGGCTACTGAAGATTTGTTAGTTGTGGCCGTCAGCTGATTTTCACGAGTTTTTGGAACGGAAAGAACTAAGTTACCTCCTTCTTTGGTGTTCCAGATTCTGGCGGCCTGTAAATGGATCCGGTAATTTATTTCAATCATGCAATATATTTTGAAATTTCAAACTTAAATACTCACTAGCATAAGACTACCAACTCATGCATTTAGCAAAGATCGACATTTCGTAGTAGGCAATGGCTACTACACGGCAGAGTCAGCAGTTTATGTAGTGAATTCTCATAGATATATCAACTTCGCATTTGTTTAGCATTTTGGAAAATTTTCATGAAATAAAGCACAAATTCATATTGTTTCTGAGAACTGATTCTGACAGACGTAATGTTCTTTTCAGCTCCAAGATAGATGTAAGTGTTTGTCCAATAGTAATTCTGAATACACATTTTTGATGCCTATGTTGTATCTAAAGCAAGCATTGTGAACATTTCGAACAATTTCCACATATGGTCTTTTTTTATATTCACTCCACTTCCAATGGGCACAGGTGAGCGGAAATGCACCTTCAGCGTGACCATTTGAAGTTGGAATAGCTAGCAGTGTGGATGCATCTTTCTGAAGTCGAGGGAATTTTCCCTTCCTGAAGAAACATTCACTTTTCCTCAAAAGAAATTGAGTTTGAAATACTCCTCGAAAGCGTTCTAAATTTTTTGCAGCCTGAGGTTTCTACATAAAATAGCCCGCCAGTACCATCACCTGCTCTAGTTTCACCTCGATGCTCCTTCATCCTCCCATGGTCAGTCTATGCATGGAGAGTAGTCTGATTTCGACTTGAATATCTTGATGGCATTTCGGCATTCCGACGATTACTAAGAAACTTCTATTGATTCAATCTCGATGCTAACAACTCTGCGGACTGTTTTGATAAATATAAATCTCACCAGATCATTCAGTTTAGGTTGAGTAAACACAGAAGGTCTGCATATTTCCGAATCGGATGGCTCAAATGCTGATACTTTACTTTCATCAGATAATGACGATGAATCTTGAGCTTTGTCGCTGATCGTTTGCATTTCAGTAGATACGGGCACGGATACTTCCTTGTAATGATCGATTGTTCGAATTGCACTTGGGATATTTGGATACGGAATATTGTGTTTAATTCTGCTTAATCCTCTGACGTTCACCATACAGAAATAGCAATCGTTGAAATGGTTTGTTGGCTCTCACCACACCGTAGGCGCACCAAGTTTAAGCTGAGTATTACTTCCATTGGACCATGACCGAAGAGTTTCCAAGCATGTTTTGCACACATGGTGAGGTGCACAAGATTTATCCTGATCTCAAAGTGGTACGTGAAAATATGCAATATATACATTCTTCACAAAGCTTGTTATGCTCCGTTATTGAGATTTCACAGTATGATTCCCGCAAATGTAACAAAACACATCTGGATCATTGCGACGCTTCCTTCTAGACGATCTAGCCATTTCAAAGTGATGTGGTGTGTACAAAGCAACCACGGTCATACATCAAGTGATGCAGTTGTATTCGATCGATACTCGCTGTCAAACAAGTACTAGCCCTGAATCATGTGATATGATGACTCATTGCATACATCAAACCAGCATTAAGCTGAAAATTTATTGGCCAGTTCAATGATTAGAGATAGTGACCCAATGCTTCGCATTTGGTATCAGTAAATCATGCCGAGATTAAAATCGAACAACAAACTTCCGTTAGATGAGAATTGTAATGTACATGTAGACTACAGTATGGAATTAACTAACTGATGACGTGATTGAATATTCTCAAGTTTCTATACATCTCGACCGAATTTACGATACATTAATGATACTCGAGTCGCAATCGAATACTTCGGAATTATATTTTTTATCTGTATACCTCACAGTTATGAAGAAGATAGTCTAGTCTAGATAGAATATATAGTGACACTCTGGATCTTCACTTGCATGCATTTGGTCAATATTCACAGATAATTTGGCAATTTTGTGAAAATATCATGTTTGTTCCATAGCAAATATCCTGATGTGATAGAGTATGTATATCAGATTTGAATTTTTCAGTCCCGAATTAGTCAGGAACTCATGAAAAAGTTCATGCCAGAAGAAGAAAATTTTTTAGACCTGTGTGAATTGAACTATTTAATTAATTGTAGTAATTAGTAATTAGTAAATTAATTGTCTGTAGTTTGGATGACGATTTGTCTGCATATTATTTACTGATTCTTTACAGATATGCTGCACTGATGATGGCTTAAAATCCAGAAACGCTAGTATGTACTTCCCGTAATGACTGAAATCAAATATTGCATCATCTATTGACTTTTCCTTTCGTGATCTGGACGTCATTTTAGATTAAAAAGCATATTTAGTCACATGGCGTCTGCAACATGTAACATTTGAGTGCAAGATAGAACTCAGTTTCGTCATGTTGAACTTGAGGAATGCTTTTGTTTTTGTATCGTGGCGGATAATGTTTTACCTTGAAGTCTCTTTATAGTATAATTTTGTTTCTTTTAATCGGAGAGGATATCCCACAGTGAACCCATAGCGCCACATACAAATTCCTTATTCTCTCATCGATCATTTCAAAGTTTTTGATGAAATGGTAATTAGCTACTCAATGATGACTCTGTAAAATTTATGATTCAAAAGAAAACAGATGCTAAAACTAGTACCACTATAGCCTTTTCTATTTTTTGCCCGAACACAATCTAATTCTCCGGTCAACAGCGCAAGAGCATATTTCTACGCAATCGATCGTATCCATTGAGAGAGGCCACAAAACCAGGCATTGGCTAAATGCGAATTTCTATTAGGCAAGGCCTTTCTACCGGCCCAGTCGGTCATCGTCAGGCAAGTGACTCCAGACAACAGACTGGTCACTCACCAACAGTCGCAAAGCACAGCTCACTTGACAGGTTGCAGCATCAAAAAATTACAGCATAGAAATTGAAGACAGGCTTAAGAAAATAGAGACCGTAAACATGAAATAAATGGAAATAATACTACTACAGAGGAGGAGCTAAGTAACAAGGCATAGTAAGTAAAAGCAAGAATTGGAAAGAAAGTCAAAGTTACCGAAACCAAAGATCACTGATGCGATGCTTGGTGCGATTAGAGGAAGATAGCGTCTTCGTCCACCACGATTCTTTTATCACTCTCTTTCTCCATCTCTTCAAAATTTACTGAATGCGAGTAGTCATGAGCGTGTTGAGCCACTTCAGAGCGCATGTTGTCAACGTCTCGAACAGCCTTCATATGCTCTCGCCTTCGTTCATCCAACGTTCGTGAGGATTCTCCAACATAGGTCCAGCTATTGCTTTGCGACTGTTGGTGAGTGACCAGTCTGTTGTCTGGAGTCACTTGCCTGACGATGACCGGCTGGGCCGTTTGAAAGGCCTTGCCTAATAGAAATTCGCATTTAGCCAATACCTGGTTTTGTAGCCTCTCTCAATGGATAGTATTCACTCTGGCCCACTATTTTCTGGAATCGATCGTCTTGTGAAAACGGTGCAAACTTCGTTTTCCAGTTTATCCAAATGTATAGGATGACTCCAATTCACCATTTCTTTAACGTGCTCAAACGAAAAAGGTCACAAGGTATTAAATCTGGTGATATCGGAAACCATTTCAAAGACTCCCATGACGGTAAATCCAAGATTTATAGAAATTTTTGTTTAATTCATTTACGATGGGTCGGTGGCAATGCGCATCCTGCATGAAGATGCTCATATCCTCAGCGACATTTTGCATCACTTTATACAGCATGGACAGTAGATTTTTACCATCATTGTCGGTTTGTCGAAAGAATAATGGCTTTGCAACTGAACAGCAATTTCCAGTGGTTTCATGAAAATTCTTCACAATAAAGAAGAGATATTGTATTGTGTGACGTCATGGAAGGATTAATAGGAAATGACGGAGCTGCATAAGAATAGCACATTTTAAATTTGAATGTTAAATACTTGAACGAAATGAGGAAAGTTGTTCTTTTAAGACAGTTAAGTAATACATAGCCTACATGTAGACTATTCGATTAAGCGCAGTTTTTATACCAAGCTAAGATTGTGAAGCGTTCAATAAATTTATGCTGATTTTGCGTTGGGGGGGGGGGTCTTTGTAGTACACTCTGTCTTACCTTCAAAAGCAGTTCTTTTGAAGATTCTTCAAGCTTGAAGCATTCTAGTGCACCTTGTCAAAACTGATGATTAAAAAAGTATCAGTAACAATATTATACCATATATCTACTTCTTGACTTTAAAGATTCATAAGCATACTTATTATAGCGGACTCAACTTCTATCTGAACGTTTCAAAATTTTCCGGATTGTGTGATATCGAATGATCGCAATATTCTTTCTTTAAGGACCCCACGGCTACGTATTTTAGGGGGTCCGTTCGTATTTGACTTTCCGGTTTTTATTTTTGATAAGATAGGCAGCCCTGCAAATTGGATATACATGCAGCATTTATCTCCTTTAATTACTTTATTGTATACCGAAATGACACATGAACAATCTCGTTCAATCTGAAGAAACCGAATTGAATGCCAGATTTTGATACAAATAAAAAAGACCAAGCGGTCATAAATCTTATGGTTTTTCACGCAACGCGTCGTAGACCATTTTTCTTCCTCATGCAATAATAGTTCAAATGGCCAATGTCGATTCGAGGTGTGTTAAATGACAAAATGGCTTCATGGTAAATCTGCTGTCAGTACATTCTTTAATTATCTCCTGATTCTCCTCCAAAGCAAATTTTGCTTTAAGCAAAACCAAAGTTTTGCCGTCTAGTTTCGAGCATTCGTTATATAAACCATAAAGGTTCGACCGAAAAGAAAGTTCGGTGCATTCCTAGTCACCTGCCTCCAGGAAGACGTAAGAAGAATTGTCAAGCCTGTATCATAGGATGCATCTAGTCTCAACATGTGTCTGAACTTGCTCTCGATCTACTGAAGTGGAATAGGGACATCGCTGCATCGTCCGCTCTGTGATCGGGAAGGAGAGATATCATCAGCAAAAGAAGAAATATGATTGCTCTCTTTATATTGTATGTTTACTTCTTTTTCATTTAGCGTTCACATTTTCCCTTAGATGGGGTCGGACGACCGATAGCTCTCCTCCATTCCTCCATATACTTTACAAGTGATTAATCTATTTTCAGTTAAATTATTAAGATCTTTACAACAGCATCTCCACGTTTTCTGTGGTGTACCTGCCGGCCTTTGATCCTCCACTTTCATCTGATCCACAGCCTTTAGCATACCTGTCTCTGAATACATTTTTCAGAATGCCTTTCACTTACTCACTTTTTACTCATTTTAACATCTTCTTTTCCTCTTCTGTTAAGGGTCGGACGATGTAAGACTTCTCCATCGAGAACGGTCCTGAGCATCAATTGCAGATATTCACAGCTCCATCATGTTCTCATTGACGATTTGGAGCCAAGTCTTCCTCGGTCTTCCACGAGGACGGGAACCTTCGACCATCACGTCGAGCACCTGCCTGATTGGTTAATCTATATTGCGATGCTTGATATGACCGAACCACCTAAGCCTTCGCTCTCTGATTACTTCGTCTAACGGCGTGAGGCCACACCTGCCTACCACGGTAGCGCTGTCGATTCGATCAGACCACTGTAGCACAACTCTCGCCTTTCACATGACCGAATAATCGAAACATGCCCTTCTCACTGCCACGCCGATGAGGTATATCTGTGGCACGGCCCAATCATACCAATTTTTACCCAATTTATGGCGATGAACTGAAAATCTTAAAAATTCAAGTCAATCCGGTGAATGCAGTTCCGAGTTGATACTAACTTTCGTTTCGGTCATAACAATTATACGTTACTTTGTATTTGAATGCATTTGCTTTTGAAAGAAGCTATTACATTTCTGATTGTTCAATCCTCGTTCAACGACTACAATGATGTTGACTTTCATGTATTGACTTTTTTAAGTACGGTATATGCTAATATGGTAGGTAATCTTTAACATCTGATTCGATGTCAACGCCTTTTTGATATATCCATCAAAAAATTTCGCTTCAACTTGGCATTTAACAGGCATATCTGATAGGGAGCGTAGGAAGCCTCCTGGAGAAACTAGGAATCCTCCTTGAAGTTCCTTGAACCGCACCAACCCGTATAGAAGAGGTAGAAAAGCTTTCGAAATTTAAAAGCTATGATTGACGTGATATTAGACATGAACCTTAAAGGGCCTATATGTGAATGTTATTTTTGCATCAGCCAAGACATATTTTCGCCTGTATCGGCATGTAGAAATAATTTCCGATTTTTTGTTCAGAAGATTTTGGCCTCTTTACATCAAGATATGATGCTTTTCTGACATGCATAGATAGCAACGTCTCTTTCCACATTTGTAAGGTTTTGTTTGTTGGAGTATTTTTCATTTGATATCATAATCTTTAGTATTGTAATTCATCTTAGCATAGGATTTCTACATTTTCCTGGACAATATTGCTCTTAGTAGCAATTTTGTACGGAAAGTGCCTTGCTAATGCTATGGAAGGAAAATTCCCATTATATGTTCGCTACCACAGATGTTTCAGCGATTCATTATTAACATTGAATTAAGCCTTGTTGTTGCAAGCTATAGTGTAATTGCTTAAACGAATCGCAATGCCTTCATAACCAAAGAATGGGATCATTTGTGTTTTCTGCGCATCCATTTGTCTGCCATTTGGATACAGCCATTATCTACCGGTGTTCATGTAAATCATAGAGTCAGTGCATTCAAGTGTGCAGGTGACTTGAAAAGCATGAAAATATGTATTTGGGTCCTGCGATCATATGCTTCACATGCAAAATTACACTGTCAGAGACTCGTATAAAGAATCGTGTCCAAGTCACAGGTTGCCATTTACTTTCAGAATGAACGAGATTCTTATGCACATGTTTCGTCTTCTGGGAAATTTAATGCATAATATCAACATTCAGCATCCTACGATCATCGTTACAAAAATTTTAATTGGAATTTAAAATTGTATCAATGGTTATTGAATTAATTACTTGAACTGCATGCTCTAATATCCATGCATGATGAGAAATCCCTGACGCGTCCTCGGATAATCTGCATTATGGTCCTCTAAACTATGACAATATTCCTATATTGTCGTTTACATCCCAAATGTGTTTTGATAGAGCTGCTTCATTTTTTTCTCTAATTAGTAGACGACTTTTTGTGATTTTGCGACTTTTTGTGTGCTATAGTTTAGCTTTGCAGCTGCAATTAGTGTTGCCATTGTTACTTTCATTGCCTTTATTACATGTATATTCATTGTTCAAAATTCTTGAATTATGATTAATGATGTTGCCCATATTAGGCATGCAGCTATAGCTGATTTCAATAGCATTCTTGTTAACAGGCTTGTGATACTTGTACTGACTTATCAAATTTAAGTAACGTTCGCCGACTCTTGTTTCCACACTTAAGCAGTATGGGGGATTGAAACAAGTAGCCTTTCTCATCTATTCGATGTCTTGTTTTCTTGAAAGCAAAGTTCTTTAAAATCATTTTGGTCAGTGCTTTTTGATATTATGGTTTTGCCAGGTTGAATTCTTCAGCATCGCAAGATAAATTGGATAGTCTGCTTTGATCATACTTGGGATTTCTTTGATTATTGTAGGTGGATGATTTGACTTCACGTTGATATGTACTAGATTTCAATTTGGTTTATTATGCGGTTTGTACTTCCCGTTTGGAGGTCGAAGTATGCGCCCGAAAAGTCGGTTGACTTGATATCACATTCAACAGTAACTTTAAATTAATTACCAATTTAAAGTTAAGGATCTGTTGCACTAAGAAATTTGTAAACTTAACATAAAGTTATAAAACCACCTATTGATAGCATCGAGGCTTCAGTATCAATTAGGGGCGACTGCGCCGAAACAGTGCTAGGCTAGCAAACCTATTCAGTATCACTCGCTCATTGAAATTTGCTTGTTACTAACAACTCACTATCCAACACTGTTTGTGTGCGGTCGCCCCAGATAGCTTGAACATAGGCCAACAAAAAAGTACATACTAAAGGCCTAAAATGTAAGATTTTAATTGCTAATTTTATCAAGCTAAAAACCATGCCTATTGAGGAAATAAAAATATCAGCCTCTATTATTCTGATAAGTTCTAGGTACGATCAGTCTCCCGTCTGAACCGGTGCAACCCGGTCAGCGGTCCGATCTGGAATATATCAGACCGGTTACATTTCTGTATTACAAATACTTCGTTAGCGGCTAAATTTAAGTTAAACTTAATAAATAGTTCAGTTTATTCATACTTTATCACATATTTTTCCGTTCTCCATGGAAAAATGATTGGACTTTTATCCAATAGTCACTTAATGACCGACATGAATTATCGAGCTAGTTAGTTTATGATTACAATTTCTACATTTTGAGATGATGCTATATTTCCCATAATCGAATTTAATGTTACGTGGCGCTCTATGTTTTGCAGAGAAAGATTGGACACAGGCGGATGTCATCGGATGGAGGTGGATTCAAGCAGTTAACTCGGAAAGATGCAGAAAAGTTGATGCTATCAGAGTTGCAACGACTGACTCTGACTGCGAACAAAGATGAACAGGACTGGTATACCAAAGAATTCACGGCCTTCCATCGTCTTTTCTGCCGTTACATGAACGATGTCGGAAAAAGTATAAGTTGGGAGAAAATAAATCTTCTGTCGCCATCACTCGTAAGTTTGAAAGTTGTTTTTCTTATTTTGTGGAAATCAATTTCCACACTTCTGCACATTTAATTTTAATTTCTTTAAGATTCCTAGCAAATAAAGTAATGCTAGCAGAAGAAAATGATCCAAAGTGAGCCGCATGTATCTCCACTCTTTCGGTTTGTTAATTCCACAATGAAACCAAAATTGGGGTGATTCCACAATGAAACCAGAATTTTTGGACTTTTGTGGGACATGTTTTCAAAATATTAAAGTGTCGAAAGCTCTCAAAATAGTGAGAAGTATGTTTAACTAGAAATAAACCGTTAATGTCAGCATCAGTCTCGACGTACTATTTGTATTTCAGGTCGCTTTTTTATAAGTAGTAGCAAAAATTGCTTTTTTTCTCAAAGCGATCAAGAAATTAAGAATTCAAGACGATGAAACGTTTTCAAATTTGGAATACGTCAAATTTTGAAACTTCGCATGATCATTATTGACGGTTTAAACTTAAAACTCCGTGAATTACCTTGCTAATGGAAATAGCCTACCAGCGTTTGAAATTGACAATTTTTAGACGTGCATTTTATCAGCCTGCTCTGCCCATCTCCCATTTAGGTATAACCTCTTCAAATAATTTTTCAATTTCCACTTGCTAACTAATTCTTCAGTACAGTTAATTAGTTTTACCCAAAAAATTCAACATGACAATTGATCCGTGAAATGGGCTATATCTTTAAAAAAGGCGATTTTCATATTTTTAAATAACTCTTATTTCTATTATGAACTTTGATTTCCCTCAAACTTCGTGCTTGATGACCTTTCTTCAGCAATGGTTAAAGGATGACAGGTTGACACTTGATGAAGAAGCTGTTACATGTTTGATATTAAACTATCCCAAAAACGTAAAGATGAAATAGAAAACCCTTCTCTTTGAAGAAAAGTAAATGCAGATGGCCCCTAGGAGGTCCGTTTAAACGTTCACAGTCAGACAGCAGCGCAGCCAGTCTTGATTAACCGGAGTCAAAATAGTGACACAGGCACCTGAGATTGAAAAGTCACTGAAGGTTTTAGGTGAGTCAGAACAGAGTCATTCGCACAGGTAGATGGATGAGTCTGTTGTCCTTTCTCTTCCCTCGCGCAGTCTTCTGTTTCTGTTCTCTCGCATTCGCCGCAACAAGCAAGTGGCCAGCATGCGTGCACGTATCATGAGATACGGAGTCAATTCTCTCTCTCTCGCGCACGCGGTCAGAATCGCTGTTTATAAGAGGAAAGTTTAATCAATCCCCTTCCATTTCTGACCACTCGGAATTTATTTATTTATTCATCTCCCCATGGGTCCCAACATATTGGGGTGGGGCAAAACCATTACAAATAAAGAAATACAATGTCAATAACACTGGTCACTTTTTGGTCATACGTCCAGTTCACAATTCTTCTCCATTCCACTATGTCCCTCGCGATCTTCCACTCGGTGATGTCCTTTCTCTCCTTCACGTCTTTGGCCGCACAGTCCTTCCATCGCATCATTGGGCGCCCGAGTTGTCTCCTGCCTTCCACTTGCATTGCCTCAGCCTTTTCGGCAGTCGCTCGTCCTGCATTCTCTGTAGATGACCTGCACATCTTAATCAATTGCCTTTGATCTTCCTTGCTATCGTCTTCTGCAGTCCACCACGCAAATTCTCCCTATCCAATTGATTTCGGCCGTTTGAAATTTCGTCATCTGCTTCTTCGTCAGTGGCAGTGTTTCCAATCCGTAAGTGTATGCTAGGATAACACATGACTCCAGTACTTTTTGCTTGATTCTTCTACCTATTCTGCGGTCTTCCAGTACACCTGCTACTTTCTTATAAGCCCCAATACCCGCTCTGATTCTCCTGTCGCACTAACTATCCACTTCGCCATCTTCCTAAATCAGTCCACTTGCTTTTGCTAGCTGCCGCCTACCTTAACACTCAGTAGCTCATGTTCTTTGATAATCATCACCTCAGTTTTTTCTTTATTCATCCTTAAACCATGCTCTTCAAATGTCACTTTCCAGTCATTGACCTTCTCCAATTTCGATTCATCTTCCTCCAATACTACCAAGGCGTTTGCATACATCAACTTTTTCATCGGCTCTTGCTCTTTTACTTACCTGCCTCTAAACTCCATCAGTGAACTCCATCGTGAACAGTAGTGGGCTCAATGCGCTTCACTGTCTCAGACACCTACACTTTTCCTTCACCAATCACCACTGCTGCTGTTGTTTCAGTGTACTCATCCTCCACTAATAGAACAATATTTTCCTCCAGTTCCATCCATCTGAGAATGGCTATGAGAAGTTGCTGTGGCACGGTGTCATAGGCCTTTTAGAAATCGGCCACCATTTTCCTCGCCTGAGCTTCAACCGTCTTTTCCACCACTTGCCGTAGCGCAAACATAGCGTCTGCAGTGCGTCTTCCCTTCCTGAATCATTGTTGTTCTTCTCCTATCCATTCGTCGACCAAAGTCTGCATTCTGTTCCCCAAAACTCTTTCCAAGATCTTGAGTATATGGCATAGTAGTGTTATCCCTCTGTAGTTGTTTAGTACTGGCGCATCTCCTTTTCCGCTCCATACGGGGATTATAAGGCCTTGTCTCCATTCATTCGGTATTCTTCCTTGGTAATAATAGCATGCGTTTAGCACCCGCGCTGTCCATCGTATATCAACTTTTCCTGCAGCGGCAATCATATCCACGGTTGCCTCATCACCTCCTGCTGCCTTCCCTTTCTTCATTTTGTTTGGGACTCCTTCCATTTCTGAAATGCTGATACTCCGGTCGTCCGTCAATTTCCTTCTCACTGTACTGGGGGATTGGAGCTTCTTGTGTCCTTCACTTGCACATCCGGTATCCCTTCAACAAGCCGCTAAAGTAGTCCCTCCATACCATTCCAATTTCCTTCTTATCATGCACC
Source organism: Prostheceraeus crozeri (assembly GCA_907163375.1). Taxonomy (NCBI): domain Eukaryota; kingdom Metazoa; phylum Platyhelminthes; order Polycladida; family Euryleptidae; genus Prostheceraeus; species Prostheceraeus crozeri. The sequence goes on along the minus strand of CAJQUW010006328.1, from coordinate 174,946 downwards.
ACTTATCCATTCTCCTTTTTCAGAGAGGGCGCTTCAATTATATCTTTAGATTCTTCGTCTCTCGCTTTTGCCAGTTGAAATATTTTCTTTCTGCCATGTCATTGTGAACGTCGTCATATAATTACTTATGAGCATTTGTCCTTGCTTCCCATACATCTTTCCTTGCCGCCTTTTTCGCTTTATTGTCGCAATTTTCGATTCATTCTTGTGTCTTCTCGTATTGTTCAATTAATTTCCATGCTTCCCGCTTCATTTTCACTGCCACTTCTACCTCCTCATTCCACCACCATTGCTGTATCTGACGCCGTCCCCCATTTCCACTTGTCCTTCCACACACCGTCCAACTGCTGTGATTAGCGCTTCATGTACTGCCACTCTACCTCCACATTTACACTGCTATTTGGCAATTTTCTACATATTTGTCTCTAGTTCTTTATGTTGCTGTAGTTTTTCATTTTTGCAGTTCCACCATTTTTATCACTCGTCTCTTTGGATGACTCTTGTTTTTTCTTATCTACGGTCCACACTTCTGGTTTATGTTGTGTTGTAACGTGATCTCCAGCTACTTCTTTGCAGTCCTTGATTCTCAACCTTCTGTCACTTTGCACCAGTAAACCAGTCACCAGTCACTCGGAAAAAGAAATAAGATAAGCTACGCAGCTCGTAGCTCGCCTCTATTAACTATCTGTCGAAGAGCAGTAAAGCAAGTACAAGTGAATTGACCGTTATTAACTAACGATTTGCCTTGCAATATATTGGAAGGCATGATAAGACCGGAGAGCTGGCATGCAGAATTAGCCATAAGCCATTTGCAATAAACCATGAGCCCTCACCCAAGTGGGAATCCTTGGACGATGATCTTCAATAGAAACGACGTTTGAAAGAGTTCACATTTTCATCAATGTATTGTTTGTATATATGTGCTAATTCTTGTGGTAATGTGTTGTGGTAATACGTGCTTTGTTTCTAATTGTGATATAACGCGTCATTCTTCATGCTTATGCTTTTACAAAAATTCAATGCATTCTATTCTTGTGCCTCCTTGTATTATCTGTCAGTCATGAGAAAAAATATTGTCAAAATGAATTATGGCTTGCGGCTTGTGGCTTATGGCTTATGGAGGATCGTGACGCGACTTCGAACGATGGCTTATTCTGTGTGCCTCCGGCCTAATTGTCCATTTTTTGACTCGGGATCCTCTATTTATAACATAAAGCTAACAGCTCCGTGTCGTAGCCTGGTGAAGAAGGTGCGAGCTCGACTCCACTACGGACTTCGGTTCGATTCCTGGGGCAGGCGAGTACTGTTGGGGAATCAGAGGTGTTATAGTCTTTTATTGACTTAATAGTTGTCATCCTCTTTGGATATTCAATATGATACAACAGACCTTGTCAAAGCTGCTAGTGTTACTTATAAATCTATTGTGAGTAGTGTTTTATGGCAATCGCTATTATTCATTCATTAATAAATACAGAGATCCATTTGTCGATGAATGAACAATGAACTTGTAAATCAGTTATTCGTATTACTTTGTTTCAATGGTTTTTAAGTAATTTGAATTGATTAAACCCGCCTCGATTTTCAAATAATGCTTTTATAAAAACAGTCAAATTGGTGTTTCCGCAATCCAAATCTGATGGTTTGAATTGGTTATCAGGAAGACGTAGAAAACAATAATCTTTAAAACTTCGAGTCGTAACAGCTATTGATAGTTGTTAGTAGCGGTTAACTCTCCAAAGCCATTAAAGAACTCAAATGTGGGAAAGCAGCAGGCTATAACGATATTTTCCCTGAATTTTTGATAAATCTCGGCCCAGCAGCAGTCAAGTGTCTCTCTCGATTCTTAACACGCTGTGTCAACGAAAAGAATATCCCGAAGCAATGGAGAAAGGCGAAAGTACTTGCGATCCCCAAACCTGGAAAAGATTCGACCTGTTCATCTAGCTACCGCCCTATCTCCTTGCTGTCTGTGACTAGCAAGCTTCTCGAAAGAATTATCCTCCATCGCATTAGCCCAATCGTAGAAGAGACTCTAGACGTCACACAAGCTGGGTTCAGAAAACACAGAAGCACTCAAGATCAGATTCTGGCCCTGACAACTTTCATTGAAAATGGCTATCAGAAGAAATTGAAAACTGGCGCTGTTTTCCTAGATTTGACGGCAGCCTACGACACCATCTGGCAGAAAGGACTTTTAGCGAAAATATCGAAAATCCTACCTAACTGGGTGACCAACATTGTCTCTTCATTCTTGCAGAACCGTACGTTTCGAGTTCATATTGGTGACCGATCTAGCTCATGGCGGCGGCAAATCAACGGCTTGGCACAAGGATCCGTATTAGCTCCGATCCTTTTTAACCTTTACATCAATGACCTCCCAATGACAAAGAGCAGGAAGTTCATTTATGCAGACGACATCTGCATAGCTTACCAAGCAAAAGAATTCAACCAGTTGAACACCGTTATCAACGCCGATATGAGCCAGATTGCCAACTACTTCAGAACGTGGCATCTCCAACCAAGCACATCAAAAACTGTATCAAGTGTCTTCCACCTACACAGTGCAAGAAAAAATTCTGAGCTGGACATCTTTGTCAACAGTAACCGATTGAAGCACGATCCTAAGCCCGTCTATCTCGGCGTAACACTCGACAGATCCCTAACCTACAAACACCACCTCCAGAAGACCGCAGCCAAAGTGAGAACAAGAAACAATCTGTTAAGTATGCTGGCAGGAACGACATGGGCAGCCAATGCCGAAACTTTACGAGCCTCTGCTCTTGCGCTGTGTTATTCTGCTGCTGAATACAGCGCACCAGTTTGGAAAATCTCCACTCATTGCAGTGCAATCGATGTTCAGCTGAACCAAACCATGCACACCATTAGCGGCACAATCCGATGCACCAACACGGCATGGCTACCAGTGCTTTGCAACATCCCCTCTCCACCACTCCGAAGAGAGAAGTCAACATCAAACCTCCTTGAGAAGCTTCAGCGCAACCCCGACCTTCCCATTCACGAAGACCTACGGAAACCACCTGCCCTGCGATTGAATTCCCGCCAACCGATTTAGCGAAAAAAACCCTGTTCAAAATTCGACCTGAACCTGGCTTGGAAGGAGAGTTGGCAGAACAGCAATGTGCAAAATAAATTCCTGATCGACGACCCAATAATGCAAATCCCTGGTTTTGATCTTCAACGAGCCCAGTGGACCCTGCTGAGCCGTTTCAGAACAAGTGCCGGCCCTTGTAAGGATTCTCTACATCGCTGGGGAGCTCGGGAATCCCCTTTATGCTCCTGTGGAGAGGTGCAGACGATGTCGCACATTGTGGAGAACTGTCCGATCAAATCCTTCCGTGTCGGACTAAAATATCTACACCAGGCCTCCAATGACGCTATCTTGTGACTGAAGAACTTCAAATTTTGACTTGTTGTATTTCTGCTTATTCTTTGTACTGTCTTCTAGCATACGAATATACGTGGTGTGATCCAAAATGTCCCGGACTAACCTACTTGCAGATAACCTGTGATAACGAATACTACTTCAGATGTAAATTTAGGTCTTTAAGGCATGAGAAATATGGTCGCCGAAATTTTTCCGGTCAGTTTTCTATTTTTAAAAAATATTTTTACATTTTAACATGAATTTCTGTATTTTCTGAATTGATCGAGATCCGATTTGTCTTATTGTTATAGTTAGATTGATTTTGATTTGTACCTTATTTGACGGATATCTTTGCCATGAATATTGCACGTCTTTTGTTAATTGCTTCATGTGTTACGATATCAATCAGTGAAGTTCATTCAGCACGCATTCATGTCAGCACGCACTTCATGTGTTACGATATCAATCAGTGAAGTTCATTCAGCACGCATTCATTAAGAAATCCGTGTCAACGATGGTTCTTTGTTCTATCAGTTTTCATGATGGATGTGACAAGCGTGTCTTCAGTCGAATATCGCAGTGTGATACGATAACTCCTGATCCGCGGCTTCGCTAATGGTGACATTCTAAAGGAATTAAGCCTGGCATATGGAAGCAAAGCTCCATCGAGAACTACTGCTTATTTCTGGATAAGCGAATTTAAACGCGGAAGACAATCTGTGGAGCAAGATTTTTCAACTGTTGGTCGGCCGCAGGAGATTCCGGAAGAGAAATCGAGTCAGTGCGATGAAGTGATTACAGCACACAGAAGGATAACCATCCGTGAGTTGTCAAGAGAGTTGCGAATCAGTTATCACTCCTGTCATGACATCATCGAAAGACTTGGATATCGCAAACTGGCATCACGTTTCGTACCGAAGTTTCTGTCACCTGAAATGAAGGAGAACAGACTTCTGGCGGCACAGTCAAATTTGGATCTCCTCGAAATGCACGGAGATCAGTTTCTGAACTGCATCCTTACAGAGGATGAAACACCTTTTAAGTTTGTATCTGCCTCAAAGTAAGCGAGAATCTGCAGAGTGGCGAAAATCAGGCGAGTCTGCCCCTTTGAAAATGCGATCCGGAACATCACATCGCCGGTCGTTGATGCTGACGGTCTTTTGGAACGCTTCGGGAATCCAACTGGTTGACTTTTGCGGATAAAGGAGTAAGAATCAATAGCGAATATTATTCCAATCTGTTATCTGAAGCGAGGAAGAAAATAAGAAAGCCACGAAACATTCCCCTCTACTTGCTTCATGACAATGCTCCGATTCACACCTCGCAGGAGACAACCAATGCCTTAACGAGAAACGGATTTCAACTATTGAGCCATCCTCCTTATTCACCTGACTTGGCCCCAAGTGACTTCTATCTGTTTAGATTCCTCAAAAAGCATCTTCGTGGACACCATTTTGAATCGCCAGTTGAACTGCGGGATGCAGTTACTGAGTTTTTTGATTCTTTGACACCGGAATTTTTTCATAAAGCTTTTTGTGAATTGAGACTTCGTTGGCAAAAAGTGACGAATGCTAACGGCTCATACATTGAAAAGTAAACGTTTCTGGAACAAAACATTTGTTTTTCCGTTAATTATTAGTCAGGTTATTAGTGATAGCTTAACTGTCAAGTTAATCTAAATATATTAATTCTAAATCGCTAGAATTTATAGGAAAATCTTGAAATTCAGACAAAAATGTTTGAAAATTTTGAAAAAATAGAAAACTGACCGGAAAAATTTCGGCAACCATATTTCTCATGCCTTAAAGACCTAAATTTACATCTGAAGTAGTATTCGTTATCACAGGTTATCTGCAAGTAGGTTAGTCCGGGACATTTTGGATCACACCACGTATATATATATATATATATATATATATATATTGGAATTGAAAACAAGATTGTTAGGAGCGCACAACATGTTTCAGCAAATCATTTGCCATCCTCAGGTGAAATCAAGCAAACAAAGTTAAAACAATCTTTAAATACAAAATTACAAGTCATTAGGTCACCGAGATAAAATCACTGAAGTCACAAAATGGAGTCAGTTCTGAAGGTCACTTGCATTGGAGGTAGCTACCAGCGATGGAACCGGGTCAGGGTTAATTGACCCGGTGACCCGGTGATCAATTTTTTGTTGAAAGCTGTAAGTGTTTAGCCTGGACCTGGACAATTACGGATAGGCTATATCTCATAAGCTATTAAACTATTTACCTCCATCCCAATTGTCTAACTACATGTATATTATATGAAAATCATATAAATTTCACTTTCCTTGCGATTATTTTAAACTGAACTCCTGATTATAACTTGTATATGTATAGGCCCTATGCCATTCACGTACTGAATGATACGTAGGCTACATGTACGTTATACCATATCTACAGATTTAGACAAGGTGAAGAGGTTAATTAATAATTATGCTGCCTTATCACTTTGCCTACTGTGTACGCTGCCTTAGATGCTTTAGTAACAAATTAATCCCAATAATTCCAGTAAAACTAAAACTTTGCAATTAATATAAACGATCTTTATTTCTCTGAATTGTAACAAAATCGAACAAACTAAAATAGGAATCATCGTCAAATCAAAATGAAGTACTCAATGTATCAATGTATCTAGGCAAAGGATATATACACGATCTATAAGTCACTGCTACATATAAAATGATGAAACTATATACAGTGTTTAATCTATATAAAAACATGAGAATTACCTTCAAACAGCACGAACTCAAAGTTTATAACAGTTTTACATATTTGACTAAAAATAACAAATAAACTGCACGTATGTTTGTAAGTTCTCTAAACAACTTTCAATCTATATTTTCTGAAGCAACGAAATATTCTTCAGGTACATCATTTGAGCCTCAAGTGTGTCTTGGGTAAGAGACGAGCTCTGTCTTTTCGGGTGAACTTGCCACTTTTAGAGAAAGATCTCTCTGATTCCGAGCTCGAAGCCTGTATGACAAGAATCTGTCTGGATGCCTTTGCCATCAGAGGGAATTGTGTTCTCTTCTTGCACCACCAATTAATTATATCGAATTGTCCAATAGGGGATTCTGTGCGTCGGTATCTTTCCACTTCTTCCATTCTTGCTCTCTTTGTGTCAGCAACTTTGATGCCATGATCCTGTTTTGTTGTAACCCGAAAAGCCGCAAACAAATCTGTTTTTGCTATTTTTGCTGGTGGTGGTAGGGAACTGGCTGCGGAAGTGGATGGTTCGGTAGAGATTTCTACGACATCATCGTCGTCGGCGTTTTTAAGGTACGAAACAGACTTGCAGAACTCCAGCAAGCAATTAATAGCTTGCTTGTAGAAGTTGGCGCGTTCGCTCTCGTTGTCACAGAAAAGAAAATCTTTCAGTGACGGATCTAAAAACGTCGCGGCGAAGTGAATTTGCTTGATGCTTGTCCATACTTTTAGATCAATAGCTCGGACCAGTTGAATCTTGAATAATCGAGATTGTGCTGTATCAGTTGGCGAAGTTGTCGACCACATCTGCCGGAGAAGATAATAAGCCGGCAAAACGTTTGAGATTGTGGGCAGACGCAGACTCCAGCATGTCGAAGATTGATTCAGCAATTTGAATGGCATCATAACGAGATCTCAAAACTTTGAAATCGATGTCGCTGAGAAACCCTTCTTTTTTTCGTTCGCGCAATGCATTCGCTAGTTTTTCGGCTGGATCTCCGAAATTGCTTAGAATTGAGCCAAACATCTTCATGAGAGCTCTCCATGGTCTTGTTGAGCCGCCTTGTTTCAAAGTTATGTCCAATTTCGATTGAATATCGGAGCCGATCTTTACATAATGTACCAATTTATGGCATTTATCCAAAGATTCCAAGGTGTCATCTGCAGCTTTTGCCTCTTCCCAAGCTAAGTTGATGGCAGTATGAAGTCCATGACATACACAATCAATTCTCAGCTTTTCTCGAGTGGCAGCGACTACATTGGCTCCACAGTCAGTGGTGGCAGGTACGAGTTCAGGAGATAGTCCGATGTCCTGCACACCTGAACATAACGACTCACGTATGTTATCCGCTGTTTTGGTTTTATCGAAGCTTTTGAAATATACAAGAGCACGACAAAGTTTCAATTCCATTGTAGGTTTATTGCAATCTTCTTCTATCCAAAATAATGATGCTTCCATGTACGTGTTTTGCATCACGTTGTCAGTCCACAGATCACTGACTGAGGAAATCGCACCGACCGACGCAGGTTTTATGATGTTCGATTTGATAGTCGAAATAATGTCTGAAACACTGTTCATGGTTGTGCGTTGAATCGTTTTGCGACCGTATAGAACTTGGTCTACTGATAATCTACCTTTGCGTGCTCCAACCTCGATCATAACTTCGGCGAAATGTCGGAAACGTTCGTTGTCCACGATCAAAAATGGAAAGAAAGTTCCATTTACAAATCGAACTTCAGCATCCTTTATTTTCTGTGCTAAGTCACTTTCAATAATGGGTTTCTTCTGAATAAAGAAAGATGACAGTGATCGAGACGAGTATTCACCAATCTTTCGGAGACTGCAACGGGCTTTGTGTCCAATTAAATTTTTGGTGCCATAGTCAATTATCTTTCCTTGATCGTCTTTCTTTTTGTAGATCAAGCATGTATAGCAGGATGTACACGAAGCGACGCCAAAGAGCTCTGTATCATTTTCGTCGTTGATAAGACCGAAGAGTTTCCACATCTATTTTGCGGCTGTTTGATCTTATAATATCCATCAATGACCATCTTTGCTATATCTTCCATTTGCGTATTTACAACCACTAATTAGAGTTCGTACGAGGCCCACTCTGTGTTATGAAAAGTTATTTTCGTTGTTTAAAATGATTGTCAAACTGGACTATCATTTGCTTATCCCAATAGTCACTGAATTCTCTGGTAGTCAGCCAATTATTCGTAAGTGAGAAATTATCTTTATGTCCTGGTTTGTCAGCCTCGTATTGTGTAATGAAGCTGACTGTGTAGCACCTGCGTGCGGGGCGATGCAGGACAGAGAAGACAGTCTCCATTCTCCCACCAATGAAAATAAAAGTTTCGGGCAATGTGAACAATTCACGAGGTAACTGATACACTGCGTCTGCCCCTCCCCATTTCACATTCGGACCAAACTGACAACTGGGAATGTGTGAGTCACTTTAAAAGTCACTGAGATTTCTTTTAGACTAACTACTTTTTTTTTCTAACTAAACAAACAGTATCAATGTAGAGCAGGCAAGGCGCGTGGACTGTGTAGTATGACGCAACAAATTCCGCAATCATTGAATTTGGAATGAAAGCGATCCGAAATTTAGAGACTTCTTATTGTATGAAGTAATAAACTTTGTTAAATCTAATTAAGTACCGGTAAGTCATGCATTCATCGTATTTTATTAAGATTCTTCAGCAAAGCGTATTATTAAAACCATATTAATGAAAATTATACCGGGTCACTTTTTTGGGTACTGACCCGGTGACCCGGTGGTTCGGCTCAAAACAGTGACCCGGTTGACCCGGTTCCATCGCTGGTAGCTACGCAATAAAATACACAATAGAGCCATGAATTACAAATCTAACAACGTATTAATGGAGCTTGCCCTTTCATTCATGAGAGTGCTAAAGTCAGACTTCTTTATTACATTATATAATATATATAATATATGTATATTATATATTGATTCCAGAAATCTAGGGTATTCAGTACAGGCAATGATATCAAAATTTTTTTTCTTTGGTGGATGTATATGCATGGTTATTTCGGTTGGTGTTGGATACGCTTTCAAATGTTCGTTGATTCTGGTAGCAAAGTGGCGGATAGAGCTGCCCACGTAACACTTTTCACAGTGATCACATGTGTATTTGTACACAACATTAGATTTTAACTTGGATATATTACATTTATATATATATATGGGCAATTCCACGGAGATGTCAACCTACACCCTAAAATTAAAACATTCCGACTCAAGTTGTTGACCCAGGGTACCCGACGCAGAATTCCCTGAATTTTTCGAATCTGAAATTGGTTTTGCATTAATCTTAATAGCTTAAGCAGGAGACGAATTTAAAGTTTAGGATACTTTTTTGTGATCTCCTGTTTTTTTGACACAAATTCTTTTTTGAGTTGATATGAGGTTTTAAAATCGAGATCAAGTGAGCTAACCTATGGCAGTAGTTAGCTGATACGTTGAACTTCATGGAAGTGCTATTGTTTCAATTCTAAGGTCGATTGTTCAGAAAATACACAACTTCAAAATACTATGGAAATTTTTGAAGTTCCGTTACCTCAAAAGTACTTGTTTTTCAATTAGCCACTTGTCTATTCGTCTGTTTAACTCCATACTTCGGATTCTCTGCCAGTGAATGCTAAGTAAGACATGTGTGAAATACGGTTTGCGTGGGATAAGCGCAACATAGTAAAATCATGGTAACGAAACTTCAGGTAACGGAACTTCATCGCAAGTGAAGTTCCGTTACCACGCAAAAGTTGTTCTGAGCGTTCGTTTCGCCGTCACAACGCAATTTCACGTCTACGTGATTTCATTGGAAGATATTTTTAGCAATGAGGTGTCGCTTTTCCAAGAATTCAATGGTAACAGCTTTTCTGCATGACGGGATCATTCCATTGTTTAGAGTCACCGAAGCCGGTAAGTTTGAGAGTGGGAATGAATGTTGTGTATAAACGTAGACATAGCGACCTAACATTACGCATGCCCAGCACAGTTAGCCTATTGAATAAATGCAAAACAGTACATGTATTGCACTGCATAGATAAAAATAGCCTGGTAGTGAGTCGTACTGTACACTTGATTGCTACTCGCTTCAGAAGTGGTCGAATTTCAAATTTTCCTACTTTCTTGAACGATTACCGTTCTCATGCATCCATGTTTGTAACATTTTGGATTGAGCATCCACAGCACCGACGTAAATCGCATTTAAGCATGACTTTGATAACCCTAAGCATGTGGTTATGTGATGTGCAGACGTATGAATGTGAGCCATTTTAAGGGCGAAGAGCTGATATTTTTAAATCACATGTTTGCGGTTAAGTATTGATATCATATCACTACTTTATACTTCTACCAGTACGCAAAACTTCTGTTCAGATACCTAAATAAAGGCCTATCGAACAAAATGCACCTATCAACATACCATAAATACTATAATAGCGCGTATGATCTAATTGTTCAAAATAAATTGAAGATCTAAGATTTTCGTCTTATCGTCAATGATACTAGCGTTATCATTAATGATTTCCATCAATAGTACGTGTAGTAATTGTCATCAGTAGGCCTATATAATTGCACATGTCAGCCATTAGTCCATACTCTGGATAGACTCACTTCTCAAACAAGGTTATGCTTTTTCAGGATCATGGGTAGACTAACTCCGGCACAAAAACAGCAAAGATATCGTGATAGGATTTAGTTAAATTCTGTAAAGAATGAAGGCATGAAAGCGAAAGATAGAGTCAGAAAAGCCAACAAAGTAGAAGGAATGACAGGCGAAGAACTGCGTAGTTTCAAAGACAATAAGATAGTCTCTCAGAAAGAGCGTCGATTGACATCGTATCATCAAAAGATCAAGTTCAATTTCCGATCGGTCAGTACGCCAAATCGAGGAAGCACATCAAGAATCATTCAATCCGGAAAATTAGAACTGCCTGTGAATGATGACACCCATCCAGAAAGTATCCTTTTCCTAAATCGCAACACGTGTAGTAGAGCCATTGGCCTACTTGATCTCTACACTAAGTAATCCGATAGACATATAGACCTATGGAGTACTATGAATTTTACTATGTACCGGTATTTATTCATTTTACACAAACTCTTATACTGTAACTGCTCATCGTCAGAAGGCCTAATTGGCGGTCTTGATAATTGTAAATATCAAATAATAGGATGAGTCTGACTGAATTACATGTAAAACCTAGTTAATACGAAATCGAAATACCAGCTAAAAATGAAAAAAATCTTAATGAATTATCTGAATGAGCCCTAGAAATGATAGATTTATTTGACTTAACCAACATCTATTAAGCACCAATCAAAGATGATATGGAACAGTCTGCGAGCTTGTCAACACGGCCGAATTTAAACAAAGGCGACTGGGTCAAAGTCAGGTACATGGGCTGGTGCTATCCTGGAGAATTGTTGGATTCTAGGCAAGACGAGGACAACAACTTCGAATTTCAAGTAGGCCTATTAGCACAATGGCGAATAAGACAATGTAATTAATCATTATTTACTCTATCCTTTCAGGTGAAGTGCATGAAGTTGGTGGATGGACATTGGGAATGGCCTGCCTCTGCAGAAACCTTGTGGTATTCTTCAACATCAGTTGAAGGAATACAAGCACCTAAGACTGACATTCAGAGGCGTCGCATCGCTCTACTATTTGACGATCTGCACTGATGATTTTGATGTTTTCATACTGATTTTCCTTTTTGCATTCCAATTCAATGCCATGTGATTGCCATTTCTTTTGTAATTGTTCCGATAGACTTCCTATAGATATAATTTTATTGAAACATGAATAATATGCTATTCAGTATCTTGCGTTTTTATCATCCAGTGCCAGTAGGCATACTTTGTAGCAATTGAATAGTACAATGTGAATTTGCAGTGTTATTAAGTTGGCTAATGATATGCTATGTAAAAAACATCAAAACTAGTTATTAGCTACGTCATGAATTTTGTTGAATAGCAATGAAGTTCCGTTACCCTAGCAACTATTAGGACTCGCATTTTAGGGAGAAAACATTACAAGCAATAAAGTCATTCAGATAATAATGAAAGTCGGTTAGCTAAGCTACAAGAATTTCAACTTTTGAGGAAAAAAATGTATAAAAACTCTTTTAAGTTGAGAAATTTCAATCATTACGTAGTAGTACGTTATATAGCAATAGAGCTAATTGTCATAGAAAAAATGAATTTGTACTGTTAACAATACTGAACTCTACCATAAAATAAGTCTACTTGATGTCTACAAATAAAATAATGTGCTTTAAAACGATTGAATTCGCAAGTGAAGTTCCGTTACCGCCCTGGTGAAGTTCCGTTACCCACACATTTTTCAAATTTTCTGGCTGTGTGATGCAGATATCAGCAATCAAAAAACAGTTTCGAAAAGTGTGGCGCGTGAACTACTAGTCCGTGAAATTTCAGCTATATATGTTTATTACTTTCAGAGCATTTTGCATTTGCGCAAGAGTACTTCAATGTAAGGTTGCATTTTGAAGTTCCGTTACCCTGAACTTAACGCTGTCTGCTACTTTCACAACTTAATAAAATGAACGAACAACTGCTGAAATAAAAAATATAGCGTATGAATGCGCGATGGCAACTTGTCGGAGTCCTGTATCATCAGTTGTTCAGGGTTGACAGACTCGTGAAATTGAGTACTTCTGCGAATTGAAGTTCCGTTACCGTGGAATTGCCCATATATATATATATATATATATATATATATATATATATATATATATATATATATATATATATATATATATAGACAAGTAACCTGGCAATTGATAAATTCATCAAATCTCAACAGATGTAACCACCACGAGGCATGTTTCGGCCTGTTGGGCCTCATCAGTCGTGGGTAGGTTTGAACCAGCGACGTTGGAGCTAGAGGACGTGCAAGCATACCCTCTAACCACAAGGCCACCGGACCATCTGTTGAAAGCGTGAATTAGCCAGGAAGGCACTGCTTTAACACAAGCACGTGGAGGGCGGACTGCTTTCTGCATCACTTTATACCGCATCCGAGATTGAGGCGCTTCACGCAGGCGCTACTCATTACATGTTTAGACAAGTAACCTGGCAATTGATAAATTTGATAGGTTGATCTGAGAAATTGATAATGTTCGGCCAACAGGCCGAAACATGTCTCGTGGTGGTTACATCTGTTGAGATTTGATAAATTTATCAATTGCCAGGTTACTTGTCTGAACATGTAATGAGTAGCGCCTGCGTGAAGCGCCTCAATCTCGGATGCGGTATAAAGTGATGCAGAAAGCAGTCCGCCCTCCACGTGCCTGCGTTAAAGCAGTGCCTTCCTGGCTAATTCACGCTCTCAACAGATGGTCCGGTGGCCTTGTGGTTAGAGGGTATGCTTGCACGTCTTCTAGCTCCAACGTCGCTGGTTCAAACCTACCCACGACTGATGAGGCCCAACAGGCCGAAACATGTCTCGTGGTGGTTACATCTGTTGAGATTTGATTTAAAAAAAAATAAATATATATATGTAGTAGCGGTTATAAGTCAATAATCGCCAAGCTTCTACAGATAGCAGTTAATTGTGTATGCAAAGGAGAATTATTCGAATTATTCAAGACGTACAAATTTTCAAATTTAAGCAGTATGGACGAAGCCAATCTCACTCAAAGATGATTTAATGAACAAATGGAAACTGATGAAGCTTTGTCGTCACTACAGTTGTCCAGACCCTTTGTCAATGCCAGAGACTGATCTGATACAGTTACTTAGATCAAATAGTCGGCCATTGACAAAGAGTGGTGGTGGGTTAACCTAACCCCGTCCCGCGGATGAGGCGTTTGACAAAGGGACTGGATCTGAAGCGTCTGTCGATTTACTCGCAGTGCATTTTATATTTGTTATTTTTTTTCCTTGGTAATGCATATGTTATACATATCTACATAGTATTACAATAATATGATATATAATACATATAAAGAATATAAATATACAAGGAATATAATATATACATTCCTTGGTAATACATATATATAGAGAGACTCATTTACATAATTGATGAAACAAACTATCATTGCCTTGAATTGAAGTTTGTTTCATTTTTTTTCTCAGGTATGATGCAATATCTCGCTTTCTATGTATTACCATTCAACACATTAGAGAATGGAGAAAGATCTATGGTGGTCAAATTTCAAATTTTGATATCGATACAACTGTCACAATTGCTTTTACAAATTGAACATAAACGTGAAATGAAATCCAGCTTTTGTAAAATAAAATGGCACACGATCAGTTTACCAGAGGTATGGCTATTGGAATGATTCGTTGTGGTAGAAGTTGTGCGAGTGTTGCCGAAGAGCTGCAACTATCGAGAGTCGTTGTTAGGATGGAGGTGGTGGTGTCGATGGAAAGCAGAAGGAGATGTTAAAAAGAAGAAAGGATCTGGTCGACCAAGAAAGTCTGCAGGAAGGACAGGCGCACGTCTAGTTTTAGCTACAAAGAGGAGTAGATTTGTGTCAGTCCCAAAGCTAGTCGTACACTGGAAGAGTGCCTCAAATGTAGACTGTAGCGTTCGAACGGCTTACCGAAGATTGCGAGAAGCTGGAATTCAATCGCGACGACCAGCTGTCCTAATTCCATTGAGTTTTGAGCACCGCAGAAGACGAGTTGCCTGGTGTGATGCCCATCGCTCATGGAATGACCATCACTGGCAGAAAGTCTTGTGGACCGATGAATCGAGATTCACTCTGGATTTCAATGACGGTCGTGTCAGAGTGCATCGTCTTCCAGGTGAACGCTTTGTCCCATGCTGTATTAAAGAACACGACAGATATGGTGGTGGAAGTGTTATGCTGTGGGGTGGCATTTAGCATGGCGGACGAACGACAGTAGTCATTATCAAAGGCACGTTGACTGGAGAGAGGTATCTCAATGAAATTGTGCTTCCTGTTGTTGCCCCAGTGGTCAGGGTGGAGGATCTCGTCTTCCAAGACGACAACGCAAGACCACATCGCTCCTCGGCTGTCATTGCCACTGTTAGGAGATTGAACATCCAAACCCTTGACTGACCTGCACGCTCACCTGACTTGTCACCCACTGAACAAGTCTGGTACGAGCTTGGGCGGCGAGTGAGAGACCGCTATTCACTTCCACCAGTGTCCCTGAATATTCTCTCTGAAAGACTGAGAGCAGTGGCTTCTCCTTGAAACATCCTTCATTCAGAAACTTTGTGAATCCATGTCATCTCGGATTACTGAATGTATTGGAGCTAGAGGGGGCACACGCGCTAATAAAGTTGAATCTGCTACATGCGTTGTTTTTCTGTGCTAGAGATTTGGTGGAGATTGTGACTAAATTATCAAGGTATCATACATACATGTATGTATATATACCAGTCAAAAATAAGAGGTTAAAGAAGTAAATGTTTCAAAAATTTTGTCAATGAGTATATATATATATATATATATATGTATCCTTGTACATATGTTTCGGGACAGAATTGGAGTTATTGCATTCGTATTGAATTATGTTTGTTATTGTTTGTCCGTAAATTATTATTCATGTTATATTCAATGAATTTAATATTATGTTTAGTCCGGAAACCCTTTCTGTCACCTAACTAACGCCACTTTTGGCGCTTGCCTTCTAGGACAACTTATTCAAGAAGACCACAAATGGAAATTACACTGAATTTTGTCGTTATTTTCATCTCATATTATACAAATACACATTATTGTTTAATCTATAATGTGTTATTTATTCATGTTAGATGCAGTCTAGGTTGTAATGTGTCGGATATTCTTATATAAAATATCCGAGATTTCAAACACATCAGTTTGCGTAGTCATAAAATGGTTGTTGCTTATTTGAATCAACACTAATTTAATCCAGAAAGCAATGTCGGAAAAAATTATAAATGAAAATAAGTACTTTTCAAAATTGCTTCGCTTCTAAATTTGCCTTGTACATGTAGATGGCCAAATATCGCAAAATTTTGCAAAAGGTTCTAAATACACTGAAATGAAAACTCGCAAAATTCCAGCTTTTTCACTGTTGTATTTTCTGAAATTGGCCTGTTTAAGAAAAAAAGAGGGAGGACATAAAGTGCCGCCCCAGTCTGATAGGGTTAGTGCCTCACACGATTGAACTTTCCATAACAACCGTCAAGGAAGCTTTTCTATATGTTGCTGTGATAGCTGCGGTAGATAATTAATTTGAGAGGTTTAAACCTTCGTGTTGGTTTCTGCACAAACTATGGTTATGGAGGACTCTCTGATTCCCTGAATATTATTCTGACATCTCATGCTTTGTTCAGCGGTTCAGAAAGACTGGATGAGTAGCAGATGAGCTTCGATCTGGTAGGTCCAGTTTCGAGTATGAAAGGGAAGAATGTCTTAAGGGATGAAATGGAAACGCAACAGTCAAATCCACAATTTGGAGCTGCCAGTTGTCGTTCGGTTTCTCGGAGAACAGATGTTCCTAAAACCAGTGTTCAACGGATCCTACGACACAGATTATGCCTCTACCCATGAAGACTGCAAGCTAACCAGACACCCACAGATCACGATAAGGAAAAGCGTGCTACTTATGTACGGTTCCTCCTGTCAGTCGCCCTTGATCTCGAGTCGATTCTGTGGACTGATGAGTCTTATTTCTCAATGGTGGGCCATGTGAATCGCCACAATTGTATCACTTGGGGATCGGAGAAGCCGCGTGAAGTAATCGATAAAGACATCCATGCTCCAAAAGTGTGTATATGATTCGGTCATTCTGCGCAGTACCGTCTAACTCGTTTCTTCTTTCGTGGAAACGCTGCAGGAGAAAATGTTTCGTGATCATGTCATCCCACAATTGAGAAGGAGACAGCGTATGAATTCCACAATCTTTCAACGAGATGGAGCACCTCCACATTTTTCGAATGTTGCAAGATCTTTCCTGTCTCGATCTTTCCTGATGATCGGATTATCGTCAGAGGATATCCAAACCGGTGGCCAGCTTACTCGCCAGATTTAACACCGCTGGAATACTACTTCTGGGGTACTGCGAAAGACAGTGTATACCACTGCTTCACTCCAAGAAACCTCTACGAGCTACAGGAGAGGATAACGATGGTGATTGAGAACATAGACTCAGATGAATTGAGACGATCTGTTTTGAGCATGCGCTCGAGGTTGGAAGCTGTGATCGAATGTGGAGGAGAAGCAATTGGGCAATGTCTTATGTGCAAATTTATTTGTAAATTAGAGATTGTTTTTTCTTTTGTTGATTGTACACTATATTGGCCAAGTAAAATATCAATATGCAATCAGTATTTTTTTTACTTATCGATAAACATGGTTTTAGCAATTAAAATCTCAGCCAAAGAAATGGCAATTAAGTTTGATTGTATAAAACAAATATGCTACATCAATTTCACCGATTTGAGTTACATTTTAAAAAAAATCGCATGTGAATATGATTGAATTGAAGCAAATTACAGTCTTTCAAAGTTTTGCGCGACTTTTGGGACACCCTAATTCATACAGTGTATAGCTTGCATCATGAGAGTATGAATTAGTTAAGTCTCACTTTTCCTTATCAGAAAAGTTTCAACAGCAAAATATGTAAAACTCCGAAAAATGCCAAATCATGTAAAAAATAATAATCCGAGCCCAGATTGTAAACTACAGATACATGTATCTGAAATATTTTCAGTGATGCGCATGTATAGAAACTTCCGCATTATTGTTAAAAGTCGGTGAATGTGTTTTTGAAGTTTAGAACTTAGAAGTTGAAAATCACGTTTGAATTTTCATTTTTTTGTTTTGAGGAACTCGTACTTTGGAAAATTGCTTAGCCAAAACTAATCATTCTCATACGATGATGAAAATCATCCCAACAACAATTTATAATAGAATACAATGCTTGCTAATTCAAATTATTAATTGAAGAAGTCCTAATGAGGACTGATGCCGTTCTCCAATCCGCAAGTGTACAAATACAATGCTACTGTAGCCATTGGATTAATCCGATGGTTAAATCACAAAATGTAATGGGATATATCATATAATATCGATGAATATAGGTAGCATGGAAAAGTGCGTATTTGGGATTTCGTGGATTTTGAAGCCAAGCGTTCTACTCCCTGCTTGATAGTTTAGGTCCACCATGGTACAGAGCATAACTGCATTGGCCTCAGATTTTTATTAATAAGAATTCGTCTGCATTCTCTGAATCGAATCATGTAACTACAGAAATGTTCGACCTAACCATAATATGTGATCAAAATAAGTATTTGGCAGTGTAGGCCTAAGCTGATGCGAGATGTGTAGTAATGACAAGTTCATTTACTTTTCATATTTTCACATGATTTTAAGCCATTGATTTTGCTTTTCAGATTCGACCTTATAACTCGCTTCCCCCCCTAACCCACGGTAAAGAAAAGGAACTGCTCAATAAATTGGTTGTCTTGAAGTTGAATGGTGGTTTAGGAACCAGTATGGGTTGCACTGGTCCCAAATCTCTCATTTGCGTCCGCAGTGATCTCACTTTTCTTGACCTTACTATTCAGCAAATAGAGGTAAGCAGGAATAATGTGCCTATTCGCGATTTTGAAATTGATAGATTGCTTTGAAAACGAAAGAACAGTGTTGAGTTGAGTGTAGGAATGTGAAAGAAGCGAAAGATGTGTGTTATTTTTGTATAATAATTTAGCAACACATTGCTTGGAATCGGTCTCTGTTCCCTTAATTGAATTTTAGCCATATTTGCTTCCGACATCTATGAAAGTAAAAATTTGATGAAACCGAGCGCTTCTGGATATAACACCTTACTCAAGGATATTTACATGAAATAAACTAAATCTAACTTCGATGCGTGTACTTAGATTTCTATAAATTCTGCATTGACAAATTCATTCGTCATTACGGGATTGTATTCCGATGATCAATTTAAATGT
Organism: Prostheceraeus crozeri; assembly: GCA_907163375.1. Lineage (NCBI taxonomy): Eukaryota > Metazoa > Platyhelminthes > Polycladida > Euryleptidae > Prostheceraeus > Prostheceraeus crozeri. The sequence continues at coordinate 155,869 of CAJQUW010006328.1, read as the reverse complement.
AATTTATTTTGAACCATAAATGTCTAATTTGCCTATCATATGTTCGGTGTTTTTTTGGATGTTATTCGCGACTAAAACGGCCACAAAAATGACTTGATGTGCCCCGCAAATATGACAGCTTGTGCTTTATGCTGATTATTTTTTGAAGTTGTAGAATCGAAACATGCCGAATATGCATCTACGTAGCCTTTTGTGCACTAAAAATTCTTGTAGTCAGGGATGGGAATCTTTCTAGCGGAATGCATTGAAAATTTGACAAAAACAAAATTTGTCAAAATCCAGACTGGTTCGTGGCATGGTGGAGGTACCCCAGAGGGCTGAACACGTTTGTCTGGCTGCAAGATATTCTGTGTTCATTGTTAGCTATACAGTGAACATTTTTATGATTTTCGCCAACCAGTAGTGACATTTCAAATTTTGTGGCTGAATCTTTCAAAATTGTTAAATTTTGATATTATTTTTAAATTTTCAGATGGATATTATGAGTGAGATAATGATTAAACTATTTCATATTGTGAAGTTTAGGAAGGGCCCTAAGAGGTTAGTTAGGAAGGCTCCCTGTGATGTTTAGAATGACCCTTCTGATACAGAAGTTGCCCTCCTAAGGCAATGAAAGACTACTTTGAAATCGTGAAGGGACCATTGACATTAGGGAACTCTCCCTGCTAGGTTTGGTAGGCCACTTCTGATGCTACGAAGGACCCTTCTAAGTTGGTGAAAGACCTCTGATGTTGGGTGTCGAGTCTGGGAAGGCTCCCAGTGGGGGCACCTGAAATAGTGAGGGTCCCTGCTGATGTTGATAAGGATATTCATGTCAGAAGAGACCTCATTCAGTATGAGAGCATCCCCATTTGATGTTCTGAAGGGTTTCACTGATATAGCGAGTAAGACACCTCCCCCGTTGACATAGCAAATGCCTTCTTGTGAAGTTTGACAGGACACCAATGAGAAAGAGATAACCAAGTCAATCTTTAAAGGCGGTGCTTCTGATCCTTCCCTTCGTGACTGCAGCTTATATTCGAGGGCGGCCACTATTAAAAAGTTCCATATCCGACCCATGGCAATGATTTTTATAAAAACCGCAATTTTTTCATATTTTCCCATGCGTTGTTTTCAATATGATGATAATTACGATGCTACATTTGAAAACTGATTAAACAAACTTATCAAAGTCGAATGATCTACATCAAATCATGGACTCGAATGGAGTTGTATTAAAGCGGTGAGCGGAAAGCTGGTTCTGATAGCAGTCAATTGACAACATTGTTGACACAACGATAATGAATATTGATAATGCATGTCTATCTTTAAAAACATTCCTTTTGAATTGATGACAATAATATGAATGTATTTTGATTTATATTTAGGCTGATGATCACTTAATTTACAATACGGTATTAGAGGTATTATCCTGTACATTTTAATCTACGCGGCAATTTAGTTTTCATCTTCCCACTTGGTTATGTAGATAAATGCATAACATGTATGCTGTTTATGAAGATATTGCGTAATATGTAGCACTAATAGCAATTACAAATAACTTAAACAGCAAGCACTTACATGCGTTGTAGATGTAAACGGCATCTAGTTGCCTAGATTTATAGCTTCGAGGAGTAGCTGCGGCTGCTATTCGATGGCCGCAGTTATTGCAGGCTTGTGACAAGATGTGGGTCTACTATTCTAGGGCGGCTACTTTTTGACGAAATGCGGTATCTATTCCATAGAGACGGTTGATGTCGACCAGGTTTGGAACCGGCCGGATTTTTGGAGGACGGCCCGATGGCCGACGTAATCAAAACCTGCCGGTCGGTGCTGGAGCGGCTGTCGTCTATGTACCGGTTGGTTCAGGCTTTCCTCGTCAGACACTATTTTGTTTTTAATCAAAGCTTGAGGGAAGAGGACGAGCCTATACACACACTATTCTGTTGTGTCCCTCAACAGAAGATTAAAGGGAAAGAAGTAGAAAATGGAAGAAAAAAAGTGGGGATGATAAAGGAAGATAACTAAATTACTAAGCCATTGTGCAGCAATATAGTAAAAAGATATTGCTCATAACTGTCTAACTAAGTGCAGAAGCAGTGAAGATGAAAATAAGGTGTTGACAAGTGATAAACAAATAAGGGGATTCAAAATGTTAGAATTTAGGGGAGAAGGGGAGAAAATATAAATAAGAATCAATAACTGTTTAACTCATGAGGATAAAAATTGAAATAGCGAAAAATACCATGTTAAAAAACAAGATAAAAAGAAATGCATGTGACAAAAGACCCATCAAATTATCAACTCTCCATAGAGCTTAGTGGAAGTTTATTGACTACTCTCTTGAATGCTTCATTTTGACAGGGATGCATGGAGGAAGAGGATCGCCTGTGGCTACCCCTAGCTCGCTGGGGAACTGTCTCTGTGCCGAGAGACACAGAAGAAGACATCCCAATATACAGTAGTTTAATAGTTGAATAATTTATGCATGTAGCTACAGTTAGGCCTTACTTTCTGCTGGTGCTTAAGAAAGCGATATTACTACGAAAATATGTATTTTTGCTTTATTTTTACAGCAATTGAATAACAAGTTTCATTGTAATGTGCCTCTGGTGCTAATGAACTCATTCAATACTCATGATGACACGGAACGGGTTCTACACAAATATCAAAATGTCAATGTGAAAATTTTTACTTTTATGCAAAGCAAGTAAGTCATGGTACCGTTATCACAATGATTTTTCAAAAACTTTCCATGAGGAAATCAAATGCATTCTTAATAAATGTCTGCCGTCAATCTAAAGAAAAAAGTTTAATATAACGGGGTAACATATGACTTATGACGATAAGGGTGGCATTTATGATGATCAATGATGACCGGATCACAAGCATCATACTGTAACCTGTCGCATATTCAGATGCAACGCAAGAAGATTGGAAAAGAAGAACAGAAACTTAGAAAATTAATGGAAAAATAAGTTAAACCAAAAAGTAGCTATTGAATTGCATTGTTTTCTACATTGCGTACATGTGCTGTCATTGCATAAATATATAGTAATCCGAAACCGTATTTTGCAATCGAATATTGACACATGTTAGTCGACATTGTTGATCACTTTTTTTACTTAATAATTGTATTATTTGATTTGCTAGTTAAGCAGTCATTTAATGAATTGGAAGAAGTAAGTGAACACTGACAAAAAGTAGCTTCAGTGCTCACTTTTATCATATTTCGTCTATTAACGTTGCATTTTCAAGGATTCTTTAACTTAGTAAAACTTGTAATAAGAATGATATGAATATTACTCTATCCTCACAATCTTCACCTGATTATGTCATATGCATACTGCAAAGTCTGTTGCTCTTTAATAGCTTGTCTTCGATCTCCATCAGACACTTGAACAGTATTGACAGAATCAGTATGTTGAAACATCACTGTAACAGCATTATTAGGCATTAGTCTACATCGCAACATCTTAGCATCGGTAGGCCGAACTTAACAACAAGGCAGTGCCCGTTAGTAGTAAGTAAAACTCCACTTCTGGATAGCGCAAGATGGCCGCCGTCGTGGCTGCGTCCCCCCCCCCCCTCTGGCACGGCAGAGTGTCGTGGTCGGCCGCCGTGGTGCTTCGTGTCTGAGTCCCCCCCCCCCCTCTGGAACGACAGAGGTGGTGGTCTGTCGGGGTGTGCCGGCCAGGTGGGTCCACGTTCACAACATGTTCGCCGCCGTCCCCCCCCCCTCTGCAACGACAGAGTGTGAGACTCGGGTGCGTGGGTCCGACCGCCTGGTTGACGTGGGCGACCGTCTAGGTTGACGTGGGCTACCGCCAGGATTAGTCTTGAGGCTATAGTGTGTGATGTTTTTGGTGCAATCTGCTGAATGTTGGGTTGTAAAATGGGTTGTTTCGAGTGGAAGGAGTGGTCGGATGAGAAAACGGAGGTCAGATTCGGATTCAGCGTGAAATTCTGCATCGTAGGGTGAGTTTCAAGGCAATCGGCGAGAAAAAACTGTTTCTTCAAAATTTTTGACATAGAATGTGGGAACGTTTGGTGTGTAGCGCCCAAACGAAGCATCGGATGAGAAAACGGAGGCCAGATTCGGAATCTACGTGAAATTTTGGGTTAGGAAGGATGTTTCCAGCGAAATCGGAGAGAAAAAATTATCACTGACGTCCCCCCCCCTCTGGACAGCTTGCTTCGATTTTGGCTTCTAGTGGACGGATTTTGTCGTGCGATAGCTCGTTTGAAAGCTAAGAGTGAGACAAATTCAGTGAAACAATCGGCTTGTTCCTATCTGTCTTCGTTCAAAAGTTAGAGCGGTTACAAGATTTTAGGTCGGAGCTCGCTTACCTGAAAAAATCCTAAGTGTCAGAGTGACTTTGTATGGGTAAAATTTTGAAAATTTTCCAAAGTGTGGAATATCGACCTGGGACCGTCACCAAAACATTTTTCATCAAATTTCACTGACGTCCCCCCCCCTCTGGACAGCTTGCTTCGATTTTGGCTTCTAGTGGACGGATTTTGTCGTGCGATAGCTCGTTTGAAAGCTAAGAGTGAGACAAATTCAGTGAAAGAATCGGCTTGTTCCTATCTGTCTTCGTTCAAAAGTTAGAGCGGTTACAAGATTTTAGGTCGGAGCTCGCTCACCTGAAAAAATCCTAAGTGTCAGAGTGACTTTGTATGGGTAAAATTTTGAAAATTTTCCAAAGAGTGGAATTTCGACCTGGGACCGTCACCAAAACATTTTTCATCAAATTTCACTGACCTCCCCCCCTCCACCCCCCCCCCGACAACCAATCTTCTAACTTTGGTTCTCTAGTGGACGATTTTGGTTCTTACAGCTACTCGTTTGAAAGAGGAGAAAAAACTGCTCGACAACATTTCTTGTTGCGAGTCAATCGGACCAGCCGTTCAAAAGTTAGAGCGGTTACAAGATTTTAGGTCGGAGCTCGCTTACCTGAAAAAATCCTAAGTGTCAGAGTGACTTTGTATGGGTAAAATTTTGAAAATTTTCCAAAGTGTGGAATATCGACCTGGGACCGTCACCAAAACATTTTTCATCAAATTTCACTGACCTCAATCTTCCCCCCCCCCCCCTCTGGACAGCTTGCTTCGAATTTTGGCTTCTAGTGGAACGGATTTTGTTCGTGCGATAGCTCGTTTTTAAAAGCTAAGAGTGAGACAAATTCAGTGAAAGAATCGGCTTGTTCCTATCTGTCTTCGTTCAAAAGTTAGAGCGGTTACAAGATTTTAGGTCGGAGCTCGCTTACCTGAAAAAATCCTAAGTGTCAGAGTGACTTTGTATGGGTAAAATTTTGAAAATTATCCAAAGTGTGGAATTTCGACCTGGGACCGTCACCAAAACATTTTTCATCAAATTTCACTGACCCCCCCCCCCCCCCTCCCCCCACGTTGGACCCAAAATTTCTTGAAACAAACTTTGGTAAAGTCCCAGGTCAAAAAACGGAAGTTTAAATTTTTCAAAAATTTGACCACACTGGCTCTCCACACTTAGGACTATTTTCACCTTGTGGCATGTTACATGGACAAGTGCTGGCGGACCAACTTCCCGTGGTCATATGAGAATGGTTCAGGTGTCATATTGTAAAGAATGCTGAGACAAATCGTTTGCAACAAAATCCGCTGTCCCGCTACGATGAATACTTTCGGAGATAGAGCCATTTTAAGTTTTCCTCTTTCCGAGCATATATAAATCCCCCGACATCGTAAGTCTATCACTTCAATCGAAAGCGAGGTAAGGCGACGGTCGTCGCTCTGAGCTCACCGATATCTGGCAAAGGAATCTATCTTTTGAAGTAGGCAAAGCTTATCTTGCTACACAAAGTTTTGTATATAAGTTTTGATAGTGTCCTTACTACTTATAAAATTATTAAAAGTAGTAAGAGTAGTAAAATTGCGGGATATTTTTTAAAAAATTCTTAATTTTTCCACTTTTTTCAAAGTTTTAACATATAGACTAAGGTTTTTCAAAAGTATCCATGAGTTCGACATATTGCTATCAATTTGAATTTAACTAAGTCTAAGGCAGCTTTGAGGTTAGATCCCCCTGCTACTCAACTGATCACTACCTTTGACCTCGGCGTTCCTGTTACCACTGCGGGCAGTGACAATGATGTCTTCATCCTGTAAAGAGCGGTATCGGGGAAGATCTCTCACTTCCCAAGTGGATCGGTACAGTAGGCCTTCGCTGCGAGACGGGATTCGAGTGCCACTCACCTGTCCCCTCACAGTCTATCTTCCTCAGCTAAGTGTAGAAATTATGAGTGAATGTTGACTAAGATAAATGGTTGAATATGATGATCATTTACTTTCATAGTGGCTGTATACTACAATCAAATCTGCTCATCACAAAAATTTAACATAGGCAAGCGTCTTTGATGAGGGGTATAAGATCCCCAGCAACTGAGCAACTAACCCTTTGACACACTCTCGGCGTTCCAGCTAAAACGTCACATCTCGAGGGGGAGTCAGTGACACATGATGCTCTTAGCTGTAAGACAGAGCGCGTGTCACTTGGAAGAGCTCTCACTTACCCCTAGTGATCGGTACAAGGCCTTCTCGTCGGGGGCTGTCGACGGATCGAGTGCCACTCACTACACTCACATCTATCATTCCTGACTAAGTGTAAAGCTTTAAATATGACTGTACTACATGAATTTAAAACTTATACTAATTTCATTAACTTACAGTTAACTAGAAAATCAGTAACGACAAAATGGTCAATAACGATAGAAACAAAAAATTTTCCACATAAAAATTGTGCTCTTGTGGACGAATCAACCGCCGATACGGTCTCAGGGACCACATACGTAAGGCAGGGGCCGACCACATGGTTTAACCTGAATAGGATTGCCTGTGTAAGTGCAGGTGGCCTGTTGTTGTTGGCAGGAGCCGAGTTTTTATCGGAGGCATGGTGAGAGTGTCGATGGTTGGTGACCGATTTGAGGTTTTACGCAGTTGATTAGTGGAAGAGAGGGAGCGAATGTTGGGCGAAGTTTGCGAAATGTTGTTTGAGAATAGTTGTTGAGAATGCTAGTGGGAATGTTGTTGAAAATGCTAGAGGAATGCTGTGGAGAATGCTAGTGGGAATGCTGTGGAGAATGAGGTAGAGAATGCTGTGCCGTTTGAAAGCTTGACCAGTGGCGGAAGAGAGTGTTAGAAAGTGATAGATGAGATGAAGGGAATTGGATAGGGAGTGAGTGATGAAGTGGTGGAAGTTGAGCTCTCGTCATCGGCGGAATCACAATATTGTTATTACTACCCCCCCGAAGACTCATCTCCCCAATAGTGAAGGGATGTGGGGTACGGAAGCAGTCCGGCGCGGTGGATGAGACAATGGAAAAGAAGCCTGTTCGCACAAGGCGGCACATGCCTTTGTTTGGTAGTATCGCTATGAAAGTTTTGAGGAAGGTGAAAGATATAACGTAGAGTGAGTTTAGAGTGAGCTTAAATGAAGGAGGTGGAAATGTAAGGAGGTGGCAGATGAGAATATCCGTATGAGGCGTGTATGAAAAGTTGAATGAGAATTGCGAGTGTTGGAAGACAAGATGATGAGTGTGAGAAGAGGCGAGTGCTGCGGAAGAGAATGGGAGAGGCAGAAGCGAAGTTTGGAGGAGATGATAAGGAGAAGAGTGTGTATGAGAGCGAGAATGTTGAATGGAGAGACAGGGCTCGGGCGGGTTGAATGAGAGGCTAGGCGTGAGAGAAGTTGGAGCGCATTAGGGATGATTGGGAACGTTGTGAATGAGATCCGTTTGATTGAGTTCCACATCCCTATTCGGGATTACCATCTGGGCCCGTCGAAGTCCCTCGTCAATAAAAACCTGGACGAATCAAGTTATTTGCTATCATGGCAACCGAGCAAGAATGCTCTTCACGCTAACACTAAAACGCGGGCATCTCCCACAAATTTTCAATCAGAAGCCCGCGAGCTCTCAGCAGAAACAACAAGAACTACTACAACTCCTACACCCCCCCCTCCTCCCCTCCACCCCGCCCGCCCGCCACCCGCCTACCCTCCCCCCACCCGCCCCGCAACCACCCCCCGCCCCCACCCCCGCCCCCCCACACCCACCGCTCGCCCCCCCACCTCACGCCCCCCCCCCCTCACCACCCCCCCCCCCCAACCGCCCCCCCTCCCCCCCCCCCCCCCCCCCAGCCCCCGCCCACCCCCCCCCCCCCCCCCAACCCCCCCCCACCCCCCCCCCCCCCCCCCACCCCCCCCCCCCCCCCCACCCCCCAACCCGTATACCCACGGCCTTGGAAGCACCCCGCACCCACCCCGCCCACCCCCCCCCCCCCCCCAATGTGCCCCGGAACCCCCCCCCCGAACCCCCCCCCCCCCCCCCCATCCCCCCCCCCCCACCCCCTACCCTCCCGCACCCACCCCCCCAGCTCCCCCCCCTCTCCAGACCCCCGCCCCACGCTCCCTCCCCCCCCCCCACCCCCCCCCCCATCCCCCCCCCCCCCCGCTGAGACCCCAACAGGGCTTCCCCCCCCACATAACCCCCGACCCCCCAACCCCCCCCCCCCCCCCCCCCCCCCTGCTCTGACCCCACCCCCCCCCCCCCCCCCGATTAATCCCCCGCCCCCATACCCCCCCCCCCCCCCCACCCCCCCCACCCCCCCCCCAACCCCCCCCCCCACCCCCCCCCCACCCCCCCCCCCCCCCCCCCCCCCCCCCCCCCCCCCCCCCCCTACCCCCCCCCCCCCCCAGATCCCCCCCCCCCCCCCCCGTCCCTGCATCCCCCCCCCACCCCCCCCAGAGACCCCCCCCCCACCTTCACAAACCCCCCCCCCCCCCCCTCCCGATTTCGGCCCCCCCCCCACCCCCCCCCCCCCCCCCCACTGACCCCCCCCCCCCCCCCCCCCCCCATCCCAGCCGGCCCCCACCCCCCCCCCCCCCCCCCCCCCCCCACCCCACCCCGCCCCCCCCCCCCCCACCCCCCCCCCCCCCCCCCCCCCCCCCACCCCCCACCCCCATCCCCCCCCCCCACACCCACCCCCCCTCCCCCCACCCCCCCTATACCCCCCCCACTCCCCCCCACCCCCCCCCCCATTTGCCCCCCCCCCCCACCCCCACACCCCCCACCCCCCCCCACCCCCCCCCCGACAACCCTCACATAAGACCCGTCCGCTCACACCACCCCCACCCCAAAACCCCGAACCCCCCCTCCCCCCCCCACCCATACCCCCACCCAACCTCACACCCCCTGAAACCTCACACTCCAAAAACCCAACCACAACCAACACGACACCGGCCTTTCTAACAACGGACTAAACTAACTTAACAGGACAAGAGACTCAGAACGAAGAAAACTTTAGAAGACCAACTCAAAGACTGACCACAAACGAATACCCACGCCAACTCACCACTCAACTACCCTGCACTAAAACCCCGACTAACTGCTCAAAAGGACAACCTACAACTAACTCCCGACAACCAACCACTCAACCACTAACCTAAAAGAAAAAAACGGGACTACATGACAAAAAACACTAACTTAAAACAAAACTAAGAAAAACTTAAAAAGACCCCACCTTATAAAAAAAAAAACAAAAAAAAAAAGACGAAACCAACTAACTAACTAAAAATACAAACTACGACACCAGAGAAAACTCTCAAACTAAAACAAAAAGAAACCAACTCCACTCTAGAAGAACCTGACCTCCCTTTACAGAAACTGAAGAAAAACCTTAGACACCGACAAACTAGAAAACTTTCACAAACTTAAAAACAACCAACTACAAACAAAAAAAAAACGGTTCCTCAACTGAAAACTCCTACTTAAAACGAGAACATAACGAGGAACCGAAGAGAACTACAGAACACAGAACCTAGACGGGAGGACTACTACCTTAAACTACAAGAAAAGAACTCTTACGTCCTTAAAAACCTAACAACCAACGTGAAACAACAACTTAAAACAGACAAACTAAAGAAACTTACTGAAAAACAAGGAACACCAAAAGGACTTACTAAAAAAACACAACTAACAAAGAGAAACCTAACTAAACAACTAAGACAAAAAAGAACACTACTTCCCTCTTAAAAGAACCCCCACTGACTTGAAGACACACTCTCCACACAAGACCTACACTAAACAACTAACAGACACAAGACCTAAAAAAAAGAACACAGAAAACTTACTGACAAAACTCCAGGAAAACAAAAAAAGACAAAACACCTACACACCCTTCACAAACACTTTTAAAAACGAACTATTCCGAACAGAAGACAACTCAGAAAAAATAACAAAACTAGAACCACTAGAGAAAGAAAACAAACACTCAAACGTACACCCGCTAACGAACAGACAACTCCAAAGAACAAAACGACAAAAACCCACTAACTAACACACAAACAACAAGAAAAAGAAAGAAATAACGTCAAGCTAACAAAAAACACCAGAAGACCCTAAGGAGACTAGACTGAAGAGAAACAACACTAAGAACTCTAGGAACACTACTAAACACTACGAACTAAAAAAAAAACAACCTTAAGACTTTCCCTACAAAACAAGAGACAAAAAACTAACTAACAAAACTCTACGGAAACCAAAAGACTAAGAGACACTTACACAAAAAGAAGACAACTAACAGACTACCGAAAAAAGACTCACCACACTAAACACTAGACAAAACTCTTCTCGAAAACCTCTTACAAGGAAAGACTTTAAAGACAGAAAACCCGACAACAAGACCTATAGACTAGACAAAAACTACTCACCTCAACAAAAGACTTTCAGACGAAAGAACAAGACGAAACTTCCGACAAGACACTAGAACCAAACAGGCAAAACGACTCACGAACTAAAAAAAGAACCAAACTCACAACTAAACCCCAAGAAAAAGACTACACAATAAAAACAACTGACGAAGAAGAACACAAAGGACAAACAAAAAAAACAACCAGCAGACGAACCGCCCGCCACCTACGCCCCCTGCCGGGACTCACCTCCACCCCACAAACACACTACGACAAAGCAACTACCAAACGAACCTCGAAGAAGCGAACCACTAGGCAACTTAACGTACTAACTTGACGCACGAACGACCACCCAGACCAACTCACGACACCACCACCCCATACGTACCGCCCACCACGGCGCCAGCCCACCCCGCACCCCCGGACACAGACAACCCCAGCCGCCCCCCCCGCCCCCCCCACCTCTAGCCCCAGCCCCCGGCGCCCCCCACCCCTACCCCCCCTCCCACCGCCCGGCTCTCCCCCCCCCCCCCATTCCCCACCATCCCCCCCTCCCACTACCCCCCAGACCAACTTGCACTCTCCCTAAACGTCGAACCTAACAAACACAAAAAACAAGAACTACCACCACAACTACACGACACAGAACACGAGACAAGACAAACCAAACAACACACTGGCATTCTCCTCTCAAGAAAGAAACCCGCGGACCTAGGGACACCATAGACCTACCAGGACTCCTCGAACACCACAACCTACTCAACTACCCCACAGGAACCAATATGACCTAGAAAACTAGGAACTAAAACTAACAACGAAACGGCAGAAGACACACCTAAGAGACACTAACGAAAGAAAAAAACAAAACCACTTACTAAGAGAACAGAAAACTACACCACTAAAACAAACGAAAAACAGAGCCGATAGGAACACCACTTTTTTGTTAAAGAAAAGAAAAAAACTTAAACAAAAACCAAAGTACTAGCAAACACAAAAAACTTACCTATAACAAAACAGACAAGAAAAGAACTTAAACAAAGACGAAACACCCAGACCTGAAAAACACCCAACCCAACCGAACAACACAAAAACTAACTACTAAATAACTCAAAATACACTAAAAAAAAGACAAGAGAAAACAGAAAAACCTAAAACACGAACAAAGAAACCACCCAACAACCTCAAAGAAAAAAACTTAGACAAAAAACTAAAAAGAACCTAAACGGAAAAACACTAGACCAAAGAACTAACAACCTCTGGACCCCAAAAGCGTCCCTGACTAAACGACTCTACACAAGCACGACCTCAACCCACACCCCTAACCACAAACCCAACGCGAGACTCAAGGGAACAACCACACTACCCAACTGAAACACTACCCAAAACCAAGAACCCCTCCAGAAACCCACTAGCCAAAGACAAAGCACGACGCCCACAACACACTACTACCCCCTACGCCACCACACCCGACCTCCCTATAAAAACCACCACTCCCGCACAACCTCCAAAGGACCCAGACAAACCCCAACAAAAAAAACAGAAGAAAACACCCAGAAGAGAAACTACAAGAAACCCACGTAAAGCGAAAACAACACACACACAAACACTAACCGAACTACCAACACCGACAACCCTAAACTTACAAACTAGAACTGACAACCTGAGAAGACTTAAACATGACTAAAAGAAAAAGAAGAAAGACTGACTCAAACAGACTGAGAACTACACAAAAGAAAACAACAAGAGAGGCACAAAAAGGAAAAACTAGAAAATACAACAAGAGAAACTTTACTAAAAAAGAAAGAAAAAGAACTAAACTAATACAAAAGGAGACTAAAACCGAACCTAAAAAAAAGCTAAAAGCGAGAACAAAAACATCCACACGGACGCAAGCGCCAACCACACCACATTCCACCACCTAAAAGACAAACAAAACCAAAAGACTGAAACTTAAAACAAACCACTAGAAACAAAAATAGAAAGCACACTTAAGACGGACAACTAACCTACACTACAGGAAAAAAAGAACCAAACTACTAAACTACACTATCGAACTTACCGCTCGACGGCCCAACACAACCAAGCACACACCTAGACTTAACCTAGGCCAACTGACTGACTTCTTAACACAACCACCCCACCCGCCCACAACACCCTACCAAGACCCCCATCTCCCTTCAACCCCCCGCCCCCACCCCCAGAACCCGGCCCCAAAGACCGCGACCCACCGGCAACTAATCACACAAAAACGAAACACCTGACTACTAAAGCCCTTAGAAAGACTTCAAACAAAGAAATACCAAAACAAAAACACTAACTAACCCCAACCAAACGACCAACGACAACCCCTCACCGCGCGACCCCCGCAACCTACCGAACACCGCCACCGCGGAACACTACCGACCAAAACAGACACCAAAACGATCACACCTAACCAAGGCACTAAAAAAAACTACTCATACGACAAAACACAAACACAAACACCCTAAGAAGGACTAGACTAAACACCAAGAAAGAAACTAAGAATGGAAATACAAACTAAAGACCAGACAAAAAGACAACCTAAAAACAAACGTGAGGAAATACACAAACGAAAACAAAAAAGGCCAAACACAAAGCACCCCGCCCTGCCCCCCAGCCGCAAGCCCCCACCAACCGAACACTCCACTGCGCACAGACCACCTACCACACTTTTACCACAACCAACACAACCGCCAGACGCCCACCAACCTTCCACTACAACCCACTACAAACGAAAAAACCTAAAAACACGCGGATTGAGGCAACCCAGCGCAGCCTAACAGCAAGACGCAACACTACCTACCAACCCCCCCCCACCCACTCGCCCTTGGGGGGGGCCACCAAAAACCCCAAACCCCCTCCACACTCACACAACGAACCACCCGAGCCCCCGGCAGCTCCCCCACCCCAACCGCCACCCGGCCCCCCGGCCCCCCCCCCCGCCCCACCTCGCCCCCCCCCCCCCGGCCCCCCCGCCGCCGCCCCCGACCCCTCGCCGACTCCCCCTCCCACCCCGCCCTGACCCCGCCTCCAACCCCCCCACCAGCCGCCCCCCCGCCCGCGCCGTTCCACCCCCCCCCCCCCCCGCCCCGCCCCGCCCCCCCCCACCGCCCCCACCCTTACTCTGCCTACAGGCTGTCCTACCTTATGATCTCGTTCCACCGTCCCTACCGCTCGTCAGCGCTCCTATTCTAATACATATCATTTTCATCGCAGATCTTTGCCTGCCTTCACCACCCCATCAATTGACTCCCGAGAACGAACCATCGGCTCTCTTAAGGGCCACCATGGGGCAAGACATGATAGAACCTCCTCGCGGTTTGCCCTGGGCAGTCTTCGAGACTGGCGAATACTATCATTAAGTTGAATCTGCTATCAGTCAACTTGAACGTTGCGTCGCGTTAGAGGGTATATAAACCACTGCCTCTCATTTCATTTCATTTCAATCATGCAGACGCCGAACAGTCAAGTCAGCTCTCCTCGCGGACCGCAGTTAAGGCCGCGAAATTTATTTGAGGAGTTTGTCAGGCTAGAGGAGCAAGACAGAGTTTTACAATAATCTTGCTCGGATTGGCAATCCGATGACAGCAACTGCTGTCAATCCAACGGAATGGCGCTACATTCCACTTTTTAGTCATGTGACAGTTAGTGTGGAAGTCGACAGTGCTACCAAAGAGAGAGTCATTGACTCTCTCAGCAGAATTGGTAGGCTGTAGGATGACGACTCCCGAGAACGAACCATCGGCTCTCTTAAGTGCCACCATGGGGCAAGACATGATAGAACCTCCTCGCGGTTTGCCCTGGGCAGTCTTCGGACTGGCGAATACTATCATTAAGTTGAATCTGCTATCAGTCAACTTGAACGTTGCAAATGAAGTTCGGTGTAATACTTCCTTTCGACGGGCGTTCCTGTAAAGGGCGGCGGTGAAACCCGTAGCTATGTATACCGCAAGGGACATTCGGCAATGGTCAATCTTGTTAAACCTCTCTGCGTCATGTTTGCAAGTGATTGCCTCTGTCTCAACGTAGTATGCATTCGCGCCAGGGCGACATTTAGCCAACTGTCGAAGGTTGCCTAAAACTTTCCATTGCATACGTTATGAGAACCATGAGTTCTACCTGTCTCTATCAATGAGACGAATTGATGAATGGAATGAAATGGGAGGACACTCACGCGCCACACGCAACATAACACACTTCTCTCTTCCGTAGTCTAACAAGCTCTTTACACATGGATCGCAGTCGATTGCTATCCCTGTATCAGAAGTGTAAGCTATCTTAATTTATTTGACACTATTTCATCTACCATCATCGTCCATATGAAATGTTTTAAGATTTACAAGTTAGACTAAGCGTGCTACTATTTCCAAATGAAAAAGTATACATGGTTAAATCATCCACTTAAGCCCATCCGTAGTCTAACAAGCTCTTTACACATGGATCGCAGTCGATTGCTATCCCTGTATCAGAAGTGTAAGCTATCTTAATTTATTTGACACTATTTCATCTACCATCATCGTCCATATGAAATGTTTTAAGATTTACAAGTTAGACTAAGCGTGCTACTATTTCCAAATGAAAAAGTATACATGGTTAAATCATCCACTTAAGCCCATCCGTAGTCTAACAAGCTCTTTACACATGGATCGCAGTCGATTGCTATCCCTGTATCAGAAGTGTAAGCTATCTTAATTTATTTGACACTATTTCATCTACCATCATCGTCCATATGAAATGTTTTAAGATTTACAAACGGGTCCCGTAACTAAAGGACCCGTTACAAGGGTCGGGCCCCTTTAGAGAATATATAAGAAGGAGTTTGAATGTAGATGAATATATACCGTTGAAGAAGACTACTCAGATACAATATGGCAGTAGCCGGTGAAGTAACGATATCTACAACGTCAGCATCAACGTCAGCATCAACGTCAGCATCTATTTTCTTCCCATTGCTTCGGGATCGAGTACCTGCAATGGTGTATCGAGATATTCCCCTTTTCGCTGGGGATGTGATCCTATCAGATAAGATATCATGTGTGGTGGTCAAGCGGGCTGTGGTACAGACAGAGACTCACATATTTCCAACTACGAGTGACACGTTTTATTTTACTAAATCACCTGTATATCGTATACATTCAAGTACGAATGACCCCACCGGAGAAGCCACTATACATGGAACGAGATGTGCCTATGTACGAAGGGATGTAATTCTGGGGTACTCCCCTACAAGAATGATGATACGTCGTGCACCAGGATGGGTGGATGATGGAAGTGGATGGGGCGTATGTGGAAGTTGAACATCATTCAAAGCCACTCATGACCCACCGTATGTAACGCAACGATTCCGTCTAGATGGTGAAGCATGGATTCGTGTCATTCCCAACGGATGGTACAGAGACATTGATGAAGAGAGAGGTATTATAAGATCCTTTATGAAATAATGGAAATTTGTATTTCAATGAACTTTTATGTATATATTGAAGGAACTTTTATTGAATAAACATACTACATACATGTGATCATTTTCCTTTGAGTTATACTATAATGAATAGGATGGTATTAGAAGAAGATGGATATGGGTATAAATAAGTTAAGTGAAAATAGATGGGAATATAATCATCATGAGTGAGGTTCCAGAGTGTGAGGTTCCAGAGTGTGAGGTACGTTATCCAATACGTCATTGGAAAGGTAAATTTTGGCAATATCACCGTACCATTCCATTATTTCATGGAGACAAGATAATTTCAGAGACGAAGAACTGTGTAGTGATATCACGCCGTAAGATAGAATTGGAAAATGAAATAATTCCAACGTATATTGACACATTCTATTTTGAAGTAACACCGACATATCAGCTCCAATTACAACAAACGGTGGAGAAACCGAAAGACTGTCTTTATTTTGAACGGTATTACATTCCAATGTATGAAGGAGATGTAGTTATATCATGAATCCTACAGAAACATGTATTCGACGTTCTCCAGTAGAAAGCGTGAAGATGGAGGAGGTTTGGCACGGGCTATGTAATAGTATATCAACATACTCCAGAAGTGTAATAAACGACCGAAATTGACACGACGATTTCGTTGGATATTGAGAAGAAGGTGTGGGTTCAGATTCTTCATACTGATACATTGACTGACATTGAATGGACGGTGGACAAACGAGGTGATTTCAGGTCCCCTGAAGGGGACCCATGAAGGGATCGGGTCCTTTGAGAGATGTATATAAGAGTGGATGAAATGAGTGTCACAATCATAATCATGGTAGAAACAAGAGAAGAGTTGAGAGTAAGGCAGCGTGAGGAGATGAAGACCATCAAACAAATGATTGAAAGATATAAGAGGAGAGCCTATAAATCGAAGAATCCAGAGAAGATCAGAGAGTGTGAGGACAACATGCGACTTTGAGCTGAAAGCGACGATAGTGGATCATCAAACACAATCAATTATTGGAGAGATGGAATTGGACAGGGACCCGATAAGATACCCGATACCTTTTAGAGACCTGATACCTTTTAGAGGACCCGATCCACTAAAAACTGTATATAAATAACTTTTGAAATCATTTACTTCATATTTTGACTTGAGCTAGTGAACATGCCCGACGTAACGATGATCCAACCTTTACGGATTCGCATTCCCGAAGTGTTAGTGCCAGAGAGCGACGAGGAAGACTGGCCAACTGATCTTCCGTCTAGATCGGATCGTGGCCCGATTTGAGTGAATTGACTATGAAGGACTGTCCAGAAGTTGGTGACGCCTACCCCGATGGACAATCTTCCTCCAAGTTTTCACCAGACATTACACAGTTGACAGATTTTTAAATTCACCATCTTCCAGTCGGACAATTTTAGTGACATGACGGATGAAGAGGTGTGACGTACGAAAAGGAGAGGAGAAGAGAATAATCCACCTAACTCGAGGCAGGATCTCCGGTGGATCCCATTGGGATTACGTATGCTTATCCCACAATTGCCGCATCGACAGTTCATGACGCATTTCATCAGAATCAAATATACGACGTGAGTGGGATTTGGTGGATGAAGCGTTGGTGCATGCCATTGATATGAACAGTGTTTTCTCATGATTTACTTTCTCATGATTTACTTTCTCGTGTGTGCTTCTTCAATAAACTTACATGGTAAGCCTTGATTCTTTTGAATGAAAGGGTATGGGATGTAGAAGTTTAAGTAATCATATACATAGCAGATTGTATGAATCATGCCAGTAAGACAAACGAAGACGTCAAGAGGGTATTCTTTTAACCTCTAGCGGGAATGCTTGTAAACATTTTGCAGGAACTATTACAAAGGGTGTTTCACGACATATAGCAAGGAAAGCCATTAGACGTATTAAGCGAAACGCTAAGTAACAGTGAATGGAATGTTATTATGACAATGCCATATCGTACTAGACAAGACGAAACAAGACGACGTCAGAGGGTGGTCTTATCATTTCAATTTTACCACGTGTCCTTAATAAAGTAAGAAAGTAATGACACATCGAGATCTAGGTGCAGTCCTACATTGCTGCATAGATTTGGTGACGAATAAGATTTACTAGTTTGCAATTTAGACTAAGCGTTCTATTATTTGTAAATGAAAGATATAGTTTCAATAGTTTACACGTTAAAAATAAAAATTCAATAGTGTGTATGTTAAGAATAAAGTTCTATCTGTTTGTATGTTAGAAATAAAATGAAGTTTCATCAGTTTACAAGTTAAGAATAAAGTTTTATCTGTTTGTATGTTAGAAATAAAACAAAGTTTCAACCGTTAACAATTAAAAAATAAAGTTTCACCAGTTTAAAAGTTAAGAATAAAGTTTCAATAGTGTGTATGTTAAGAATAAAGTTCTATCTGTTTATATGTTAGAAATAAAATGAAGGTTCACCAGTTTACAAGTTAAGAAAAAATTTTTTTCTGCTTGTATGTTAGAAATAAAATAAAGTTTCAACCGTTTACAAGTTAAAAATAAAGTTTCAATAGTTAACCACGTTAAAAATAAAGTTTCAATAGTGTGTATGTTAAGAATAAAGTTCTATCTGTTTCTATGTTAGAAATAAAATGAAGGTTCATCATTTACAAGTTAAAATAAAGTTTTATCTGTTTGTATGTTAGAAATAAAACAAAGTTTCAACCGTTAACAAGTTAAAAATAAGTTCAATAGTTTGCAGTTAAAACTAATGTTTCAATAGTGCGTATGTTAGATAAAGTTTTATCTGTTTCGTATGTTAGAAATAATATGAAGTTTCGCCATTTTACTAGTTAAGAATAAATTTTATCTGATTGTATGTTAGATTTAAATCTAAGTTTCAACCGTTTACAAGTTAAAAATGAAGTTTCAATAGTGTATATGTTAAGAATAAAGTTCTATCTGCTTCTATGTTAGAAATAAAAATGAAGGTTCACCAGTTTACAAGTTAAGAATAAGTTTTATTGCTTGTATGCAGAAAATGAATTAAAGTTTCAATGTTTACACGTTAAACATAAAATTCAATAGTGTGTTATGTTAGAATAAAGTTTCTTTTTGTTTGTAGGTTAGGAATAAATGAAGTTTCTATCAGTTTACAAGTTAAAGAATAAAGTTTTATCTGTTTGTATGTTTGAAATAAAACAAAGTTTCACCGGGTACAAGTTAAAAATAAAGTTTCCAATTGTTTACAAGTTATAAAACTAATGTTTAATAGTGGTATGGTTAAGGAAATAAAGTTCTATCTGTTCTATGTTAGAAATAAAATGAAGTGTCATACAGTTTACAAGTTGTTAATAATAAAGTTGTTCTGTTTGTATGTTAGACATAAAATAAAGTTTTAGCTGTTTGTATTGTTAAAATAAAATAACGGTTGTCAATTGTGTGTATGTGAGAGTAAAGTTTCTATTGCTTCTATGTTAGAAATAAAATGTAGTTTCATCCGTTTACAAGTTAAAATATAGAGTTTTATTGTTGTATGTTAGACAAAAACAAAGTTTCAACGTTAACAAGTTAAAACTAAAGGTTCAGTTAAAATAAAGTTCAATTAGTGTGTATGATGGAATAATAAAGTTTAAGCGCTTTGTTGCGTTAAAACTAATGTTTAATAGTGCGTATGTTAAGAATAACGTTTTATCTGTTTTATGTTAGAAAGAAAATGAAGCTTCACCAGTTTACAAGATAAGAATAAAGTTTTATAGGCTTTGTATGTTAGAAATAAAATGACGTTTCACAGTTTACACATTTGTTTAAAAATAAAGTTTCAATAGTTAACACGTTAAACAATAAAGTTTCAATAGTGTGTTTGTTACGAATAAAGTTCTATTCCGTTTTATGTTAGAAATAAACTGAAGGTTCATCAGTTTACAAGTTAAAGAATAAGTTTTTCTGTTTGTATGGTAGACCTCAACAAAGTTTCACGGTTAACAAGTTAAAAATAAACGTTCAATAGTTTACAATGTTTAAAATACTGTTTAATCGTGCGTATGATAAGAATAAAGTTTTATCTGTTTCTATGTTAGAAATAAAATGAAGCTTCACCAGTTTACAAGTTAAGAATAAAGTTTTATCAGCTTGTATGTTAGAAATAAAATGAAGTTTCACCAGTTTACAAATTAAAAATAAAGTTTCAATAGTGTGTACGTTAGAAATAAAGTTTCAACCGTTTACAAGTTAAAAATAAAGTTTCAACAGTGTCTACGTTAGAAATAAAGTTTTATCTGTTTGTAAAGTACGATCGTAGGATTTACTAGTTTGCAAGTTAGACTCAGCATTCTACTAGTTGTAAATGAAAATATAGTTTCAACAGTTTACAGATTAAAATAAACTTTTATCAGTGTGTACGTTAGAAATAAAGTTTTAGCTGTTTATATGTTAGAAACAAAATAAAGTTTCAACAGTTTACAAGTTAAAAATAAAGTTTCAACAGTGTGTACGTTAGAAATAAATGAAAGTAAGAACTTCATCGTATGAGTATTCAAAGCATGTTTTGTAAATCAAATGTGTGTAGTCCTGACATGATAGAATGCGCGTTTAGAAATTAAAGTTTCAGGCCGTTTACAAGTAAAAATAAAGTTTCAACGGTGTGTACGTTAGAAATAAAGTTTTTAGCTGTTTATATGTTAGAAACAAAATAAAGTTTCCAACGTTACAAGTTAAAAATAAAGTTTACAGATTAAAAATAAAGTTTTCAATAGTGTGATGATGAAAATAAAGATCTGCAAGCGCTTTGATGCGTTTAAAACTAAAGTTTCCAAACAGGGCTGTCACTGTAATAGACTAAAAGTTCTATCTGTGTTCTAATGTTAGAAATAAAATGAAGTTTCCGCCAGTTTTACAAGTTAAGAATAAATTTTATCTAGCTTGTATGTTAGAATATAAAAAAGAAGTTTCAAACCGTTTACAGGTTAAAAATAAAGTTTCAATAGTTAACACGTTAAAAAATAAAGTTTCAATAGTGTGTATGTTAAGAATAAAGTTCTATCTGTTTCTATGTTAGAAATAAAATGAAGGTTCATCAGTTTACAAGTTAAGAATAAAGTTTTATCTGTTTGTATGTTAGACATAAAACAAAGTTTCAACCGTTAACAAGTTAAAAATAAAGTTTCAATAGTTTGCAAGTTAAAACTAATGTTTCAATAGTGCGTATGTTAAGAATAAATTTTTATCTGTTTCTATGTTAGAAATAAATGAAGCTTCACCAGTTTACAAGTTAAGAATAAAGTTTTATCAGCTTGTATGTTAGAAATAAAATGAAGTTTCACCAGTTTACAATTTAAAAATAAAGATTTCAACAGTGTGTACGTATAGAAATAAAGTTTCAACCGTGGTACAAGTTGAAAAATAAAGTTTTAACAGTGTCTACGTTAGAAATAAAGTTTTATCTGTTTGTAAAGTACGATCGTAGGATTTACTAGTTTGCAAGTTAGACTCAGCATTCTACTAGTTGTAAATGAAAATATCGTTTCAACAGTTTACAGATTAAAATAAACCTTTAACAGTGTGTACGTTAGAAATAAAGTTTTAGCTGTTTATATGTTAGAAACAAAATAAAGTTTCAACAGTTTACAAGTTGAAAAATAAAGTTTCAACAGTGTGTACGTTAGAAATAAATGAAAGTAAAAACTTCATCGTATGAGTATTCAAAGCATGTTTTGTAAATCAAATGTGTGTAGTCCTGACATGATAGAATCGCGTTAGAAATAAAGTTTCAGCCGTTTACAAGTTAAAAATAAAGTTTCAACGGTGTGTACGTTAGAAATAAAGTTTTAGCTGTTTATATGTTAGAAACAAAATAAAGTTTCAACAGTTTACAAGTTGAAAAATAAAGTTTCAACAGTGTGTACGTTAGAAATAAATGAAAGTAAAAACTTCATCGTATGAGTATTCAAAGCATGTTTTGTAAATCAATTGTGTGTAGTCCTGACATGATAGAATTAAGCATGACAAACGCTTTTTGACAAGTTTCATTCTATCATGTCAGGACTACACACAAATGATTTACAAAACATGCTTTGAATACTCATACGATGAAGTTCTTACTTTCATTTATTTATAACGTACACACTGTTGAAACTTTAATTTTCAACTTGTAAACTGTTGAAACTTTATTTTGTTTCTAACATATAAACAGCTAAAACTTTATTTCTAACGTACACACCGTTGAAACTTTATTTTTAACTTGTAAACGGCTGAAACTTTATTTCTAACGCGATTCTATCATGTCAGGACTACACACATTTGATTTACAAAACATGCTTTGAATACTCATACGATGAAGTTTTTACTTTCATTTATTTCTAACGTACACACTGTTGAAACTTTATTTTTCAACTTGTAAACTATTGAAACTTTATTTTGTTTCTAACATATAAACAGCTAAAACTTTATTTCTAACGTACACACTGTTAAAAGTTTATTTTAATCTGTAAACTGTTGAAACGATATTTTCATTTACAACTCAGTAGAATGCAGAGTCTTCACTTGCAAACTAGTAAATCCTACGATCGTCCTTTACAAACAGATATAAAATTTTTATTTTTCACCGTTAGACACTGTTAAAACTTTATTTTTTCAATTGTAAGCGGTTGACGTTATTTCTAAGTAACAATATTGGAAACTTTATTTTTAATTGTAACTGGTGAAATTCATTTTATTTTTAACATAAAAGTGATAAACTTTATTCTTAACTTGTACATGGTGAAGTTCATTTTATTTCTAAAAGAAAAGATCAAACTTTATTCTTAACATAGCATATTAAACATTTATTTTTACTTGTAAACTATTGAAACGTTATTTTTAACTTGTTAACGTTGAAACTTTGTTTTATGTCTAACATACAAACAGATAAAACTTTATTCTTAACTTGTAAACAGTGGGATTCATTTTATTCTACATAGAAACAGATGAACTTTACTTTTCTTAACCATAAACTATTGAAACTTTATTTTTAACGTGTAACTATTGAAACTTTATTTTTAACCTGTAACGGTTGATGGAACTTGTTTTAATTCTAAATACAAGCAGATCAAATTATTCTTAACTTGTAACTGGCGAAACTTCATTAATTTCTAACTATAAAAGATAGAACTTTATTCTTAACGCTACACAATGTTGAAATTTATTTTTAACTTGTTAACGGTTTGAAACTTAGTTTTAGTTCTAAATCAAACAGATTAAAACTATTATTAATTGTAAAATGATGAAACTTCATTTATTTTAAATAGAAGCAGATAGAACTTTAATATGAACTACCACTATGAAATAATTTTATTTTTACATCTAAACAGCTAAAACTTTATTTTATGTTAACATACAAACAGATACAACTTATTATTAACTTGTAAACTGATGAAACTTCATTTTATTTCTAACATAGAAGCAGATAGAACTTTATTCTTAACATACACACTATTGAAACTTTATTTTTAACGTGTTAACTATTGAAACTTTATTTTTAACTTGTAAACTGGTGAAACTTTATTTCATTTCTGACATACAAGCAGATAAAACTTTATTCTTAACTTGTAAACTGGTGAACCTTCATTTTTATTTCTAACATATAAACAGATAGAACTTTATTCTTAACGTACACACTATTGAAACTTTATTTTTAACTTGTAAACTGGTGAAACTTTATTTCATTTCTGACATACAAGCAGATAAAACTTTATTCTTAACTTGTAAACTGGCGAAACTTCATTTTATTTCTAACATATAAACAGATAGAACTTTATTCTTAACATATACACTATTGAAACTTCATTTTTAACTTGTAAACGGTTGAAACTTTGTTTTAATTCTAACATACAAGCAGATAAAATTTATTCTTAACTTGTAAACTGGCGAAACTTCATTTTATTTCTAACATAGAAACAGATAAAACTTTATTCTTAACATACGCACTATTGAAACATTAGTTTTAACTTGCAAACTATTGAAACTTTATTTTTAACTTGTTAACGGTTGAAACTTTGTTTTATTTCTAACATACAAACAGATAAAACTTTATTCTTAACTTGTAAACTGATGAACCTTCATTTTATTTCTAACATAGAAACAGATAGAACTTTATTCTTAACATACACACTATTGAAACTTTATTTTTAACGTGTTAACTATTGAAACTTTATTTTTAACCTGTAAACGGTTGAAACTTTGTTTTAATTCTAACATACAAGCAGATAAAATTTATTCTTAACTTGTAAACTGGCGAAACTTCATTTTATTTCTAACATATAAACAGATAAAACTTTATTCTTAACATACGCACTATTGAAACATTAGTTTTAACTTGTAAACTATTGAAACTTTATTTTTAACATGTTAACCGTAAAAACTTTGATAAAATTCAAAAATACAAACAGATAAAACTTTATTCATAAATTGAAAACTAATGAAACATCATTTAATTTCTAACATACAAACAGATAGAACTTTATTCTTAACATACACACTATTGACTTTTTTATTTTTAACGTGTAAACTATTGAAACTATATCTTTCATTTACAAATAATAGAACGCTTAGTCTAAATTGCAAACTAGTAAATCTTATTCGTCACCAAATCTATGCAGCAATGTAGGACCTGCACCTAGATCTCGATGTGTCATTACTTTCATTACTTTATTAAGGACACGTGGTAAAATTGAAATGATAAGACCACCCCTCTGACGTCGTCTTCGTCTTCGTCTTCGTCTAGTACGATATGGCATTGTCATAATAATCATTCCATTCACTGTTACTTAGCGCTTTCGCTTAATACGTCTAATGGCTTTCCTTGCTATATGTCGTGAAAACACACCTTTGTAATAGTTCCTGCAAATGTTTACCAAGCATTCCCGCTAGAGGTAAAAGAATACCCCCTCTCTGACGTCTTCGTCTTCGCTATAACTGGCATGATTCATACAATCTGCTATGTATATGATTACTTAAACTTCTACATCCCATACCCTTTCATTCAAAAGAATCAAGGCTACCATAGTAAGTTTATTGAAGAAGCACACACGAGAAAGTAAATCATGAGAAGTAAATCATGAGAAAACACTGTTCATATCAATGGCAGCACCAACGCTTCATCCACCAAATCCACCTCACGTCGTATATTTGATTCTGATGAAATGCGTCCAGTGAAACTGTCGATGCGGCAATTGTGGGATAAGCATACGTAATCCAATGGGACCACCGGAGATCCTGCCTCGAGTTAGGTGGATTATTCTCCTTCTCCCTTCTCCTTTCGTACGTCACCCACTCTCATCCGTCATTTCACTAAAATTCGTCCGACTGGAAGATGGTGAATTTAAAAATCTGTCCAACTGTTGTAATGTCTGTGTGAAAACCTTGGAGGAAGATTGTCCATCGGGGTAGGCGTCACGCAACTCTGGAAGTCCTTCATCAGTCAATTCACTCAAATCGGGCCACGATCCCCATCCAGACGGGAAGATCAGTTGGCCAGTCTTCCTCGTCGCTCTCTGGGCACTAACACTTCGGGAATGCGAATCCGTAAAGGTTGGATCATCGTTACGTCGGGCATGTGTCACTAGCTCAAGTCAAAATATGAGAGTAAATGATTTCAAAGTCATTTATATATACAGTTTTAGTGGATCGGTCCTCTAAAAGGTATCAGGTCCTCTAAAAGGTATCGGGTCCTCTATCGGGTCCCTTCCCCACAATCCATCTCTCCAATAATTTGATTGTCGTTGATGACTCACTAATCGTCGCTTTCAGCACAAAGTCGCATGTGTCCCTCACACTCTCTGATCTTCTCTGGATTCTTCGATTTATAGGCTCTCCTCTTATATCTTTCAATCATTTGTTTGATGGTCTTCATCTCCTCACGCTGCCTTACTCTCAACTCTTCTCTTGTTTCTACCATGATTAATGATTGTGACACTCATTTCATCCACTCTTATATACATCTCTCAAAGGACCCGATCCCTTCATGGGTCCCCTTCAGGGGACCCTGAAATCACCTCGTTTGTCCACCCGTCCATTCAATGTCAGTCAATGTATCAGTATGAAGAATCTGAACCCACACCTTCTTCTCAATATCCAAACGAAATCGTCGTGTCAATTTCGGTCGTTTATACACTTCTGGAGTATGTTGATAGTCTATATACATAGCCCGTGCCAAACCACCTCCATCTTCACGCTTTCTACCTGGAGAACGTCGAATACATGTTTCTGTAGGATTCCATGATATAACTACATCTCCTTCATACATTGGAATGTAATCACGTTCAAATAAAGACAGTCTTTCGTTTCTCCACCGTTGTTGTAATTGGATGCTGATATGTCGGTGTTACTTCAAAATAGAATGTGTCATATACGTTGGAATTATTTCATTTTCCAATTCTATCTTACGGCGTGATATCACTACACAGTTCTTCGTCTCTGAAATTATCTTGTCTCCATGAAATAATGGAATGGTACGGTGATATTGCCAAAATTTACCTTTCCAATGACGTATTGGATAACGTACCTCACACTCTGGAACCTCACACTCTGGAACCTCACTCAGGATGATTATATTCCCATCTATTTTCACTTAACTTATTATATACCCATATCCATCTTCTTCTAATACCATCCTATTCATTATAGTATAAACTCAAAGGAAAATGATCACATGTATGAAGTGATGTTTATTCAATAAAAGTTCATTCAATATATACATAAAAGTTCATTGAAATACAAATCTCCACTTATTTCACTAAAGGACTTTATAATCACTCTCTCTCATCATGTCTCTGTACCATCCGTTGGGAATGACACGAATCCATGCTTCACCATCTAGACGGAATCGTTTGCGTCTCATACGGTGGGTCCATGAGTGGCTTTGAATGATGTTCAACTTCCACATACCGCCCCATCCACCTTCCATCATCCACCCATCCTGTGCACGACGTATCATCATTCTTGTAGGGGAGTACCCCAGAATTACATCCCCTTCGTACATAGGCACATCTCGTTCCATGTATAGTGCTTCTCCGGTGGGTCATTCGTACTGAATGTATACGATATACAGTGATTTAGTAAAATAAAAAGTGTCAATCGTAGTTGGAAATATGTGAGTCTCTGTCTGTACCACATCCCGCTTGACCACCACACATGATATCTTATCTGATAGTATCACATCCCCAGCGAAAGGGGAATATCTCGATACACCATTGCAGTACTCGATCCGAAGCAATGGGAAGAAAATAGATGTGAGGACGTTGATGCTGACGTTGAGCTGACGTTGTAGATATCGTTACTTCACGGCCGTACTGACATATTGTATCTGAGTAGTCTTCTTCAACGGTATAATTCATCTACATTCAAACTCCTTCTTATATATTCTCTAAAGGGTCCCGACCCTTAGTAACGGGTCCCTTAGTTACGGGACCCGTTTGTAAATCTAAAAACATTTCATATGGACGATGATGGTAGATGAAATAGTGTCAAATAAATTAAGATAGCTTACACTTCTGATACAGGGATAGCAATCGACTGCGATCCATGTGTAAAGAGCTTGTTAGACTACGGATGGGCTTAAGTGGATGATTTAACCATGTATACTTTTTCATTTGGAAATAGTAGCACGCTTAGTCTAACTTGTAAATCTAAAAACATTTCATATGGACGATGATGGTAGATAAAATAGTGTCAAATAAATTAAGATAGCTTACACTTCTGATACAGGGATAGCAATCGACTGCGATCCATGTGTAAAGAGCTTGTTAGACTACGGATGGGCTTAAGTGGATGATTTAACCATGTATACTTTTTCATTTGGAAATAGTAGCACGCTTAGTCTAACTTGTAAATCTTAAAACATTTCATATGGACGATGATGGTAGAGAAAATAGTGTCAAATAAATTAAGATAGCTTACACTTCTGATACAGGGATAGCAATCGACTGCGATCCATGTGTAAAGAGCTTGTTAGACTACGGAAGAGAGAAGTGTGTTATGTTGCGTGTGGCGCGTGAGTGTCCTCCCATTTCATTCCATTCATCAATTCGTCTCATTGATAGAGACAGGTAGAACTCATGGTTCTCATAACGTATGCAATGGAAAGTTTTAGGCAACCTTCGACAGTTGGCTAAATGTCGCCCTGGCGCGAATGCATACTACGTTGAGACAGAGGCAATCACTTGCAAACATGACGCAGAGAGGTTTAACAAGATTGACCATTGCCGAATGTCCCTTGCGGTATACATAGCTACGGGTTTCACCGCCGCCCTTTACAGGAACGCCCGTCGAAAGGAAGTATTACACCGAACTTCATTTGCAACGTTCAAGTTGACTGATAGCAGATTCAACTTAATGATAGTATTCGCCAGTCCGAAGACTGCCCAGGGCAAACCGCGAGGAGGTTCTATCATGTCTTGCCCCATGGTGGCCCTTAAGAGAGCCGATGGTTCGTTCTCGGGAGTACGTCATCTACAGCCTACCAATTCTGCTGAGAGAGTCATAGACTCTCTCTTTGGTAGCACTGTCGACTTCCACACTAACTGGACATGGACTAAAAAGTGGAATGTAGCGCCATTCCGTTGGATTGACAGCAGTTGCTGTCATCGGATTGCCAATCCGAGCAAGATTATTAAAAACTCTGTCTTGCTCCTCTAGCCTGACAAACTCCTCAAATAAATTTCGCGGCCTTAACTGCGGTCCGCGAGGAGAGCTGACTTGACTGTTCGGCGTCTGCATGATTGAAATGAAATGAAATGAGAGGCAGTGGTTTATATACCCCTCTAACGCGACGCAACGTTCAAGTTGACTGATAGCAGATTCAACTTAATGATAGTATTCGCCAGTCCGAAGACTGCCCAGGGCAAACCGCGTGGAGGTTCTATCATGTCTTGCCCCTAGGTGGCCCTTAAGAGAGCCGATGGTTCGTTCTCGGGAGTAAATTGATGGGGTGGTGAAGGCAGGCAAAGATCTGCAATGAAAATGATATGTATTAGAATAGGATATACTATCTTATTTACTTTTTCACTTACCAAGTTAGTCATCCTTAGGCAGTCTCGCGGGCTTCCTGATTGAAAATTTGTGGAGATGCCCGCGCATTCTTAGTGTAGCGTGGAGGCATTTCTTGCTCGGATGTCCATGATAGCAAATAATTGATTCGTCCAGGCTTTTATTGACGAGGACTTCGCCGGCCAGATGGTTATCCCGAATAGGGATGTGGAACTCAAACAAACGATCCTCATTCACACGTTCCCACTCATCCCTCATGCGCTCCAACTTCTCACACGCCTGCCTCTCATCACCCCGCCGAGCCACAGTCCTCTCCAACTCAACATTCCTCGCTCTCAACACACTCATCTCCTTCATCATCTCCTCAAACTTCGCTTCTGCCTCTCCCATTCTCCTCTCCGCAGCACTCGCCCTCTTCTCACACTCATCATTCTTGTCTTCCAACACTCGCACATTCTCCTTCAACTCTTTCACAACACGCCTCATACGGATATTCTCATCTGCCACCTCCTTACATTTCACCTCCTTCATTTTCAGCTCACTCAACTCACTCAACGTTCTCTCATTCACCTTCCTCAAACTTTCATAGCGATCTACCAACAAAGCATGTGCCGCTTGCTGCGACACATGCTTCTTTTCCATGTCCTCATCCCACCGCGCCGACTGCTTCCGTACCCCACCACCCTTCACTATTGGGGAAGATGAGCTCTTCGGGGGGTCGCTAATAACAATATTGGATACCTCCGATGACGAAGAGCTCAACTTCCTCACACACTTCCTCACTCGCTCCCTATCCAAATCCACATCATCCTCATCATCACTCTCAAACACTCTCTTCCGCCACTTGTCAGCCTTCAAACCGGCCACAGCATTCTCTACCTCATTCTCCACAGCATTCCCACTAGCATTCTCCACAGCATTCCCACTAGCATTCTCAACAACATTCCCACTAGCATTCTCAACAACATTCTCAACAACATTCGCAACATTCGCCAACATTCGCTCCCTCTCTTCCACAATCAACTGCGTAAATCTCAAATCGGTCACCAACCCTCCTACACACTCACCATGCACTCCGATAAAACTCGGCCTCCTGCCCAACAACCAACAGCACCCTGCACTTCACACAGGCAACCCTATTCAGGATAACCATGTGGTCGGCCCCTGCCTTCCTTATGTGGTCCCTGAGACCGTCTCGGCGGTTGATTCGACCGCATAAGCAAATTTTAAGTGAAACTTCTTATTTCTAGCATTGTTGCATTCTCCATTTTGCTGTCGTACTCAGAGTTCTCGTAACTGTAAGATAATTAAATTAGTATAAAGTTTTGAATCATGAAGTAAAGTCATATTCCTAAAGCATTACACTTATCAGGATATAGATGTGAGTGTAGGTGATGCACTCGATCCCGTCGACTGCCCGAGCCTTGTACCGATCACGAGAAGAGAGATCTTCCCCGATACCCGCGCTTACAGCTAAAGAAACATCATTGACACAGCCACGAAGTGTAATCAGCAACGCGAGTCAAACGTAGTGATCAGTACTGGGATCTAACCCCTCAAAGAGCTGCCTTAGTTAAATTTCTGATAGCCGATTTGAGATGTAAGTATACAGCCTAGAACATAATATCATTCATTCAACATTCAACTTATCAACTTCAACATAATATCAAAACTTAGTGAGGATGATTAGATTAGTGTAAGTGAGTTCACTCGATCCCCGTCGACACCCGAAGCCATGTACTGATCACTAGGAAAGTGAGAGATCTTCCCCGATATCCCGCTCTTACAGCTGAAGACATCATTGTCACTGCCCCGAAGTGGTAACAGGAACCGCCCGAGTCAAAGGAGTGATCATAGCTTGGATCTAACCCCTCAAAGCTGCCTTTAGACTTAGTTCAATTTCAAATCGTGATTAGCAGATTTGAACCTCTAACTTAAAACCTGTAGATCTATATGTTAACACTTTGAAAAAACTGAAAATAAAGAATTTTTTAAAAAAGCCGACATTTTACATACTCATACTACTTTAAAAATTTTTTCAGTAGTAAAACAACTATCAAACTCTATCAATACAAACTGTGAAGTAGCAAACTAGCTGTGCTACTTCAAAAGAATTGAGTCCTTGAAACACCCGATATCGGATCTCAGAGCGACGAACCGTCGCTTTACCTCGTCTTTCGATGAAGTGGATCAGGACGTACGTTGTCGGGGGTTTCTATAAGGCTCGAAGAAAACTTAAAAGGGCTCTATCTCCTAAATTATGCATCGTAGCGACATGCGTTTGTTGCAAACGCTTCGTCTCATCATTCTTTACAATAATGAAAACCCTGACCTTTCTCATATACCACGAAGTTGAGTCCCGCCCAGCACAGGTCCATTAACATCCACAAGTGAAAAAAATTCCTAAGTGTGAGATCTCCAGTTGTGATAATTTTGAAAAAATTTAAGAACTCCGAAATTCGACCTGGGACCTTTACCAAATCATTTTTCATCAAATTTCACTGACCTCCCCCCCCTCCCCCCTCTCATTCTACACAAAATTTGATGAAAAATGTTTTGGTGACGGTCCCAGGTCGAAATTCCACACTTTCGAAAATTTTCAAAAAAGATTACGCGCATACAAGCCACTCTACACTTAGGGATTTTTTACAGGTGAGAGCGAGCTCCGACCTAAAATCTTGTAACCGCTCTAACTTTTGAACGAAGACAGATAGGAACAAGCCGATTCTTTCACTGAATTTGTCTCACTCTTAGCTTTCCAAAACGAGCTATCGCGCAATACGACAAACTATCCGTCCACTGGAAGCCAAAATCGAAGCAAGCTGTCCAAGGGGGGGCCTGTCCATAGGGGGGGGGAGGTCAGTGAAAAAAAAAAAAAAAAATTTGATGAAAACAAGGTTTTGGTGACGGTCCCAGGTCGAAATTCCACACTTTGGAAAATTTTCAAAATTTTACCCATACAAAGTCACTCTGACACTTAGGATTTTTTCAGGTAAGCGAGCTCCGACCTAAAATCTTGTAACCGCTCTAACTTTTGAACGAAGACAAGATAGGAAACAAGCCGATTTCTTTCACTGAATTTGGTCTCACTCTATAGCTTTCAAACGAGCTAAACGCACGACAAAAATCCGTCCACTAGAAGCCGCCCAAAATCGAAGCAAGCTGTGTAGCCAGAGGGGGGGGGGGCGGTCAGTATAATTTTTGTAAGAATGTTTTTTGGTGACGGTCCCCAGTTCGAAATTACCACACTTTGGGAAAATTTGCAAAATTTATTACCATAATCACAAAAAGTCACTCTGACACTCTAGGATTTTTGTTTCAGGTAAGAGAGCGAAAGCGCCGACCTAAAATACTTGTAACCGCTCTACACCTTTTGAACGAACGTCCGATTACTCTCAATCAAAGCCGAATGTTGTCGAGCAGTTTTTGTCTCACTCTTACATTCAAACAGCTATACTCGCACGACAAAATCCGTCCACTCGACGCCAAAGTTACGAAGCATTGGCTGTCCAGCGGGGGGGGGGGAGGTCAGTGAAATTTGATGAAAAGTGTTTTGGTGAAGGTCCCAGGTCGAAATTCCACACTTTGGAAAATTTTCCAAAATTTTATTACCCATGACAAAGTCCCAACTCAGAACCACTTAGGATTTTTTCAGGTGAGGCGAAGCTCCGACCTAAATCTTGTAACCCGCTCCTAACCTCGTAACTTTTGGAACGAATCTTGGTCAGAGTAGGACTCGTCAACAAAAACTGTTGCCGATTCTTGTTTTCACTGAATATGTCTCACTCTTAGCTTTCAAAACGAGCTATCGCTTCAAACGACGAAAAAAAATCACGTCCAGTACCCCCTGAAGGCACCTGAAATCGAAGCGAATCTAGTCCAGAGGGGGGGTTAGGTCAGTGAAATTTAGGCAAAAAATGATGTATTAAAAATGTTTTGGTGACGGTCCCAGGTCGAAATTCCACACTTTGGAAAATTTTCAAAATTTTACCCATACAAAGCCACTCTGACACTTAGGATTTTTTCAGGTGAGCGAGCTCCGACCTAAAATCTTGTAACGACCGCTCGCACTAAGCATTTGAACGGCATTGTCCGGATTAGACTCGCAACAAACAAATGTTGTATGGAGCAGTATTTTATTTTTCTTTCTCCTCTTCTAACCACCGAGCGTTAACACCCACAACACGAGTAGCTGTAAGACAAAATCCGTCCACTAGAACCAAAGTTAGAAGATTGCTGTCGGGGGGGGGGAGGTCAATGAAATTTGATGAAAAATGTTTTGGTGACGGTCCCAGGTCGAAATTCCACACCTTGGAAAATTTTCAAAATTTTACCCATACAAAGTCACTCTGACACTTAGGATTTTTTCAGGTGAGCGAGCTCCGACCTAAAATCTTGTAACCCACCCGCTCTAAACTATACACATTTGAAAACGAAGACAGATCAGGAACAACAGGAACAAGCCGAAGCCGATCTTGTCACTGAAGTTTGTCTTACTCTTACTTTCACCACACGAGCCTATCGCCACGACATAATATCCGTCCACTGAAGCCAAAAACGAAGCCAGATCTGTCCAGAGGGGGGGGGAAAGAGGGGAAAGCTGTCCACAGGGGGGGGGAGGTCAGTGAAATTTGATGAAAAAATGTTTTTGGTGACGGTGCCCCCCAGGGTGTCGAAATTCCATCCACACTTTTGGAAAATTTTTTCAAAATTTTTACCCATACAAACAAAAAGTCACTCTGACACTTTTAGGATTTTTTCAGGTTAGCGAGCTCTCGACCTAAAATCTTTAACCCCTACAATCTTGTAACCCCCGTAACCGCAAACCGCTCTAATCAGCTTTTTGAACGAAGACATATAGGAACAAGCCGATATTTCTGTTTCACTGGAATTTGTCCTGCAACTCTTTTAGCTTTCAAAACGGAGGCTATTCGCACGTCAAAATCAATCTCCGTCCACTACTAGGAAAGGCAACGGAAAGGAAAGAAGAAAGGAAAGTAGAACTAGAAAGCAAATAGACCTAGAGAAAGGAACTAGAGCCTAGTGAGAAAAAAAAAGAAAAAAAAAAAAAAAAAAGAAAGAAAAAATACTAGGGGAAACAACTAGAAAAAAGTAATAAGGAAGAAAAGAGAAGAGACGTCAAGAAGAGTAGGAGAGGAGAGGGAAAGGGGCGCGCGGCGCGTCAGTGGAGAGCCGACAAACAACCGACACACACAGAAAAAACAAAACCGAGACAACGAACAGAAAAAAAACAAAAAAGAAAGGACCGCGAACGACGAGACCCACCGCCCACCACAAAAACTCCCGCGCTACACCCGACCAACCCGCCCCCCCCCCCAACCAACCCCCCCCCCACCCACTCGCCCCGCCCCACTCCCTACCCACCGCTCGTCCTGCGCCGACACGACGCCCGCCTCGCACAAAATCCACCTGTCCCGCCTGCCCCCCCATCCCCCACCCCGCCTCACCCCCCCCCCCGCCCCCAAACCCACACCCCCCCCCCCCCTCCCACCACCCCCCCCAGCCCCCCCCTCCGCCCCCACGCCACCCCCCCCCCCCCCAGTCAGCCCCCCCCCCCCCAATCCCCGGCTCCGACTCGGCCAGCACTGTGTGGCCACAGCCCAAGAGCCCCCCCCCCCCCCCCAACACCCCCCCCCCCCACCCCCCCCCCCCCCCATCTCCGCACACCCCACCCCAGCCCCCCCCCACCCCCCAACCCCCCCACCCCCAGTCCCAAACCCCCCCCGCCCACCAGCCCCCAACCCCATCCCCCCCCCCCCCCCCCCCCCCCCCCCCCCCAGGCCCACCCCCCCCCAGCCCCCCCCCCCCAACCCCCCCGACCAAGCCCCCCCCCAAACCCCTACCCCCCCCCCCCCCCCCCCCCCCACCCCCCTACGCCTATCCGCCCCCCCCCCCCCCCCCCTGCCCCCCCCCCTGTCAAGCCCCCAGCCCCCCCCCCCCCCCCCCCGGCCCCCCCCCCCCCCCCAGCAGACCCCCCCCCCCAACCCCAGCCCCCCCCCCCCCTTCCCCCTAGCTCCCCCCCCCCCCCCCGGCCCCCCCCCGTGTGTGCCCCCGCGCCCCCCCCCCCCCCCCCCCCCCCACCCCCCCCCCCCCACCCCCCCCCCCCCCCCCGCCCCCCCCCCCCCCCCCCCCCACCCCCCCCCCCACAGGTCCCGTGCCCCCCCCCCGGCCCCCGGCCCCCCCCCCCCCCCCCCCCCCATCCCCCGCCCCCCCCCCCCCAGCCTTCCCTCCCAACCCCGGCCCCCGCTCCCCCCCCCCCCCCCCCCCCCCCCCAGAGCCCCCCCCAACCCCCCAGACCCCCCCAGCCCCCCCCCCGGGCCCCCCCCCCCCCCCAAGCCCCCCCCCCCGCCCCCCCCCCAGCCACCCCCCCCCCCCCCCCCCCCCCCCCCCCCCCCCCCGGTCCCCGTCCCCTGCCCCCCCCCCCCCCCCCAGCCCCCCCCCCCAGCCCCCCCCCCCATCCCCCACTCCCCCCCCCCCCCCAGCCTCCCGCCCCCCCGCCCCCCCCACCGCCCACCCCCCGCCGCTCCCCCCCATCCACAGCCCGCTCAGCCGCCCCCTCAACCCAAACCCCCACTCCCCCGCCCACTAACCCGCCCCCCCCCCCGCCCCACACTCAGCCCCCCCGCCCCCCCCTGCCCGCACCAGCCCCCAGCCCCCCCCCCGCCTTCCCCCCGCCCCCACCAGGCCAAGCACCCCCCGCACCACCACCACCCCCGACCCGCCCACCCCCTCGCAGCCCAGCAGCCACCGCACCCCCTCCCACCCTGCCCCCCCCCCCGCCGCCCCCCCTCCCCCCCCCCAGCCCCCCACGCCCAGCTTGCGACCGGGCCCACCTCCCCCCCCCACCCCCCCCCCAACCCTCGCCCCGCCGCTCCCCACCCTCCCCGGCCGCCACAGCCGCCCAGGACCACCTGAGCCCCCTCCCAGGCCCCCTAACAGCCGGGCTACCCCTGGCCCGCCCACACACCCCAGCCTGTCCTACCCAGCCCAACGCGCCTTCCCCCGCCCGCCCGCCCACCCGCCCCCCCCCCCCCCCCCACCCCCCCCGCGCCCCCCCTATTCCCCCCCCCACACCTCCCCCGCCCTCCGTGGCCACCAGCCCCCCCTCCCGCCCCACCCGCCCCAACCCGCCGCCAACGCCTCCCCCACCTCCCCAGCGCCATTCCCCGCCCCGCCCACCCGCCCCCCCCCCCCCCCCACCGCCCCCACTCACCCAACCAGCCACACCCCGCCCCACACCCCCCAACACGCCCCCCCCCCCCCATCCACCAACCACCACCGGCCCGACTCCCCCCCCCCTATCCCAGCCCCCCTTCATCCTCATCCACCCCGCCCCCACCCCGAGCCACCCCCCCCCCCCCCCTACCACCCCCCCCCCCGCCCCCCCCCCCCCACCCCCCCCCCCCCCCCCCCCCCCCCCCCCCTCCCCCCCCCCCCGCCCCCCCCCCCCCCCCCCCCCCCCCCCCCCCCCGCCCCCCCCCCCCCCCACCCCCCCCCCCCCCCCCCCCCCCCCACCCCCCCCCCCCCCCCCCCCCACCCCCCCCCCCCCCCCACCCCCCCCCCCCTCGCCCCCCCCCCCCCCCCCCCCCCCCCCCCCCCCCCCCCCCCCCCCCCCCCCCCCCCCCCGCCCCCCCCCCCCCCCCCCCCGCCCCCCCCCCCCCCCCCCCCCCCCCACCCCCCCCCCCCCCCCCCCCCCCCCCCCCCCCCCCCCCCCCCCCCCCCACCCCCCCCCCACCCCCCCCCCCCCCCCCCCCCCCCCCCCCCCCCCCCCCCCCCCCCCCCCCCCCCCCCCCACCCCCCCCCCCCCCCCCCCTCCCCCCCCCCCCCCCCCCCCCCCCCCCCCCCCCCCCCCCCACCCCCCCCCCCCCCCCACCCCCCCCCCCCCCCCCCCCCCCCCCCCCCCCCCCCCCCCCCCCCCCCCCCCCCCCCCCCCCACCCCCCCCCCCCCCCCCCCCCCCCCCCCCCCCCCCACCCCCCCCCCCCCCCCCCCCCCCCCCCCCCCCGCCCCCCCCCCCCCCCCCCCCCCCCCCCCCCCCCCCGCCCCCGCCCCCCCCCGCACCCCGCACCCCCCCCCCCCCCCGCCGCCCCGCATGACCCGTTTGGTTGCGTACCCTTGCCATAAATTTATGCTTCCCCCAGAAATGTGATCCGGACCCCGGACGCCCATCCCCCCTAAGGCCCCAAATCCCACCCCAATAACGCTCACCCCCCTCCCCCTTCCCACGTCCCCAATAGTCTTAATTCCGGTCATGCGAGCTCCGCCCTACCATCTATATGTCCCACCTCACTAAACCTTTAGGGCACCGACGCCCGCTAGGCCACCACCAAGCCGATTGTTTCACTGAATTTGTCTCACTCTTAGCTTTTCAAACGAGCTATCTGCACGACAAAATCCGTCCATCCACTAGAAGCAAATCGAAGCAAGCTGTCCAGAGGGGGGGGGGGAACGTCAGCACCGAAAATTGTTTTTCTCTCCGATTTTCGCTGGAAACATCCTTCCTAATCCCAAAATTTCACGTAGATTCCGGATCTGGGACATCGTTTTCTCATCCGATGCTTCTGTTTGGGCGCTTACACACCAAAAACGTCCCAAATTCTATGTCAAAATTTTGAAAGAAACAGTTTTTTTCTCGCCGATTGCCTTGTAAACTCACCCTACCGATGCCAGAATTTCACCGCTGAATCCGAAATCTGACCTCCTGTTTTCTCATCCGGTCCACTCATCCTTCCACTCGAATACAACCCATTTTACAAACCCAACATTACAGCAGATTGCACCAAATAACATCACACACCCTATAGGCTCAAGATAATTCTCTGGCGGTTCTCGCCCCACGTCAAACCTAGACGGTCGCCCACGTTCAAAACCAGGCGGTTCGGACCCACCCCACGCATCCCGATGTCTCACACTCTGTCGTTCGCAGGGGGGGGGGGATCGTCAGCGAACATTGTTGTGATCGGTGGAACCCCCACCGGCCGGCACACACACGACAGACCACCACATCTGTCGTTCCAGAAGGGGGGGGGGGGGGGGACCTCAGACACGAAAGCACCCACGGCGGGCCGACCACGACCCACTCTGCGCGTTGCAAGAGGGGGGGGGGGACGCAGCCACGACGGCGGCCATCTTGCGCTATCCAGAAGTGGAGTTTTACTTACTACTCCCGTTCATTCTACATGGAGTAGGTGTTGCAGTAAAAAGGGCTCTCTTACATAGTCGTATTTTATGTTTGTTGGGCTACTCCCGAACTTTTGCCGGTTTAGAAAAAACAGGGTGAAAGTTCTATCTCTTCGCGACGTCAATCGACCGTAGCCGAGATGTACAACCTTTTTTTTGAAAACTCGTTAGTCTATTAATAAATGTCTTTACGGCAAAACCATATTGCAGAGAGAGGATAATAGATGATACCATCAGGTTGTCTAAAGGAAGCGGTAATAAAGTGAATTTATCAACTGGACAGTCGTGGAGGTCAGTTTCAGTTCTTCCTGACATTTGAATTATTTTTTCTTAGTTTCTATGTTTTTATTTTCTGTGAAGTATTTTGCTTTTGATGCTTTATACTAGTTATTAATTTTATAGTAGTATATCATCTTCCTCAGCCGTTTTCGATCCACTGCTGGATGAAGGCCTCCGCATGAACTTTCCAGGTTGCCTTCGAAATCTTAACTAGTATATCTTAGCACTTCCTAATTCTTTGCAGTTTTTGAATTGTTGTTCCTTTTCGATTGATATAATAATTGATTTTGATACTTCGCTATATTCCGTGATTTTTGTTGATCTTGTCCACCAGTATCTGTGCATTCATTCTGCGTGATCATGGCCTAGCACTCCTACATAGCCGAAATGCATCGCATTTGACCCCAAGATTTGGTTTTTTATACCATCAAAAGTTATTCTCCTCTCCACTAAATCATAATATCCACATCTAAATCTAGATCTCCACATATCTTCTTGTTTATTGAAGACATACCATATGTGACCATTCAGATGTGATCAATCACGTAGCAGCTGTCCAAGTTGCCGGAATTCCAGAACCCTCAGAAAAGCATTAAGCGCTCTCGGAGAAAGAAGGGCAAATTAATTCTTCTAGAATCCACCGTTAAAATCTCAGTAGAAATGTCGGTGGAAAGAAGCTACAAGCAGCATTGTATCTTTAATTTGAATCTTAAACAGATGTTAGAAGAAATAAACTTAGGAAAAAGAAAAAGACGGTGATTTAATATCAATACAACAACAACAACGTGGTCTCTTTTTCCGAGGAACAATTATAATCAACCTTAGAACATTCGCCAGAAATTTAAATGGAGTGAAACGTATTAGTGTAACATTGGTCTTAAATTTAAGCTATCTCAGTGGACTTGTTTTTCTTCTGTGTTATTAAAGTATGGATTTCTCTGAATGACACCATAGTGAACGTTGCCACTTTTATGAAGCACAAGAGACTTAATTCTAAAATTGTTGATTATAGAATTTGATTTTGACTATCATTTTCAGTGCATTTTCTACAAAACAGATTTCAGTAGGTTTGTTAATTCTTCTGGAACATGTTCTGTAAATCAATCATCGTGTAGAAAGGAAAACGCGATACAAGGTAGCTTTGTGACCCAATAAAACTTTTGTAGCAGTTATATGTAGAATGCGAACATTATTAGATGTGTAATGTATTCTTTATAATATACATGCAATGGATTCTCAAAATCTATTTTACATGTAACCAACTTATTATAGTACATATAGCCTCATTCTAATTTCACTCATATTTATAGTTAGGGCATTGCAATCATCATTCAGCAGTATTACTTAACTCAATTTTTCTGGAGCTGAATTGATGATGAAATTAGTGGTTTAGAATTTCAAGATAATGAAAACTAGACTAGCTGCAACCTTTGTATCACTACATTTGAGGGAATCCGAGAAACGTCAGAGTAAGCAACTCACATACTCGTATGCACTCAGAAACATCCTCTAGATAGGTTTTATGACCTAATATAAGTATAATTTCTACAGGATTGCAATTTCGTAGTTTTCAAGCCCGGGCTTTGAAAAATTTCACTTCGGAAGCCGGGCTGATGTCACTGATTTTTTTTTTTTGATAGCCTGAGTGATTCAGTCTCCTGAAACTTACCGTCAGTTCTGTTTTTCCTGGGTCCTGTTCGCTTTATCCAATTGTAAGCATAATTTCATAGCAATTTTGATATGGTGACTGTCTGGGATAGTTCACTCTTTAATTCGGCGGAAAGAAAAAATCAGCATTCTAGGGCTTTCATCGACTCTCATCGGGTGGTTAGTTCGATAAAAGAAGTAAATGAAATGAAACAATTATTTTCACTCGATTTGATCGAATGCTTTCATGGTGGACGGTTGGATAGCTCTGCGGCTCTTACAATTTATGTATTTATCTCGCAAGCTTTTGACTATCTTAACTGTCTGGCATGGAATCCTTGCACATTACAAATGTGCCATAAGAGATGTTCGTGAAGTTAGATATCCTGACTGTATCGGTCAAAGACCTAAAGACATTATTTTCATTATTCAGATGAGAAGTTAACAACATTTCAATTTGAACGTTCGCCGCACTCGAATCATTCAAAGATAACGCGGATCGGAAATACATGACAGATAACGCAACAGTCATTGATTAACATTTTTTAATTTCAATTTTATTGTAAATTTGGAAAGTGTAATTTGTAAA
Source organism: Prostheceraeus crozeri (assembly GCA_907163375.1). Taxonomy (NCBI): domain Eukaryota; kingdom Metazoa; phylum Platyhelminthes; order Polycladida; family Euryleptidae; genus Prostheceraeus; species Prostheceraeus crozeri. The sequence goes on along the minus strand of CAJQUW010006328.1, from coordinate 114,989 downwards.
ATTGTAAAATCTATTAAAATGTATTAAAAATTATTATTAACCTATGGTGACCATTGTCCTATTCTATTTCCACTACCAGCATCTGTAGTCGGTACAGTATATTAGACGGCTGTTTTGAACGTGTATACGGCAGTGTTTGGAATCTATGGTAGTAGCAAATTAACAGTAAGAATGAGTAGTATTACGTCTCAAGATTTCTATTTTTACCAGTTATTGGGCCAAAGCTGATCAATTCTAATTCTTTGCCATGAGAAAGCTCCATTGAGTTCTTTTAAGGACTGACTAATCCTATGGTTACGACAGCATTGCATTTGCACACTTGCGGATTGGAGAACGCCATCAGTCCTCATCAGAACTACTTCAATTGATAATTTAAATTAGTAAGCATTATATTCTATTATTAATGGCTGCTGGTATGATTTTCATCATCGTACGGTATAAAACGTTGCTTTAGCTATTATCTACTGTTTTGGTCTGAAGACGTGTTCCATTATAAATGGCTGCTGTGAAGGCACGAAAATTCGCCTTGTAAATTTTACTTTTTAAAATAACATTGGATTCGAAGAACTTGTTTTCTTAATCATTAAACTACCGAATCCCAATTATGATGCAAAATTATTGTCTTATGCTTTTGAAAGTAATACTTGATACTTATGAAGAAAACTCTCGGAATGCCAACCAATGTATTGTTAAGCAAATCGGCTGTTTCCTTCAATCTTGCACATCAAGATTTTTGCTGCTCTCTTGTGATTCCTATTTATACCAGTGATGCAACCTCGATTAGATTTTAATCGAAGTCGGCCCGAATTAAGTTATATAACATTGATTGACTTTGATGCCGGGTACTTGCAAAAAAGGAAGACAAACACTTCTGTTTATCATGTTATTAATCACATTGTGTCAACACGCTAAAAATCGCAATATAGTCTGATAGTTTTTAATAGTTAATTACTACATTGTATGATATGAAAACAAATTATGGTCTATTCTAACAATTTCAGATAAAAAATTATAATTGTTAACGGAAATGTTGAAAACATTATTCAATACATGTTTTGAAATCACTGCAAAATAATTTTGTAAATAAGAAAGTCATAAATTTCATTGAAATTATCCAATAGCACGAAGCCTTTCGTCCAATCTCAACAGGTGCTTACTTTGGACACAAAATCTTGAACACACATTTAGATAAATGCACAAATTTTGAATGATTGTGACAAGTAATATAGAAGCATAGAAATATGAGTAATAGTCACACCGCTAGGACGAATTTCTACATGAACGAGACAGAAGATGAGACTTTCACAGAATGTTCTACAGCCCATGACCAAACACAAGGAGATTGTGCCGCTAACGGTGTTTGGCGGAATCTTACTTATTCAGCGGTAAATGCGGGATATCAGCATTGCGACGGCATTTTACTTTTTTGCGGTCTGATGGAGGAAACAATTGGCAAAAAGCCAAAAACTTAACGACGTTATGTTTTGAAACATATCTTCAATTCGAGTATAATGCCAAACATCTCCCAGGTCCCAGGATCTGACATTTTTGGCGTTCAGAGACGCAGTCAGTCTTCTTTCGATGAGAGTAGTAGGAACTGATCAGATTGATAGGGAAGTCGATGCGGTCGACGCAACAATCAATGGGGGAAGAGGCGCGCATGAGTTCAAAGTCAATGACATATTGTAATCATGTGTGCGTGTGTTGTACTCATGAATCCCAGCATAGTCATTTTGCATGAAGGAATGCTAGGTAGTCAGTAGATAACATGAGTATGTTGCACTGTATATGTACCAGCAATTTTCCTTTTCAATCTGTTTACATGATCCAGAAACATCTTTGCATTATCTGATTGAGCTAAGTCAAGATTTATCGGCTTTGTAGACTTAGGTTAATATGAATTTACATTAAAATGCGTGCGCATTCAACTTGCCTTTTTCGGCACTAGCAAGAATTTTCAAAATACTTTGTCAGTGATTATTGTAATAGAGCATACATTAAAACTATCCTACTTAGAATAATCATGCATAATCTTTGTAGTCAAAATTAGTCTGTGGACCTAGACGCAAAGTATAGCCTACATTCCTAATGAGTTATTCCCTTTAACATTCCTATTAAATTATTTACTTACTTGTTTAAGGAGTAATGTTTGTGTTAAACAGGAAAAGCAATGTCTATAATTAAATGAAGATGTATAATGCATAACCAATTGATATGCTATCATCAGGGCTATCTTAGCCCATAGACAGTCAAATAATAGAATTTGTGATCGCGATATCAAACAAAATAATACAATGTAACCACTACGCAACTATGAATTTTCTGTGAAGGCAAAATTCAAATACTTAATAAATTGCTTAAACATTAATGAATGATGAATAAAGAAGTAAATGCTTATAAATATTGCATATTTATGCAAGAAAATGAATATATACTTAATGAATAGCTACAACATCAGTGATACAATTTTCAGTGAAAAGGGGTGTGAAGTTAGCATTGCCATCTTGAAAAGGAGTGTGTCACCATGTGCTATCCTTTACTTTCAAAGAATTTCGCATAGTTTGAGGGAAATTGTCAGCTGAAAGCTCCGTATAGCGACGATGTGAAGGTGGCAGTGCCACTAAAATTTTATTTCTAGAATTCGCTAGCAAAACAAGCATGAATTGATAGATAAACATAATAAATTGCACCAGAAGAAGGCTATTTGTTATTCGTAGAAAATGTGTAATCTGAAAGTGGAAAATGGCTGTTGTGAAGTTAGGATTGTCACCAGCAAAGGCTTGTGCCAATCACAGATGGTCAGAATTGTTGTTGCTGAAATGTTGCGACATGTGGCAACAAAAGAGTGTGCTTGATACAGCATGTGATTCAAATACTGAAATTGAGTTTGAAGAATAGTAATTATAATAGCATTTTCATCGAAGAAGATCTCAATGTGAAAATTTGCAGATTTGGTGCGATCGTAGCGGTTTGAAGCTGAATGATTTGAAAAACAAAATCCATCTTTTTTTGAAAAGTCAAGTGCTGCTGTTGTGATTCCTGATGAATGGAGCATAAAATCTGAAATTAAACTACTTAGTGTTATGTGCGACGAGGCAATGAAATGGAAATCATGTTGACATCACTATTAAGAAGACTGCTGAAGGACCAGAACGTCTCGAGGGGCAAGAAGATCAATTTTCCCTTGAACGCAATGCAAATTCAAGCCTGAATTCTGACGAAATAGAACATGGACACCACATGAATCGTACACAGTCAGTAGATTTAGAACGTTGAGTCGAACGATGTGAATAATGTTTCAATTTGACGAATTTATCACTAAGAAAAATTGAGTTAAAATGCGCACTTTTCACTTGACAGGCCTGCTACAATCTGACCGCTGGGGTTCGTGGGTTCTCAGATAAGAAATACTTCTACAATGTACGCGCTTGGCCAATCACACAAGTCAAAGAGAGACGAATATCTATGTAAATCTCTATCACTTGCTACCATTGCATCACAGAGATAAATTGCTTTGTCTCAGTGCTCGGATCGACTTTCCTCAATGCAGATGTTCACGACCAGAACTAGTCTTGAGGGGCAAGAAGATCAATTTTCCATTGAACGTAATGTAAATTCAAGGCTGAATTCTGATGAGGAAGAAGATCGACATCACATGAAAATTTAGATCGTGAAGAGTCGAAAGGTGTGAATGATATTTCCATTTGACGAATTTATCACGGAGAAAAATTGAGACATATATACGTACTTTTCACTTGACAGGCCTGGCTGGAATCTGACCGTTGAGAAGTTCGTGGGTTGTCTGATGAGAGCTGCTTCTGCAATGCGTGCGCTTAGCCAATCACAAGTCAAAGAGAGACAAATATCTATGTCAATTTCTATCGCTTGCTACCATTCCATTCAATGGCTGGGATAAGATTGTGTCCGCTCTACGTGTATACTAGCCCACACGCAAATGAATCTATTTCTATGCTCTTAGCTAACGTGCAGCATTAATAAAATCGATCGAAGTTTAGTATGACCAAAATGCTCCTTCATTTAAGTACTTTATGAATAATGTTATTCCGTAGTCCGTTATTTTTAAATCGTTTTCAGATATCCACGCATCAACAAGGAGTCTTTGCTGCCAGTTGTTGACTCTGTTAGTCCTGAGAGAGATAATCTTGAGAGTTGGTATCCTCCTGGGCATGGAGATTTGTACCGATGTTTCATGAATTCTGGATACCTGGATAAGTTCATAGAAATGGGAAAGAAATGGGTCTTCATTTCCAATATCGATAATCTGGGCGCTACCGTTGATGAAAGTGAGTTAGTACTAGATTTCTGCTGGTTGATTTTGTATTAACATGTTCAAATCGTCATTAATGATGTGACTGATTGAGTTGAAAATCACAAGCTTATTTTACGTTGAAAGAAAGTTTTCCATCGTGCAACTTCATTGTCAATATAAATAATGTTAAATCTACTCAGAGTGATCGAAAGACAAATACTGAACTCCTTATAATTAAGCGCATAACCGAAATAATTTGAATTGAAATTGATATTGGAAGATATGACTTTGATTTGTTAATGTTCTATGTCAATTCTTTTTACTTTTTGCATAAAGGTACAATATGTGAAGAAGGAAATAATGAGGATTTTGACTCCTACTGATGTACAAATCTTTCTTATGATCCAGCATTGTACTAATGAGTGAAACACAAAGGATTGATAAACAGAATAAAGCTAGTGCTAAAACCTTGATTGGCAATTATCGATCATACATTGATGTGATGGTAAACGTTTCAGGCATCCTCAATTTTCTGGAATCGACAAAACTACCTGAGAAAAATGGAAGTGGTGACAAGGAAAATAAACTTCAGCGACCATGCGAATTCCTAATGGAAGTAACGGATAAGACTCGAGCTGATGTTAAAGGAGGTACCTTAGTGGAGTATGAAGGAAAATTGCGACTATTAGAAATTGCTCAGGTATGGACGATTTATGTAGACTCTAGTAATTATTTTCTGATATTAAATTACCGTTTTGTATTACTTCTATCATTTCGACGGAGGATTCATAAATAGATAAATAAATATTCAAATGCAAGTTTGTGTCATCCACTGTGAAGTTAGATTGTCCTTCCAGTGAAATGAGTTTACAAATTCATCACTTGTGTATACTTGTCTCGCGTGTGATTGTCAAGTTATGCAATGCTTAAATATTCATTGCATTTCACAGGATTGTCAAATTATACATTTGTTATCAACATAAATCACTATATCGTTTCAATGTACAAATATATGTGATTTTAAAAAGTCAACCAGACAATAAATGTTTTCAAGCGAACTGCCCTTTCTAAAGTTCACAGTATTTGCCATGCGAGAAACTGGGGTTTAAAAATCTGGATAGTTGATATGTTTTGAAATGATAAATGATGGCATCAAGGATGAATTTTTGAATTTCAACGCATCAGTCTTAATATATGCTCCATGATTCGAGATTCTCTACTTTAATTCAAGATGCCAACGAAAGCTTTTGTGCACTTATTTTGTCTTCGCCCTTGTCTGCACCTCTTGTAGTTCTAGAAGATGCTGTGGTCCGTTAAGTTTTGTGTCGGGTGATTTGGGTAGCTACTTGATTGAAGACTAAATCACGCGATGTTCTACATTGCAATCGAACCAAATGAGCGATTTGAGGCATAGCAGTGTCATTTTAAATGGTCATGTCATTTATTGAAGAGCATTCGTATTCAGCGAAAAGCTCAGATTCGTTTCTTCTTTTACGTCGTCTTGAAAATATTCCAAATGCGTTAGAAACATTTAATAATCACCTTACCATAATCACATACCATTTAATTGACATTTAAATAAATGGTATGTGTGTTTTGATGATAATGAATATCTTCCAATTCCAGATAACACCTAAGTATTTATGATAAGTTGTGGCACTGATTTATAACACATGCAATGAATTATGGCCTCTTCTTCCGATCCGCAATGTCATGTCACTTACCTGTACACCTCACCTACCATCTCCTTCATTGCACATTAACCTTTTTATCACTAATGGTTGACCAGTTCGCGAGTCAGGCGATGCATATTGTAGGAGCAAGAAAATCGAAAGTAGGTGACTGAAGTTATCTTTATTGTTTTTCACTAGTTCTCCTAAAACGTCATTACAAATTCGATAGGCTTTCGACGTCCAGCGTCTTCTCACCGGTCGATGGTCAGATGTCGGTCTGCAGACTTGGTGTGAAGATTTATAAAGCAGTGATTTTATTTTATAAAAATATAAACTTTGTGAATCTTCACACCGAGTCTGCAGTCTGCCGTATTGGACCATCGAAAGCGCTGTACGACAAAGGCCCGTCAAATTTGTACTAACTTTTTACTTCTTACTTGTAAGACCAATTAAGACCATAATCTTGGAGTTAGCTACTTTCGATTTACTTGCCCCTGTGATTTCATCATTCATGTCATCAATGCTACATTGCGTTTTCGAAATTCGAAATAAACGCTTCCACTTCTGACTTTTGTGTCAGGGTCACTGGTCGGCAATAAGCTGGAGATGATGAGTTACCCTCTTTAAATACAGGAACAACCAATCCAAGTTTCCATATTTCGGGGATTTCTCCAGATTTCATTGAGCATTCAAACAGAATCTGTAAAGGCGGTGTTAATTCAAAAGCAGTATTGTGAAGAAGCATTGGTGAAATCTGTCAGGAGTTTGAGTAAGATTGAGGGGCAAGGACAAGAGTCGATCTCATATGACATCCAGAGGAAGTTCAATTGAATTCAATTGTACTCAAAGTATTGCCAGGAACACGGCTAGGAAGGACAGGATCCGCTCCATTATCACTCTACTGGAATTAATTGAGGACTTCTTCAAATAGATTTTTCCGTAACATTATTTATCAGTATGCCAATTGAGTCAATAAGTGTGGGAACACCCTGGTTCCGCTTTAATTTTTCCTTTGCGAAAGTATAGAACACTTCAAATTTTTGCTCACAATTAAATGAGCTCTACTTTTAGAATGAATTCGTGTGACTTAGCAATTGTATCGTATACAGGATTCAATTCTTACTCGTAGCATCTACATTTCGTAATTTGTATACTTCTCCGCATCCGTAGCAACAGTCCGTCTAAAGTTTTGTTGCGTCTCGATGGACAATGAACAGGCTTTAATAGGATTAAGGTTACATCAATTATTTTTCAACGGTCGAGAATTTGAGAAATGAGAGGCTTGGGCTAATACGTGGATAAGCCACAGTTTCGTAATTTTGGAGGAGAACAATTTTAAGGTTTTGAGATATCACCATACAAAACGTATGTACGCTAGTTACTTGAGCATCAGAGGATACGAGTCCATGTCTCCACAATTATCAGCTGATCAAGTAGTGCAGCTAAAGGCGTTCGTACTCAACTCACATTTATGTGGCATATCCCCTTTTACGTCATTCAATGTCCGCTGTCTCCACCTGCGGCAGACTACGCACCAATGTATGATATCCGTCTCCAGAGTTCTCGGTCTTTCACTGCGGCGTTTAGTTCTGTGAGGTCCAGGCCCGTCCATTCGTATACTTGTCACGCCATCTTCGTGGTCGTCCTCTGCTTCTCTTCCTGTTCACCATGCCCCCGAAACAGATCAAAAGTAATATTACTTGAAACGATATGAAAGGAATGTTTCAATAGTGACAATAAAAAGAGATCTGTTAATCTCATACGAGTACTGGCTATCTGAAGTGCATGCATGTAGTCAATCGCCATCAATCGAGGGTTGAAATCATACGATTCAGGAGCAATGTCGTAGGTTGTCACATAGTCTTTATAGCCTTCAGTTTTACGTTGTGTTTGCAGGGTAGGTTGGACAAGCTTGTCCTGAAGCTTCGCGCTGTCCGTTTAATCAAAGCCTTGTAAAAAGTCCAGTGAGAGAGACATAAAGCAATATCTTGTCCGGATGATCATCGTCAAAATCGGAAAACCTGTACTTTTGAAAACTCCAGCTTTTGACCATCAACTGTTTTTGCTGCTCGCATATTGGAAGGTCCGAAATAAGTGTGTTGCTTGTTACAAGGAAGACATGGGAATGTCTTTGAACTTTTTCTCTTCAGTTTGTATCCGACCGTTGTACAGTGACATGATGGTGCAGGTCTTGCTTTGGACCATGCACCATAAAGTACAGATGGTGGCTTATCCCCTTATTCATGCTGACCTTTGTGGCTTATCCCTTACGTTTTTTCTGGAAACCAACCAAGAAAACTTCCCACTATCGTCTAACTCAGTCAAAAGAAGCATCCGGATCTATTATAACATGGGGTGAAACGTCTCCATTTTTGAAAAAATGCGGCTTATCACCTTATACGTCCGACCTCTTCAATTTTCAAGCCAAAATACTCCTAAATCACCAAAGTATTCGAATGCACTGTACCAAAATTACGTTATTCAAAATCTCACGAATTTTGTTATACTCGACATTCTGGAAGTTCGGTACATATCTGCGGTTATCAGTGGTATTAGGTTTAGAACTACCAGATTTCATAGGGTAACTAACACATGATCACAGCTATCGGTGAATGAATGAGATGCAGGCTCATCCTGAAATCGAAAACATGATTTCGACCAAGTCAAGACAAAACCAAGAATGTTTACACCACGAGTCGAAAGGATGGCCAATTGAGATAAGTTTAATTGAACGCATTTTCGTTGTAAATTGCCATGCGATGATGGAAAAGATCAATTGATGAACGGAAAATTGAAGTCATCAACGAACACTAATATATCATTCTTCGTTCGCATTTCGGACTACCGGAGATTGCATACCGCGTGTGTAAAAACGCTAAAATTTTGAACAACTGTCATTGTTTGCCGAAGTTGCCACCAATTAACTCATGACTTATATATATAATCATACTTATATTATGAAGCCGGAGTTTTATATTTATTAGATATATATATTGCATTGATAATTCCTTGTTTTTTTCATCTGTTGATTGCATTACTGCTAAGATATTTTCTTGTCTCTACTTACTTGTGCTTGCAGCGGCATTCACCATGGACGGTTGAAGTCGGTATCCTCCAGTATGCACACCCTGACAGCAGATGTCCAAGAGCATCGGTTTTGTGCTTGGTCCATGGATAGAACTTCAGATCCGTATTCCACCTGCGTAAGCCGTAGAGTTGCGGGCCGGTGATTCTCTTCAGGTCTTTTTTGTAGTGTGCTTCCGTTTCTTTATTTGTTCTCCTCTGAGTTTCTTCAAGTTTGCGGGAAGTAATGGGTTTATGAGGTCGTAGATCAATACTCCTCTGGTCTTCTTGTCGCATGACCGAACCGGGGGGGGGGGGCAGTTATGTTGGTCTGCTGGAAATTTCGTATAAGGGGATGCATTGGGTTGTGGTCTGATCGGCGATGGCAGGCAATTCGACGGATACAATCATTATCAGGCACCTATACTCGTCTTTCACATTCTTTGGTTAGGGATCAAGTCTCGCAGCCGTAGAATAGATTGAGCAAATGATAACCCGATAGATCTTACTCTTCATCATAAGCTATATTTCCCGTTTATCCCACAAAGATTTCTACAGAAAGCAAAAAGCTTGATTTATTCTTTGTTCTATTTCCCCACAGGCTGTCCTGTTGTTGGGGTCCCGAGATACTTGAAAGTCTCCACTTCCTCCATAGCAGCTCCTGCGATTCTAACCTGGACATTAGATTGAGATAGAGAAGAGACAAAAATGTTTTGGTCTTCGATGTATTAATTCTCATTCTGATTCCAACTGAGAGGGCATATTCATAGATGTCGCTAAGCGCAGATTATGTCACCAGATGATTATTTGTAATGATGATCACTTATCTAGATCTGTGAGAAAATTTGTCGGGCTGATCTGAACTCCTTGATGGTCTTGGAGGGTGTTATGAGGATCCAGTCGATGGCATAATAGAAAAGCGTAGGGAATTGTGGGCAGCCTTGTCTGACATCGGAACATATCTCAAGTGAATCCGACTTTCAACCATGTGTTCTAGCCCAAGCTGTTGTTCTTCGATAACATGCTTGAATGAGTCGGGGCAATTTGTCAGGAACACCGTCTGCAGACATTATGTTCCATAAAAACGCACGGTCAACGAGTCAAACGCTGCAGCAAAATTGATGAAACAGAGTACAGTCGGTTGCATTAGGCCTGGCGGTTCCAGAATTACAGGAATCTCAATTCTCTGTGTTTTAGCCATGATATTATTTATTTGCGGCATGATGTCGAGATGCTCGTCCCGCAGTTTGTTTGTAAGAAAGGCAATGTATAGCCTCTCCCTCTACCTTCTCTCCACATAAGCATTTGTGTGGTTGACACAGAGGAGCCCCTAAATGTAGTCCAATGGCAAAGTTTCATCTGAAACTGACAAATCTTGCTCTAGTTGTTGTATTTTCTGATGAAGCAATCAGCTGGATTCCGAAAAGCTTTGTCATTTCTCGATCCAAATATTTCTGTTTATAAGACAAGATTGAATTAGTCGAAGTCTGAGATTTCCAGTCATCTATTGCTTCAGCTATTTTGGAGTTGTTCTCTTCTTATGCTCTTATGTTGTCAAGTAGCGAGTTAATGTAAAGAGTTTTGGTTTTCCTGAAACAAGGCATCCAATACTTTAATCGAGCGGACTCCTAATCCCCCTTTAGACGATGGCAAATTTGCTTGCGTATAGCCTCCAATTTCCAGAGAGATGTTGAATATCTCCTGAACATATTCGCTTATAGTATCATTCATGTATCAAGTACTGGGCTATGAGTGCATGGCCTGCAACTAATACAGTAAGATAGCTTCGGTATAGCTAAGCAATTTTTTCAGAATATAGAAAGCATCATGTGCGTCCAATTGCATAGGGCGATCGCGCATACGTCTAAGGGCAATTAGTTTATTCAATGTTTTGTTTTACGACTTTCTGTAGCCAATGGGCGCTCCTCGTAGAAAAAAGCTCATCGATGGCAATATTGAGAATGCTGCTTAAGCTTGAAGGAAGATTATGGAGTCCGTCATTTCCGAAAGTGATAAATTCACATTTATTGACGCTCATCTTTAAACCGATCCTTGAACCCCTCGCTGAATTAACTCAGTCGTCTGAAGACATTGGTCACTTTACTGCCACTACCAATGATACCATCGCCCAAATATCAAACATTCAATTAAAAGCAATTAATAACCAAATATTAACCAATTATAGTCAATTAATAACTATTCGTAATAGTTCTGATCGCGAGACAAAAAAGAGGAACTAGCGGGTCACCTGTTGGATTTCTTTCGCAGAATCGATGAACCTTTCTCCGTAAATTAGTTGAGATGAATTTTGGTATGGGAATTCTGCGTATGAGAGAATTTCTGGAATATATTTTTGAATTTTTGCAAGAATAATGCTTCGATGAACAGAATTGATAGCATTTTTGGAGTCGACTCTAAGTAGCACAAAGTTCACGTCGCTGACATGAGTAGCAGATATGCGATCTGCTTGTGCAGCTGCTTCAGTTCCATTGTGGGTACCAAACTCCAGCTGATGAATACCGAGTATATTTTATGCATTTCTTCCTGATTGACGTGATGAGGTATCAACTCACCCCCTTCTGCTATTGAGAGGGGTCCAGGGGCCGTCGGGTGCTGTAGCCAATCGCCCGTTCCCAGTACGGATGAGCTCCGCACATCGGAAGGGGGGACCCCACAGGTCCCAAGGTCTGATTGACGTTGCTTTCTTCGCAACGAATTTGCTTACATACGCTCGTAATTAAACTGTGCATAATTAAATCCAAGAAGTTTGACTTTTGTTACAAGACTAATATTATTAGCTGTAATGAATCTTGTTTTGATACAGTGAACCAATTGAGCACGACAGCAACTTCGCAGAAACATGCTTAATGTACTTAGTCTTGAAATGAATTGCATTTCCAATGTTTCTTTTTATTTGCTGACATGCACTCCCGGCTGAAATATTATTGAGATAATGGTTTACCAGCTGTTGAGGAAGAAGTATTGTTAGTAGACATGCACATAATGAAACAGAAGAATAAGTACCATCCATCACAGCTGTCGAACGAATTGATCACATTTGTCTCAAGGAAAATGACAAGAAATCTCTTACGTCATCTGAAGACGCTTGGTTAAAATGGCGAATAAAATACATCATCTGGAAGGTTTCCTTGATAAATAGCTTCACGCATCGAGGATTTTCTGATAATCAAATAGTGGTCAGGACTGCCCAATGGCGCTTCTAACATGAACATACACTAGTTGTGTAGATTCGTTGGTAGAAAAAGGTCAAGTGTAGTGACAAAGTCTCCGTGTAGATCCGGCATTCTAGTAGGAGAGAGGACTAATTACCAATATCGTCACTGCACTTTGATCTGTGCAATGTTGCGATGAAGATATGTCGATCGTCAATATTAAAACGATCAGGCGGGGCATCCTTAAACAGGGCCACCTGGTCGCTGGAGCAGGACCTCACTACCGAAAATTCTGTACTCAGCAGTGCGACCATCAGTCTATTGCCGCTTGTGTTCAGAAATGAACCTACCATCTTCCAGCTTACCAAAACCCCTCGGCGTTGTCTCTCCGTCGCCACAAAACTTACGAAAAATATAGATATGAGGAAGAAGGTAGAGACCGGCGGACCTAATATAGAATATAGTATTCTTCATGCTCCTTCTATTTCTGAATATTGAAGGCAGTGCCTAAGATCTAACAGTGACCCTGAGGGATCTGCTTCGAGCGATAGTGTGTCTACCACATAGCGTCGACAGACTCTTACGACACGCAGGTATGCGTCGGCACGTAAGGCCGGTAAACCGCACGGCACTCGTGGTTAATATGTCGAGGACACCCTGTCAATTTTTAAATCCACATTGTTCAATTCTACATTAGCGATTATAGTCAAACAGGAAATCGCTATTGCAGCAAACATCAAGAAGAAAAGTTCTAATTCTTTCATATTATCAAATCATGATTCATTGTGAGCGTGAAGAGCATAAATTATCAAGTCCATCGATTTTCATTCTCTATGTTATTGTCTGTCTACATTTACGTTTTCTTCTTTGGTGTCGATAATGAGGTGTCAATTGTGTCCGTATGCATGAGCATTAAGGACTGCCCACTCTGTCATGAGGATAACAAGTACGACATAATACTCTTGATCTCCCATTCGAGCAATCTGGCATTGAAGTCATAATGACTGTAGTCTTCTGTCCTTTACTGAAGCTGTGTGCTTTTGCGTCTCTAGTCGTGAATACCAACACTTCCATCTACCGATGCGATATGGATAAAGTCAAGCAGGAAAAGAGCCAAAGGGAAATGCATCTCGTATGCATTGCTTTATAAAAAGAATCAGAAGACTAACATGATAAAACATTAATCACAATAATAACATCGTCTATTGATGAATATATCATTTATATCCTTAATGATATATTAATATTATTTGATATTTTTAGTAAATTTGTAATTATTTATTTATATATTATAATAAATATTATTAATAGTTATTCGTGCAATATTTTTCCAACTTTAAAAAATTACAGCTGTCCATTTTACAGGCAAATTAATTTTTTCCCATAATGGAAGGAGAAGAACTGTGCTATTTTATTACATTGAAATATTTGTAGAATTCCGCCTTCCTTGTATGCGACCAACATATAATCGCATCCGTATATTTAATATTTCGCATTATAAATAAATCATCTGCTATCGTTAAATCGATAAACGTTTGTGCGCCGTTGATTCTTAGTCGATGTTGGAAGTTAAAGTTCTGCTAAGATCCCAATGCATCCGACATTGCGTCGTTTCGTTGTTTCATGAAAGACATGTCATTTACCACATGTCTTCTTCAATTGTTGACAGGTTCCTCGAGACCGTGTAGACGATTTTACCAGCGTTCATAAATTCAAGATATTCAACACGAATAATCTCTGGGTTTCACTCAATGCCATCAAACGTGTAATCGAAGAAGACACTATTCATATGGAGATAATTGTTAATCCAAAGACGTTGGACAATGGAGTAAATGTTGTACAACTGGAGGAAGCTGTTGGAGCTGCTATCAAGAGTTTTGAAGGTGCAATGAGTAAGTTTTTCAAACCAAATCGAAGAAAAGATGAACGCTTGTCTTCATCAGATAATCTATGCATATTAAGTTGCTCCTATTTCGAATTAGTGACATCGATTAAATCTCTTGTATTGTGAAAGAATCCTTCAAAGTTCAGAAAGTGTTTTGATGAAAATAGAGATAATGAAAATGTTATTCTCGCTTAGTGGAGTAACACAGAGGTGAACGCGGTTAAGAAGAAAATTAACCGGTTAACCGCGGTTAATTGTAGGTTTCAAAATTTCAGTCTCAAAATACATAACTAAAACCAATCATCTTCATCTACGTGTATGTAGGCCTACCAATATGTGAGCATAGATAGGCCGAGATTGAGGAATTTTGATAATAGGCAGTAGACCTTATTTGTTATAGGCCAATGAAAGTCGAGTTAAATCACAGAAGAAACAGCGAACGATTAGGACTGCTATAGCGTGAATTATAGGCCTACTAACTGCCTAGTCGTGAACGGAATAAATGATGATGTTGCTAATCTTGCTATGATGACAAAATTCATTTTTTCTATGTGAATTATAAATAGTGAATGCGCATCAGTCGTGCAAATTATGACAAAATTACAGTATGTAGGCGCATGAATGGTAGGATAGGATAAAAAATTAGGTGATTTACATGTATGTGGACGCACATAATAAGTACGGTACGGACCTTTTTTGGCAGAAAAAAAGATTGATATTTTTAATTTGAAAATATGTATTCGTTCAACTCAGGAAGACTTCTTGAAGTTCAGATTCAAAAACAATATCTGCTGTGCATGTTCAGCTGTGAGTCCCATTCGCCTTTCATGGTAAATGTTGCCGAAGACAGAGAAGACTCGTTCGGAGGCAGCACTCGTGGCCTGAATAGCCAGATACTTTCTCGCAAGCAACGAAAGCTTTCTGAACTTCGCTTGATTGATTCTCCACCATGAAAGTGGATCCTTTGACTGTGAAGGTAATCCTTGTGCCTGAAAAGAGAAAAGATGAAAGAGTATTAATCAAAGCCTGTAAGAATTGAATTTTAGGATGATGAACAAGTGTCACAACATGCATACTAAGAATCATATATACGGGTATAACATAGGATTATAACTGTCATGCTATCATGTCTAGCCTATATGATGTAATGTTTGAATGGATGAAAACTCCAAACCCTGTGATTCACGTCATAAAGATTGTGCACATTATAGACATCGTCGATATACCACAATATCCAATATACATGTATAGTAGGTCTGTAACGTATCGAACAACAAACAATGCTATCAAAATGCAACTTCATGTGGGCAATTAACATTATCATGAACAATATCAGTTATGCATAATGTTACAACAGAGTATAATGTTGACAAAAAATGACAAAATATTATAATTAAAAGTAAAACAACATGTATTTTCACTGAGATAGTAAATTACAATTTTTTAACATCGTAGACGTCTTGATATTATTTTTGCAACTTCAGTCAAACAGCCTATTGCAGAGTTCATATTCCCCTACATAGATTCATGAAATTCATGTCAGCAAATTTCCAATGCATTCCTGTTGCAAATCATGCATTTTTTGATTGCATGTTCGGATTTTATCTACACCCTATCCTTGTATATAGCTATGCAGCTCATCCTCTTCTTTTGATACTTTCTCTTCAATCACATCGTCATCAAGCAGCGTAAGTAACCTGCATCGTTTTGAACTTGGTGCTCCGGACGTGTCGTCGCGTTCGACTTCTGTTACTTCTTCATCCACATTCACTAATATCTTTTTCATTTCGTCCAATATTGTCGCGTGAACATTCAATCTTGTTTCGCGAGACAAGAATATCAGCTTCTTGAACCTGGGATCCAAGAAAGATCCCATGACATGAACACTCATGGAACCAAGGAACTCTTGGTTCTGCACGGAAAATCGTTCCGCAAGATTAATCAGCAGACGTGATTGAAACTCCTTGGCCATAGCAGTTTCGCAAGGTTTCAGCTGCCGTCGTTTCAGGAGACAAAACATGATCGGATAAACTTCTGAGACACTAACAGATGTTTCTGTTTGCCATTCATCTGTTGTCATCTTCAGGTCTTCAAGCAGAACAATCATCTCCTTGATTGCGATGATTTCATGCGAACCAAATGACAGCGAACATTTTTCCACATTGTTGAGTACATGTGTTGATTTTACAAGGAAGTCAAATACATCAAAGAGCTTTGAAAAGCTTTGAAGCATGACAACAGTGCTGTTACACCTCATTTTATTGTGCTTTTGAAGCTCGCACTTTTCGTGATCCCTGCATAACTGTGCCCTGTAGGTCCGAAATTCCGAAGTCAGCGTTATGGATCTGTGGACTGTCGAAATTGCAGTATGGACTTTGTTGATCAATTTCTTTACTTCGTCTACCTCTTCAAAAGAATCGTTGATGGAGAGCTGAAGAAGGTGAGCGAGGCATCCGATATGGTATTTTGTTGATGAGGACAAATCCAACGCTTTCTTCATATTGCTCGCATTGTCATGGGTCGTACAGAAGGCGTTTACTTTGAAAGGACTCAAAGTTTCGTCTATGGTTTCAGCTAAATTGTCACCGGTGTGTTGCTGCGTTAACAAAGGACTACCAAAATTAGCATTTCGAAGCTGCCAAGATCGATCGATCCAATGAGCTGTGATGGTCATGAATGCTGACATTTGTCTGTTAGTCCAGCAATCTGTGGTGATGCTCACTAAAGTGGAAGAAGTCAATCCATCCGTTTCTACCTTCTGTTTGAGTTGAGAAAGATCTTCATCGTACGTTGTGTTAATATGTCTCATCAGAGTTGTATGCGAGGGAGGTTGGAAGTTCGGCTCGTTATAGAGAAGCAGTTCCTTCATTGAGGTATCCTCACAGAATGTCAACGGTTGCAGATCAGTAGTTACACACCTGAAATAGGATAGAAATTTCACTATACAAAATGTTTACTCTCATCTTCATTTTGAAAATGTATCTTAATTCTTGATAAATCCATATTTTGTCTACCAGTAAGAATATTATTCGTGCTTGACATACTACGTATTTGCATGTATTTACCGACTAAGTAAGAGATCATGTACCAATGCATTGTACTACGGCCTCGTCGTACTTCTAACTTCTTCACAATTTATCAATCAAGTAGGCTAAAACAAGCAGTATTGTAACACAAGATTTCAGAGATTTGAGCATAGGTTCCCCGCCCTATCAGGGCGACCACGTCCCTGGCGTTCATCTCAATATGATTGAGAAAGGTCAGTCATAGTTGCTAAAATAAAATAGTCATTGTGTAGGGGAATTCAAACAGATTTCACCGCTAAATAACGTCATCATCTATTTCATAAGATAGGAGGGCTAACTAATCATTACTTGCTGTTCCTCTTTTGGTATTTTGTAGGCCTATGGGCTGCGTAATACCTGTCCATGCTCTCCACCATATTTGCGAAAAACAAGTCTTATTGATTTACTGAAATTTAGTGCATAACAGGCCTATATGCATGGTTTATGCTTAAATATTAAGGAACACGTTGAAAAACAAGCCTACAGAGTTACTAAATATGAGGTGGCTCCAAGATATTAGATATTGTCATTTAAAAAACATACACTTTGTTACATTTATCCGTATTTAAAACATAGACTATTTAAAATATTACACTGAAAATATCGCAACCTTTCTACGAAAAGAAGTAGGCTCATGTTGAAAATGAAGCTCTAACATACATGTAGGCCTACATGTAGTCACAGAGTTAACTCACCGGACAATGAGCTTGGTGATGTCGATGGCTCGTTCTTTTGAGCATGTTCTGGACTTGGATGTCTTTAACCATTCGTCCATATTTACTTGTGTCGATTCCCTCATTTCCTCGACGGCTGCTCGGACGTTCGTTCTTCTTCCGGATGCATCACGAACAGGCGTTGATACGGATGATCCAGGATTGTCGTTCAAGTTGAAATGAGGATGTTGATTCTTCATATGATATAAGAGGGTTCCAGTCCCAGATGAAAATACGTACTTCTTTTCACACAAATTACATTTTGCGTACTTTTTGTTGTCAATAGTGACAAGCTTGAAGTTGTCCCAAACGCGAGACATTCTGTGACTGTTCACGAAGGAATGACGACCGAGGTTTAACGACGAAATTACAATGATTGAAATGAGTTATGACCTCGCTAGTCGCTACATTATTCGAGATCCCATCCCACCTCAAGATCAGCGTCTCATCACCTCGCTCAACGCCTGGTGACTCATCTGGTGCAGGTGTTAAGCGACTTCGATTCCTACGTTCGTTTTTCTGTGAGATATCTATTGACTGACGTAAATTTTGACGCTCGTCTGTAGTCAAGTCCCAACTGCTGCTTCTATTAAGACTTTGGTTCAGAGACCAATCTTGACAAAATACTACTATTCAGGCCGATGGCAGCAGGTTAATCTCACTAGAAAAAGTATAGAAAGTCTGAAAAGACTCTTTAGAGTAAAAAAAATGTAGCAGTTAACCGCACCAAAAAATTGATCGGGTCATGAAAAATTAACCGCGGTTAACCGGTGTCAAAAATTAACCGGGTTAGGAAAATTAACCGCGGTTAACCGGTTAACCGCGTTCACCTCTGAGTAACAATGAATGAAATAAGATAAACGATGGATTGAATTCAAAAATAATAATAATAATGTAGCTTTATTCGTACTTCACAACCGGTGGTTATTCAGAAGTAGCGTTACACAAATCATTTATAAAATACATCAGAAGTAGAATCAGATAGAAGTCAGGCAAAGCGAATAAAAGAATTTTGGAAGCGCATTGTTCTTGATCTGAGTTTTCTTATGGATGAAGATACAGGCTTCATCGCATTTTATGATGAATTGAAAGTGTCTGTACTCTGCAAATTGCAGCCTGCAAGAAACTAGAACTTGCAGATGGCATAATTGCTAATTAGTTTTCCTGGTAGCAATTCTTCTTGAATTTTCTGAACTTGTAACGGTTGGTTACACAGTCTATTAATTATTCCATACTTTTTAAACTTCATGTATAGTCCTCGTTTAGCTTCCATCCTCCGCTTACTGATGAAGGTAACAATTTTCCACACTCTTCCTATTCACTTTTAATGATAAAAGGATTAACCAAACATTGGAAAAGTATTGGAATGCGAAGCCCCAATTCTGGGAGCAGTCACGAATGGACAGTTCAATTTGTTACGAATGTACGTTCCTTCAACTTCTAGAATTAAAATTCATTAAATCATTAATGCATGCTGCAATTACTTACCCCCACACTGGCATGCACAATTGCATATTAATGAAGAGTTGAACATAGCTTATGATCTTGGCTTTCAGACATTTCTATCTAATCTTCTTTCATATTAAGACACATGGATTTGTTTGTTGCAAGTGCGCGCCATTAGGACAGAGATAAAAACAAGAATTCAAATTGTGTGGTTTCTATAAAGCGTTACTGCGAAAATCCATGCTTATTTAAGACAGCTACTCACACGGGAGTCCTAAAAAAAGAAATCTCAAAAAAAATCGGGGCCATCAAATATCTTCTTCATATTTACAACACGTAGATTTCGACTGGCCAAGATATGTCAGCTAACGGTATTGCTAATTGTCCATGGAAAGGACAGTTTCATTTAATTTTCTGCGTCATAATCAGTATATTTACAACCTATATTCGTAGGCCTAGACGTCCTTGTTAAAGCAGTCGTCCTGCGAAGTTGTGCTATATGTGTACACTGTACATTCGGAAATGAAAGTATTTATACTAGCAAGTTAAGCAGGTAGCCTTCATGCAATGGCAACTCTCGACAGGTAGCGTTAGTAACCGATAGTGAAGTGTTGAAGACTTATCATGTAAGAAGTAAGTGTTGATGAACTGATCATGAGCGTTACGGACACTCATTAAGTGACTGATCATAGCGATCATTTTTTCTATTCCTATCGGGCAGAAATATCCTGATTTTGTTTAGATCAGTTTCAATCAAGTATTTCTAATAAACGAAAATAGCTAAAATTGTCACCGAGATCGCTGTGATGTAATAATATTATCGTTCTATCATCTTCATTGTTGGTTTCCTCATCACATTTTTCATCTACAAGATTGACATGGACTACCCTTAATTAATTTTGTAGCAACAAACAGTAAAGATGGAAATGACATTTGACACAGTGAGACGCACATTTACATCATTTCATGAGACTTTATTATTTATTTTTATTGTGTTTTTATGTTTTTTATATTATTTAGTGTATCTTATTTTTTTATCGGAGACCCTTTTGTTCATGAATATATATTCATCAGTGCATATATGACCTTGTGTCTGTATGCGACCTACTCGGATGGGATCTCGACTTGCGGTATCAAAACTGCATAAGCTATTGTGAGTCATTTGGTGCCGCTTTGTTGAGTTTATGCAGAAGCAAACGCAACTTCTACGGCTGCTTAGGATTACAGTACTTGTCAGTGAACACAAAATATAACCACCACTAATATTGTCAATTTTTCATCAGTATGCATTATCGCTTGTTTTAATGTGCCGACGCATCTTACTTGTGTTGTTTAAGTCTTTTCATTGTTTAAATTGTTAAAGTCTGAGGACATGTCTCAATTTTAATAGTTTTTAGATAATTGCAATAAAATTTGGATTTTTGCATATGAAGCAATGTTAGTGTTGGCTACATTTTTTCTCACCGAGCATTACTTACCACTTTCACGATTCACTCAGTGGGATCAGCAATAGCTCGTAAATGAGCTAATTCAATCGATAAAATCCTGATGAAACGACTTCCATTTCGATTGCGCTGTTTGGTATAGCTTCGTCAAATTAATTAAGGGAATCCATGTTGTTTTAAGAGAACCTGCTGTACATATTGTGCATACACCAATAGCACTTTGATCACTAATGTAGCTCTTTGACAATATGGTGCAATTTAATGAAGTCAATGGAAATTTCTTCTTATCACAAATCAAGTCAATTATCGGAAATTTATTATTAACCTCTTCGCTCTTATTAACCAGACCGCTTGACCGATGACAGTCTGAAATGTGAGACACTGGAGCATAAGTGGAGCACAACGGTACTAAGGCGCAGGCCTCCTAGGCATCCGTTTTTTCATGATTTGACAAATGCAATTCTCGAAACTATTGATTCCTTTCTATTATCCAGAGAAATACGTTTGACTGCACTCATGGATTCATGTGTATTAATGCACGGTTCCAAATCCGGTCTTTCAGAGACTACGCAGCACTTGTCCTAACTTGGTGGATGTTGATGGTGACAGCTGTCACCATGCCCACAACATGGCGAAAGTTTTTACCAAACAATTGCAGAGTAACGTTGAAAGTCTTTCTTATGATATTCATTCGCATTTAAATACTCTGTCGACAGCTTGCCACTGTCGACTCTGTAGGCAGCTTGCCTAATATTGAACTTGTCGATAAGTTTGCCGATAGGTCAATGCACAACCCGGTGGTTATCAGCTAATGACTGTGCATGTCATACACTCGACATGATAGATGTTTACACTATTATATTTTTCTCCTTCTTGAGTTTAGAAGATATCTAGAAGAATCAGAAGAATCATCTTTTGATCGATATGCATAGGCGCCGAAACGTGTCCGTTGAAGGAAGAAATTATAAAGAAACTGACGAATGGAGGAAAAGATCGTGTTCATCGCAGTTTGAAGCATCTATTCTGAGAACGAAAAAAACCTTGTCGCCGTTTTACATATCTATCTACAAAAGTATACTGCCACTGTTTCAAAGATCAGTGTGTCCGCGCTCCCTGGAAAACTTTTGAAAAATGAAATTTTACCCTGGAAATCCTGGAATACACCTCTAAATTTTGAGACTAATCAAAATACTTTCAACCAATTTCACGCCACCTTTCAATCTTTTTTCGTCAATAATATTAATTTCATGGTATGCAAACTCTTTAGGCATAGAACGTCGGGTCGAAACCCGGAATTTTTCAGTACAACAGAGGATTGGTTAGGCGATGCCTTAGACATGATGAGAAAACCTGACTACGTGCCAATGAAAGTGTGTTGCGAAAAGTTCATGACAATCGATTTATGTATACATTCTAGGAGAATGATGTCTGGCTTAAACCCATTTAAAATTACAGGCCGATTAGAGCCTGCTTGTAGAAATTCTGCATACCGGTGCATTATTGTGAGTATATTATTTTATTATATTCAAGAAATTTTATCTATATTTGCATTCGTCTTCTTCTTTATTTTAATACATTAGTGGCATCAATGGCGATTAATTTTATATAGACCACATGTACAATGGCATAGTGTAGGTTATATGTATTCAAGAAGTAAACCGTACATTGTGAAATGAACAATTCCATTTGTTCTACCGTGTAGGCCTACGGTACATATTATTACTGGTACATTGTGAAACTCATCATACATGCCAACAAATTTTTATTCACAAAACCCTCCATCATATCATGACATTTTTGACTATTAACTATACTCCCAAAAATGCTGGAGGTTTCGCTTGCGGCGCTTTAGAAAACATGAAAATTCCATTAGTTACTCCCAAAAATGCTGGAGGCTTTAAAAAACATCAAAATTCTACTAGTTACACTCCTAAAATTCTGGGGCAAAATTGTACTAGTTGTAATCCCAAATGGTCGCCTGCATGCGGTACTTTGCCTCAATATGGTTGAGCTCTAATTAATTATTATCTGTGGCCTTAGTACATTAATAATCAATGTATTTTCAGCTGCAGCATGGGGCCTATAGTGTGTAGGCGCATAACAAAGATTCATAACTATACATGACTCCTATTCATTCCTGCTACTATCTATTCATAATACTATTCATAACTCTTGGATTACTTGTAATCACCTCAAAACTGAAAATGGGACCCGGGAAAAGTAGCGTATGGTCCCTCCTAGAAGAGATCTTCCGGATTTATGTAAAACCGTGTTGTTATCCCTGCATAAAATTCCCTGCGTGAATTTGAGTCAAATTTCCTTGTAGAAAGCCTGGAAATTTTCGTTCAAATTTGACCCTGAATTTTGGTAAATTTCCCTGGAAAACACCTGAAAATTTTCATGCGCGGACACCCTGGAAGATAAACACGTCTCTTCCAGAAAAATGAACCCATGGTGCATGTTTTGTTCCAGGAAATCGGTACTTCTTAGAGAATTCTTATTTTTTTATGACACCTGACTCATTCATTAATTGTTCTGAAAACTCCTGTCAAAACTTGATGTCCAAGCTAATGCATTGCATGCTAATAATATTTTCTTAGGTGGAGCAAATTATTGTGCTGCATCTGTATCTGGTTGACAAGAAAAGCTCAGGGAGGCCTATATCAAAACAGCTAAGTACATACAACAAAAAAATTCGGTATGAAAAACATTTTCTTCGTCACATCTCGGCAATATCTCCAGAAATGCGAGGTACAGTTTGCGGCCAGAAATACTTGATATAAAACTTGCTACTCAGGATAGAAACATACTAACTGATGAGGAAAAGAAAAGCGTCGAAAGAGAATTTAGAAAGTTTTGTGCTGATTCATTGCCGAATTATTCCCCTGACTCTCGAATTGATTCTTTGTGGCACAACTTATCGGGATCATATCCCTTGTTATGGAAGTTGGTTAAGACCCTTTTAAGCATTATTATTTCTCCCGAAGCAGAACGCTCTTTCAGTAGAATGAATCAACGTTTGACTGAACGAATATCAAGCCTAGAAGAAAAAATATCGATGTAAGCCTCTCAATAAATCAATATTCATTGGCCCACAGCAAATCTGTTATTAATTTGCTTAGCAAGAATGAAGTTCTGCATGAACAGGTTCTAAAGTCCTTAGTAAATAATGGGCCGCTGTCAAAACTGCTAATTTAGAGGCACATCACATTAAGCATGTAATGCTATATCGAATGCATTCTGCTTCATTCTACATAACAAAACCTCAAAAATTTCAGCATTACGCTAGGATTTATATGCTACGCTTGCACGTAGCTATCTATGCGCATGCGTTTTCCGGTTCTTTTAGCAATATTGTGCTAGGAGCCCTGAAGGAGTTTCAACAGGAGCTGTACTAGATGCGTGTGTGCTTGATTGGGAATGGAGCATTCGTTATTGGGTATTCACAATGAATTCATGCATTCTTCATCTTTATGCACCGGTACCTCAAGTTGCTGAAGTGTTGGAAGCAGTGTTCGTGGCGCGAATTTTCTCCAATTTCGCGTGTGGTCATGAACTTCGCGTGTTAAAGGAGATATAAGGCAAATACTACTGAGTTGGCTTTATGACATTCTTAAATACTTTTGTCATTTGGATTTGCTCTCTCTCTAACGCTGCTCTAGAGTTCTTTTGAGGTTGGAGGTCCTGGTACAAGGCATTTTCTGTTCCTTTTCTATCTTTTCCAGGTTTTCTTGGATGTTTTCGAGCCTCAATTCGACGGACTTCAGTTCTCCGCATCGCTGCTTTTCTTTATCTAATTCTGCTGTTCTTGGAGAGTTTCACGTTTTCTTTTTTCTTCCTTCTTTTCTTGATTTTGCAGTCGTGTTCAGTAAAAAGTATATGATGCTTTGTGCATGTATTTTATCCACTCATTTATCCACTCTTATAATATTTGAGCTATCAATTTTCTTACTTCTCAAAACGGATTTACAAATCGCAAAGGCTCTCAAGTATGAGTGATCGTAATTTTTAGTCAATATGTCGGATAGATGGGGTTTTGCAAAAACCCTCTGTAACTCTGCGTTCCCATGCGCAGAACAAAAACAGCCTTTGCGACTTTAACCAAAGTTGGCACTTTTCCGCTAACTCAGACCCTCTTAAAAAATGTAGACGCACCGCCTCGATTTTGAGAGGATCCTGACAGACTGCTTTGTTGAAGTCGGATTTCAGCTTTCAATCGAGATTTGTTGGTGTCACGAATCACTGACGCTATCGATCGCGCCACTTATGGCGAACATTTTCGAAATTTTCGTGGTCTTGCTATCGAGGGCCAACAAATCTACAAGACTTTAAGAAATTGTTTAAGAAACCTTTTCCTATAGTATGGAAGTATAACATATGTTTTTGGTGATACGCTGAATGTTAGAAAATTCATATTATCAGTGGACGGAGTGTGACTATCAACATCTCCTTCAATGAACACATGCGAAAATTGTCAAAATAGCAAAATTTAGCTTTCGAAATGATATATTTCGCGTGATCTCATCACTTTTCTCTTAAATTCACGCATTCGCGTTCGTTCGCGTAATACGCGAGGTTTTCGCGCCGCCACGACCACTGGTTGGAAGTTTATGTTTAATCTTGAATTCTTCAAAGCACGAATTTAAAGTTATAAAAATACGTAGCTATGGTGATTTCTTATAAAATGGATTGCAAGATTTCGATACAGCAACATTTATCAACTTTTTCATGAACTTTTCCTCTATGTAAGGCAATAGAAGAATTCATATTTCGAAAAGAAAACGTTTCATATTTGGAAATGATAAACAGATTTTCCTTGCAGAGCATAATTGTGTTCTAGTCACAATTTTATCGGATAAACGTAGGATATTGAAACTTTCATAATTCCAACGGCAATTGTGCTACAAAAAATAGAATGAAACACATCAGTAGTCGTTGAATCTTTACATTCAAAAAAGAAACAACTTTATTTTTCTCTGAAAGATACATTATGCAATATTGGAACATTTAAAGCATTTAACTAGATTCTGACTGTAGATTTAGCTGAAAAATCGTTCATGTTGACGCTTTGTGACATGGAAAGTCAAGAGATGCGCAAAAGACAAAAACATGTTTAACTTTATAAAGCATGGGTTTTTAACCTTGGTACAAACCGTATGTTTTACGTTTTTCCCATTAATACATCGATTTGACTAGTACTTGCTCTCATTCGTAGCTATCTTGCATACAAAAACTACTTTTTTTCGTGTCACAACTTTCTCAGACACTCAAAGCCATCATTTATCTCAATCGAATTTACAAAGTACAATTTCTCTCCCAGTTTATTTGTCTGGGAAAAGAATTCTGTGGATAAAAATGGTACACCCGACGTTTTGATCCACTTGCAATTGGGCATCCTACTAATCTCTTGATGTATCATGAATACAGGGTAGCTTTGTATGCCAGCAACTGATCATTCACATTTCATACTTTCGATTGATCATCGCTAGAGGAGAGGCGACACAAAGAAAGCTTGGGTTGCTTGTCTGCAGAGCAATTTTCGATAGTGACGTAATACATATCATTGATGTTTGCGAACATGATCAGAAAAAGAGCTTTCGCCATCACTATACCTTTTCCATAAATTATTGACACAAACTGCAAAATAGATGTCAAACTTATTTCTATACGGACAAACATTGTAGATGTAATGCTAATGTTCTATGTTAGTCTCATGATAGGTAGATATCTTTCCGATTCCATGCTTATTGATGGCCGTACATTCCAAGCTCTATAATGTACAATTTTCCATTTCTCAAACTTATTGCGATAAGAGAGAACTGCGTGACAATATATAACAACACAGTCGTGAAATAAAGAACTACAACTTTCGAGTTTACTAATCAGAAAGTCTACTTTATTCAGACATTTCTCTGCCATTGTGAATAAGGGAGCCATTGTGAAACTGATGGCATTTGATGGGAGTGATTGACGACAGTGCTTTCTCAAAGTGCTGTATTCATTCGATGTCGGCAGAGTCACCCCAGCAGATCGAGCGGCAGAATGAACACTGCAGATCGAGTGAATGCGAGGATCCGTCAGTCTTCGCCTTGTACTCGTACCATTTTCTACGCATGATATGGCCTTTTCGGTTATGTTTGGAAAGGGGCCATTTCTCGGGAGTGACTTCAATCTTTGTGTGAAGGAGGGCATTGTCATAAATGAGGAAGATGAACTCCTCGAAAAGAAGTGCACCTGCTTCGCTGATGAAATTGAAAAAAAGAGTCTTTTGTCATTCTCCCGCGACAAGCATGAAGTGTAGGAGTCCAAAGTAGAATAGGAGAAACAGGTAAATAGGTATGTAAACAAGACAATAGGTATGTACATTCGTAGAAATCAGTTGTGCCATTTATTTTGCTGTTTGTGTCAATAATAAGTGGAAAAGGTATATTTATACTACTGCCCGAATGTTCAGGAAATCTAATTTTAAACGCACGATTGCATAGTAAAGTAGTAGTAGCATAAAATAAATGTACGAGTTATATATTTTTTTACGAATATGAATTCGACAATAACAAAAATTTCGCATGGCGAAATGCTTTGACCAGCAATAATGCAGTGAAACCATGCAGTATTCAAAATTGTCCAATTGATGATTAAATCGGTTACCGCAAGAAGATATCTAGCAAGTTATATGTGAGAAATGCAATTCTATTTCACATCGTTTGCGAGAATCAGTCTTCATTCAAAAATCGAAACAACATTGAATTAGAATGCAACGAGGGTTTCTTCATTTAGTCATACGATATTTTCAATGCATTTCGCCTTAAGTCATCACGACACTTTTACATTGTCTTCTTTTTTTACATTTATATCTATATCTTTATAAATTTTATAGTCATATTTCGAGTCTGATCAATTATTAGATATATCTATAATTGTTATATATGTATTATATTAATTAATTAAAATATATTATATTATTTTATATATAAATAAATATATATATAAATTGATGGAGTCTTTCAAAGACAAAAAAGTAGCGAGGGTGTTCAAACAACCAAAATCTCTTCTTCGATCTCTCTCTGCAAGAATAATCGCAAAACTATCTACGGGGTCAGCAGGTGTGATGAGCCGAGATGTGTGTGCTGTGAAACGATGATTGTGGGTAAAACCATTGAATTCAACGTGAACGGTGACATTAAGCATTTCAACATAAATTCTAACCTCAGCTGCTACTCCAGCAATGTGATATACGTTATCCGTTGTAAAAACCTGTGTGAAGTTAGCACCGCCACTCAGCACCGCCATCTTGAAAATGGAATGTGCCAGTCAAACCAACGGTCAGAATCGATCTAGATGGAGTGTGCCAGCATGTGCCACCCATCACTTTGAAAGAATTCCCCCTAGTTTAGGAAAAATCGCTGCTCGAAAGTTCGACATGGCGGTGATGTGAAGTTAGCACCGCCACTAAAACTTTTTTTCCAAAATACACAATCAAAACATACGAAACACGCACAACAGATTGAAGACCATGAAAAACATTGTGCCAGCAAGTTTCAGCACCTAAATCCCCGTACTTGCTGAGAAATTAGTCCCCGAAGCCACAAAATGGCGGTGATGTGAAGTTAGCACCGCCACTGAAGTCTTTTTTTAAAATACGCAAATAAAACGTACGAAGCAAGAACAGCAGATAGGAGACCATCAAAAACATTGTGCCAGCAAGTTTCTTCTCCTAAGACGCCGTACTTGCGGAGAAATTAGCCCCCGAAAGCTCAATGCGCTGGCGGTGATGTGAAGTTGGCACCGCCATCTTGAAAAATGGAATGTGCCAGTCAAACCAACGGTCAGAATCGATCTAGATGGAGTGTGCCAGCATGTGCCACTCGTTTATTTTACGAAAAACCCACCACAGTCGGTGGAAACCCAACCCGAAAGCTCAATGGCGGTGATGTGAAGTTGGCACCGCCATCTTGAAAAATGCATGTGCCAGTCAAACCAACGGTCAGAATCGATCTAGATGGAGTGTGCCAGCATGTGCCACTCGTTTATTTTACGAAAAACCCACCACAGTCGGTGGAAAACCAACCCGAAAGCTCAATGGCGGTGATGTGAAGTTGGCACCGCCATCTTGAAAACTGCATGTGCCAGTCAAACCAACGGTCAGAATCGATCTAGATGGAGTGTGCCAGCATGTGCCACCCATCACTTTGAAAGAATTCCCCCCTAGTTTAGGAAAAATCGCTGCTCGAAAGTTCGACATGGCGGTGATGTGAAGTTAGCACCGCCACTAAAACTTTTTTTCCAAAATACACAATCAAAACATACGAAACACGCACAACAGTTTGAAGACCATGAAAAACATTGTGCCAGCAAGTTTCAGCACCTAAATCCCCGTACTTGCTGAGAAATTAGTCCCCGAAGCCACAAAATGGCGGTGATGTGAAGTTAGCACCGCCACTGAAGTCTTTTTTTAAAATACGCAAATAAAACGTACGAAGCAAGAACAGCAGATAGGAGACCATCAAAAACATTGTGCCAGCAAGTTTCTTCTCCTAAGACGCCGTACTTGCGGAGAAATTAGCCCCCGAAAGCTCAATGCGCTGGCGGTGATGTGAAGTTGGCACCGCCATCTTGAAAAATGCATGTGCCAGTCAAACCAACGGTCAGAATCGATCTAGATGGAGTGTGCCAGCATGTGCCACTCGTTTATTTTACGAAAAACCCACCACAGTCGGTGGAAAACCAACCCGAAAGCTCAATGGCGGTGATGTGAAGTTGGCACCGCCATCTTGAAAACTGCATGTGCCAGTCAAACCAACGGTCAGAATCGATCTAGATGGAGTGTGCCAGCATGTGCCACTCGTTTATTTTACGAAAAACCCACCACAGTCGGTGGAAAACCAACCCGAAAGCTCAATGGCGGTGATGTGAAGTTGGCACCGCCATCTTGAAAAATGGAATGTGCCAGTCAAACCAACGGTCAGAATCGATCTAGATGGAGTGTGCCAGCATGTGCCACCCATCACTTTGAAAGAATTCCCCCTAGTTTAGGAAAAATCGCTGCTCGAAAGTTCGACATGGCGGTGATGTGAAGTTAGCACCGCCACTAAAACTTTTTTTCCAAAATACACAATCAAAACATACGAAACACGCACAACAGTTTGAAGACCATGAAAAACATTGTGCCAGCAAGTTTCAGCACCTAAATCCCCGTACTTGCTGAGAAATTAGTCCCCGAAGCCACAAAATGGCGGTGATGTGAAGTTAGCACCGCCACTGAAGTCTTTTTTTAAAATACGCAAATAAAAACGTACGAAGCAAGAACAGCAGATAGGAGACCATCAAAAACATTGTGCCAGCAAGTTTCTTCTCCTAAGACGCCGTACTTGCGGAGAAATTAGCCCCCGAAAGCTCAATGCGCTGGCGGTGATGTGAAGTTGGCACCACCATCTTGAAAAATGCATGTGCCAGTCAAACCAACGGTCAGAATCGATCTAGATGGAGTGTGCCAGCATGTGCCACCCATCACTTTGAAAGAATTCCCCCTAGTTTAGGAAAAATCGCTGCTCGAAAGTTCGACATGGCGGTGATGTGAAGTTAGCACCGCCACTAAAACTTTTTTTCCAAAATACACAATCAAAACATACGAAACACGCACAACAGTTTGAAGAACATGAAAAACATTGTGCCAGCAAGTTTCAGCACCTAAATCCCCGTACTTGCTGAGAAATTAGTCCCCGAAGCCACAGAATGGCGGTGATGTGAAGTTAGCACCGCCAGTGAATGTTTTTTCCAAAATTGGGACCACTCAATGAGGTATTGTAAAATTTTCCACTTCAACATTAAACCGTTTACTTACTGGCTATACAGATATCAATGCAAATGCGAATATCTCGACAGGTGAATACCGTCATGTGCCTGAACTGTTAACAGAAAGCTGAAGCTATTACTTCGTTCAAAACTCTGTAGGACAGTGAAGGCATTTGACGAGTATATGCAATGGCATAACTAGGAAGACTTACTTTCTTATTAAAGGTCATTGATGAATAGCATTCGATTCGTTTATGTTTCCCCGCATGAAGGAGGAGAGTTCGCGACTTACAACGGCAAAACTATTGGTAATAGTTTGAATTTTTCCTTTGACCAACGACGTCCCATGATTGGTCAGTTTTCGGTTACCATATGATCAATATATCGATAAACATTTTCATCTGTTTGCCGTGGAAAATATATTCACGGCATGCGATTAATTACAGCCTGCACAACTTAAAACAAGAATGATTAAATAGATGTGTTTAACACACACCTGTGGAATTCTAAAAATTGCCGCAATTTTGTGCGGATCGAGAGAAGAGATAAAAATTTTCCAGACAATTAATTGGGTTATACAAACCAGCCCTTCGAATGTTTTTCAAAACCTCGATGGGTAACCATCGTCAAGAAGGCTGGGTCATCCTCAATTTAATGAGAATCTTTTTCCACTGTAGGTTAGAACCTATTCTATGGTTTGAACGATGTAGTTTGATAATTCCTTTCCAAAAAAGATTGCGCACCTTGGAAAGCATAGAGTAAGTATATTAGGATATCCCATATATCCCTACTCTATGTTTGAAAGCACCACAAACTCAATTGAGCATCATGCTTCTTCGATGAAGCAGTCTGACAACACTGGAAATATGCCCTTCAATCTCCTAATGTTATTGCTTCAATTGTTCATCAAGATCATCAAATGTGATAAAGATGTACGCACATCATGACACTAATAATGTTGTAGATATTGCCAACATTGTTTTCTATCAATGTTTCGATTGACTTCAAGAATTTCTGATTCACTGGATGTGCAAGCATAATCAAAATTGAAGGGATATTGAGACTCATCTACTTCATATGATCTAGCTAGAAGTCACAATATCTAATCTATTCGTAGAGTATTTTCATTATTTCATAAACACATCTATTTCATCATTCTTGTTTTAAGTTGTGCAGGCTGTAATTAATCGCATGCCGTGAATATATTTTCCACGGCAAACAGATGAAAATGTTTATCGATATATTGATCATATGGTAACCGAAAACTGACCAATCATGGGACGTCGTTGGTCAAATGAAAAATTCAAACTATTACCAATAGTTTTGCCGTTGTAAGTCGCGAACTCTCCTCCTTCATGCGGGGAAACATAAACGAATCGAATGCTATTCATCAATGACCTTTAATAAGAAAGTAAGTCTTCCTAGTTATGCCATTGCATATACTCGTCAAATGCCTTACTGTCCTACAGAGTTTTGAACGAAATAATAGCTTCAGCTTTCTGTTAACAGTTCAGGCACATGACGGTATTCACCTGTCGAGATATTCGCATTTGCATTGATATCTGTATAGCCAGTAAGTAAACGGTTTAATGTTGAAGTGGAAAATTTTACAATACCTCATTGAGTGGTCCCAATTTTGGAAAAAACATTCACTGGCGGTGCCAACTTCACATCACCGCCATTGAGCATTCGGGTTGGTTTTCCACCGACTGTGGTGGGTTTTTCGTGAAAAAACGAGTGGTACATGCTGGCACACTCCATCTAGATCGATTCTGACCGTTGGTTTTACTGGCACATGCATTTTTCAAGATGGCGGTGCCAACTTCACATCACCGCCATTGAGCTTTCGGGTTGGTTTTCCACCGACTGTGGTGGGTTTTTCGTGAAATAAACGAGTGGCACATGCTGGCACACTCCATCTAGATCGATTCTGACCGTTGGTTTGACTGGCACATGCATTTTTCAAGATGGCGGTGCCAACTTCACATCACCGCCATTGAGCTTTCGGGTTGGGTTTCCACCGACTGTGGTGGGTTTTTCGTAAAATAAACGGGTGGCACATGCTGGCACACTCCATCTAGATCGATTCTGACCGTTGGTTTGACTGGCACATGCATTTTTCAAGATGGCGGTGCCAACTTCACATCACCGCCAGCGCATTGAGCTTTCGGGGGCTAATTTCTCCGCAAGTACGGCGTCTTAGGAGAGGAAACTTGCTGGCACAATGTTTTGATGGTCTCCTATCTGCTGTTCTTGCTTCGTACGTTTTATTTGCGTATTTTAAAAAAAGACTTCAGTGGCGGTGCTAACTTCACATCACCGCCATTTTGTGGCTTCGGGACTAATTTCTCAGCAAGTACGGGATTTAGGTGCTGAAACTTGCTGGCACAATGTTTTTCATGTTCTTCAATCTGTTGTGCGTGTTTCGTATGTTTTGATTGTGTATTTTGGAAAAAAAGTTTTAGTGGCGGTGCTAACTTCACATCACCGCCATGTCGAACTATCGAGCAGCGATTTTTCCTAAACTAGGGGGAATTCTTTCAAAGTGATGGGTGGCACATGCTGGCACACTCCATCTAGATCGATTCTGACCGTTGGTTTGACTGGCACATTCCATTTTTCAAGATGGCGGTGCCAACTTCACATCACCGCCAGCGCATTGAGCTTTCAGGGGCTAATTTCTCCGCAAGTACGGCGTCTTAGGAGAAGAAACTTGCTGGCACAATGTTTTTGATGGTCTCCTATCTGCTGTTCTTGCTTCGTACGTTTTATTTGCGTATTTTAAAAAAAGACTTCAGTGTCGGTGCTAAACTTCACATCACCGCCATTCTGTGGCTTCGGGGACTAATTTCTCAGCAAGTACGGGGATTTAGGTGCTGAAACTTGCTGGCACAATGTTTTTCATGGTCTTCAATCTGTTGTGCGTGTTTCGTATGTTTTGATTGTGTATTTTGGAAAAAAAGTTTTAGTGGCGGTGCTAACTTCACATCACCGCCATGTCGAACTTTCGAGCAGCGATTTTTCCTAAACTAGGGGGAATTCTTTCAAAGTGATGGGTGGCACATGCTGGCACACTCCATCTAGATCGATTCTGACCGTTGGTTTGACTGGCACATTCCATTTTTCAAGATGGCGGTGCCAACTTCACATCACCGCCAGCGCATTGAGCTTTCAGGGGCTAATTTCTCCGCAAGTACGGCGTCTTAGGAGAAGAAACTTGCTGGCACAATGTTTTTGATGGTCTCCTATCTGCTGTTCTTGCTTCGTACGTTTTATTTGCGTATTTTAAAAAAAGACTTCAGTGGCGGTGCTAACTTCACATCACCGCCATTCTGTGGCTTCGGGGACTAATTTCTCAGCAAGTACGGGGATTTAGGTGCTGAAACTTGCTGGCACAATGTTTTTCATGGTCTTCAATCTGTTGTGCGTGTTTCGTATGTTTTGATTGTGTATTTTGGAAAAAAAGTTTTAGTGGCGGTGCTAACTTCACATCACCGCCATGTCGAACTTTCGAGCAGCGATTTTTCCTAAACTAGGGGGGAATTCTTTCAAAGTGATGGGTGGCACATGCTGGCACACTCCATCTAGATCGATTCTGACCGTTGGTTTGACTGGCACATTCCATTTTCAAGATGGCGGTGCTGAGTGGCGGTGCTAACTTCACACACGTGTTGTAAAAAATGTAATGATTATTACATTGGTCAAACTGGAGGCTGTTTTCGAAATAGACTAACTGTGCATAGACAACAGATGTTTAGACCGCAATATATGTTGTTGGATGTAAGTCGCCACATATCTAGGTGCGCTGCGAATATCACTTCACCATGTAATAAATTTGAGGCCGCACCCATTTTCAAAATGTCTCCGACATCCACAAGGATTGATCGGGAACATAAAGAAAAATTGTTTATTTCTATGCTTCAGCCCAAGCTGAATAGAAGTTGATTTTATGTATCTATGCCTAATTTCGATAATTTTGAAATACATTTCATTCCCATGACTAGCCTCATGAAATGAGGTGAAACCGGTCGGGAATCAAGATCCTTTTGTTTTTCCTGAGTTGTATTGGATTTTCTTTTATATATATATATATATATATATATATATATATATATATATATATATATATATATGATAAATCAAAACGAATTGATTTGTGATGCACTACATGTTTCAGCATGTGCACATGCCATCTTCAGGTGAACAAAAGACTGTTTGACATTTAATCACTTAAATACAAAATCGAGACATATCGGATGATGATCACTTTTCATACAATTCAACATTTATGGCGTCACGTTGTCTGGTCTCTTGCGTCAAGTCAAACAATAAAAGCAGTGAAATACAATAAAACAATAAAACTATTTACAGCTATTTACAAGATTCAGGCATAGAGATATGGAGCTTCCCCGTTCATTCATCAGGTGGTCAGTATTTGATTTCTTCAACAGGATAGATTCTAGAATTCTTGGATAGTACGTGCTAGAGACAATTTTGAAATTTCCTTTCTGAGGAGGATGAATGTGCATACTGATTTCAGTGGGCGTTGGATAGCCCTTCAGATGCTCATTCATTCTCGTCACCAGATGCCGAACTGAACTACCGATGTAGCACTTGTCACATTGCTCACACATGTATTTGTAGACAATGTTAGATTTGAGTTCGGACGGCACTTTGTCTTTATTCGAGAAGAACATGCTAGTTTTCATAGTTTTGAAAACAGGACGAATTTTGACATTCGGAAATGACGTCATTTTTCGCCTGTACATAGCATCATAGTTTTACACGTCATATTTGATGGATGTCGGTTCTTGCATTTTACGCTGATCTGTATATAAGCTTACTTCTGTTGTTTTATCGGATTCCTGTACCGCTGAAGATGGAATGATCATTACATTCCGAAACATGTTCGGTTGATAGAAACATAGTTGTTTTTCTTTCAAAAAATATATATATATATATACATAGTTGGGCACAATCCGTTAATTAACGGAAGTTAACTTTTTTGAATTTTTTAACTTCCTAAAAAAAAGTTAACGATTAGTTTAACTTCCGTTACTCTCATGGAAATCCGTTAATCCGTTAACTTCTTTTTAATAAATATGTGACTGGGAGCTCAGCTCATGATGTCAAGTCAACTATATATTCAGACTTTTGAAAGCTGTGTTAACTTGCTTCACCTTTGTTCATCGTGCTCACTGACAACAACGCGCGGCGTCATACAGAATTCGCATCGGTTTTTGCGTGAAGCTATTCTCTTCACACAATGAGGCAGACAGTGTCATTAGTGTAGTCATACAAGGTCACAAGAATCGATTCTGTTCCACAATGCGGTCTCATTTCGTCTACACGCATGCTCCGAAGTGTCGAACAAATTTCTTTAGTGCGGGAAGAATATGTCAGCCATGTGTGCAGCCTTATGTGCAAGTGTTTTATTCTTTACCTAACGACTCGAATGAAAATGATCGATGGATAAAATGATCCTTGTGGAATAATTCATCAGAACAAACGACTTTACATTCTGCAAGAAACATTGGCCTGAGAACTGCCGTGAGATGATTTAAGATCTTCTTATGATCTTCTTCGAGAAAAGCTGCATGGATAGCAAAGATGTAGGCTTATAAGTTTTCACAAGAGGTGTATTTGTCCCTAGCCGAAGAAAAATAAAGAAACTAAGAATAGCAGGAAGTTTATCCGTGAAGACACAATGTTAACTAAAATACGATTTTAAAGCTAACATAAAATTTAACGAATTAGCGGTTTAACTTTAACTTCCGTTACTTTGCTCCCAAATTAACGGATTATTGTTAACGGAACTACATTTTAATAGCTAACGGAACTAACTTTCTTTTTGACGATGGCCAACACTGATATATAACTATTACTCTCTCTCTCTCTCTCTCTCTCTCTCTCTCTCTCTATTTATATATATATATATATATATATATATATATATATATAGAATAAACTAAAAATCCCACAGGTCATCAAGAAAAAAGCTTTGATTTCTTTCATCGCCCGACCGGTTTCACTTGGTCACCTCCAAGCTTTTCAAGGAATGCATCGATATTGAAAGTTGAACATTCTCGATTGGTTATTCATTTCGATTTTTGCTCTATCCTTTATTTTTAAATATATATATATATATATATATATATATATATATATATGGGTCATTCTAGGACGATTCAACCAATTTTTGGAAAACTTTGTGGCACTAAGTCTCAGATTTTGCTGATTTTTTGGATATATGTTTGCCATACCATAGAAAACACCAAATCCGAAATATTAGCTTCCAATTTTGAATATAGCGACATCTAGAGCTATTTTTAGAAATTTAATTTTTGTCCAAATTTTTGAAATTCTCAAAATTTGAATTTTTGCGCCGCTGAAACTTTATCTGTATGTTCGTTACTCAACCAAACTTTGCATACAGCATTAGTTTTGTATAAAGGAATTCCTGTATGAATTTCAACGGGCAGCTGGCATGTAGAACGGAACTACATGGCTCCAAAGATGGTGAAAAATAGAGTCCACGAAAAAACAAACAATTTAAACTAATCTCACAACTTTCTGTATTGTTGTTACCCGTAATGACCATGACAATTGTGTTGCTGTATATCAGTGTGTTTCACATCTGTGATCTTAAGCGGTAACCAGAATACAGAGAGCTACACCAGGCATTCAAAATCGCGTTTTTTCAAAAAATGCCAAAGATGGCTGTTTTCAAGCTGGGCTAGCTTTTTTCTGTATGCCAGTTTTGACTCCAAATTGATACTGAAACTCAGAAACACGCTCAATTACTTGTAGAAGAAATTTGATCAGGTAACCGATCGTTGAAGTGGTTTAAATTGGCCAATTTTGATTTTGCACATCTTTTCAATAGATGATGTCAATATTATATTAGTATCGAGAAGTAGCATTTATAGTACAAACAATGATGAGCACTTGAAAACGTTCAGTTGATGTGCGGTAAGAAATTGTTCCCTTTGATAGATATTATACATGAAACTTTGATATATTGCAATAGAGCCAGATAAGACTTTCGAAGTTCGAGTTTTGTTGGACTAGATATGCTTTATCAATCGACATTGTACTTTTGAATAGTAAAGTTTGTGCGAAATGCTCAGAGATATCATTCACAACGAACCGGATAAGCGCCCTAATGCATTTGTAACAAACACTATTTCAAAGTTGATGTTGAAAAATGTTGTGTAGAAAAGATATGCAAGACAATTCGATTGTGATGGAAAGTGAATTGGTTGTATGAAATATGTAGAATCTCTTTCAATAACAGATGACTGATTTATAATTATGAATTACCATGATCATCAGTTAGCATCGAGTTTTGTTGGATTAGATATGCTTTATCAATCGACATTGTACTTTTGAATGGTAAAGTTTGTGCGAAATGCTCAGGATCGATTTATATCACTGTTTTCTGAAGTAATCAGTTACTTTTAGTAATTTCAGCTATTCTGATAGCGAGACATCATTCACAATAAACCGTAGAAATGGAAATTGCATTAATTTCATGCTGTGATAGTGTAAGTAGCTTTTGACTGACTCAGTGTCCCGAAATGTTTTCTGAGCGAAACCCACGAACCATTAATATTAATCTATTGGACCCCAATAGATTACCAAATGCATTGTCGACATAATTTCGATCTTCATTTTCTTGGTCTTTTCCTGGTAGCAGCAACATTTTCCCAGGTATCTCTGTTGCCTTACTACTGATTGGTAAGCATAATCAGTCAAGGATCTCATATATATGCTACCCTTTTGTATTTTTAAATGGCACTGAGAATCTCTCACCTGCCTTTCACTCATCATATTCGAGATCGTTATGCACTTAGCGAACCGCTATTATTAAATCACACCTGAATAAAATAGTTCATACTTTTCATGTTGAAATGCAGGCCTGTTTAGGTAAGATACATAGATATTGCACGATGACGACTGACTGACTGAAGTTCATGCAATTTTACATTTGTAATGGAGCAACTAATTATTTCAAGTATTCACTTAAGTAAATTGAAGTTAAAAAGTGAATAATTCCTAATTAGTAGAAGCAGGCATGGACAAATAATTTAGGTATCATAATCAATATCCCATTTCAATCATTGCTTACGTTTGATTTTAACAATTGCTGTTGTTGATCCCTCTGATTCATAAATCACTCATACGTTTGAATGTAAGCTAATTTTTCCTATTCATAGAAAAATTAAAACGCATCAATTTTCAAACCTTTCATGAAACTGCACGCTGTACAAAAGTAACTCAGGATTTAGGTTTCATAAAAATAAAAGCTAAAGATACCCAGCCTTTCAAAATTAGTGCAAAATGTAATGCTGTTTCATATATTTGGTAATAAAAAGGCATACGAGTACATTTCATTCTTGTCAAAGTAACAATTCAATTATATTCTTGTCCATTAAGACTGTGTTTGGGTTACATATAACCACATTAATGTGATTACTACGTGATCAATTTAGAATGCTATTCAAAGACCTCGGAACGGAATGTAGTGGCTTCTCATGATCAATATTTTCCAATATCATAAAACTAAAATATCAATAGGCCTATTGTTTTCAAATTGAGGTTTACCTATTGATTGGTGCAATCAAAAATGCATTTCCTGTATGAAGGATCTTTCGATGCTAACTGATGATCATGGTAATTCATAATTATAAATCAGTCATCTGTTATTGAAAGAGATTCTACATATTTCATACAACCAATTCACTTTCCATCACAATCGAATTGTCTTGCATATCTTTTCTACACAACATTTTTCAACATCAACTTTGAAATAGTGTTTGTTACAAATGCATTAGGGCGCTTATCCGGTTCGTTGTGAATGATATCTCTGAGCATTTCGCACAAACTTTACTATTCAAAAGTACAATGTCGATTGATAAAGCATATCTAGTCCAACAAAACTCGAACTTCGAAAGTCTTATCTGGCTCTATTGCAATATATCAAAGTTTCATGTATAATATCTATCAAAGGGAACAATTTCTTACCGCACATCAACTGAACGTTTTCAAGTGCTCATCATTGTTTGTACTATAAATGCTACTTCTCGATACTAATATAATATTGACATCATCTATTGAAAAGATGTGCAAAATCAAAATTGGCCAATTTAAACCACTTCAACGATCGGTTACCTGATCAAATTTCTTCTACAAGTAATTGAGCGTGTTTCTGAGTTTCAGTATCAATTTGGAGTCAAAACTGGCATACAGAAAAAAGCTAGCCCAGCTTGAAAACAGCCATCTTTGGCATTTTTTGAAAAAACGCGATTTTTGAATGCCTGGTGTAGCTCTCTGTATCCTGGTTACCGCTTAAGATCACAGATGTGAAACACACTGATATACAGCAACACAATTGTCATGGTCATTACGGGTAACAAGAATACAGAAAGTTGTGAGATTAGTTTAAATTGTTTGTTTTTTCGTGGACTCTATTTTTCACCATCTTTGGAGCCATGTAGTTCCGTTCTACATGCCAGCTGCCCGTTGAAATTCATACAGGAATTCCTTTGTACCAAACTAATGCTGTATGCAAAGTTTGGTTGAGTAACGAACATACAGATAAAGTTTCAGCGGCGCAAAAATTCAAATTTTGAGAATTTCAAAAATTTGGACAAAAATTAAATTTCTAAAAATAGCTCTAGATGTCGCTATATTCAAAATTGGAAGCTAATATTTCGGATTTGGTGTTTTCTATGGTATGGCAAACATATATCCAAAAAATCAGCAAAATCTGAGACTTAGTGCCACAAAATTTTCCAAAAATTGGTTGAATCGTCCTGGAATGACCCATATATTTACTCGTATATATGTAAACTCCAACCGCACAATGCGGGAGCTTCTGAACTTAGCGTGCAAAAATGTGTTATATAATATGGGTCATTATATCATCACCAACACGTC
Source organism: Prostheceraeus crozeri (assembly GCA_907163375.1). Lineage (NCBI taxonomy): Eukaryota > Metazoa > Platyhelminthes > Polycladida > Euryleptidae > Prostheceraeus > Prostheceraeus crozeri. Next base: position 74,522 of record CAJQUW010006328.1, on the reverse strand, counting down.
AAATGGTCTGTGGTGAAGGTTCTCAGATTTTCTTGAAATTCACATATTTTCATCATTTGGGTCAATCTAGATGAAATCCAAAATATTTCGGAAAAATTCCATCGGGAAGGTCACTTGCGTGGCCTTGAGTTATTAGAATTTTTCTATTTTTAGAGAATTTATGGAAAATCATACACATCTTTGACGGCCTGTATCACCGATCTCGCATCGGAGTTGAGAAAAATTCTTCTTGGAATGTTTAATTGATAACCAACCATAAATGTTCCAAGCGGAATTCATGACTTTTCCGCTGCGAGAAAATTTTTGTGGGCTCTTAAAAAAAAGCACAATTTTCAGAAATTTTTTGAAAAAATCGAATTTTCAAACATTTCTTAAAATATGCAAAAGCAATTTTGCGGTCCCATCTTCTACAGGCGACTACAAATACATCCAAATAATTGTGAAAAAATATTAAGAAAATCACCAGGGATCGGGAAAGTGGTTTTTGAATATCAAATTATATGAACACTAATGTATTCACTCAGTCCTGACAATTTCTCGCAGCAGCTACGCCAATCCTGATAGGTCGAGTGTTCTACGCTTCCTATGATCTATCTGAAACTGTAGCCAGAAGTAACTTTTTCCACCCAGAAGTAGGATTTTTTGAATTTGAAAATGTGGTAAAATTAGATCGTTTTTTGTGCTGCTACTATCAAATTTGTAAGTAGTTTGTGCTTTGTAATTAGCAGATACTATTCTTTTATTGTCGAATCTTGCTAATTCGAACTCGGATGGATTGTATGTGTGTTGTGTTTATCAAAGACATCGTTTATTAAGACCTGTTAATTAGGGCCTCTAAGTTCTTAACTCATTCACGGTCTTAATTAAAGAGTTTTGATTGTATCTCTAAACAGTTAAATGTTGAAACACGTTTCACATTTTCCTTTTATTATTTGAAAGGCAGTTAAATTTTCTAAATTTATTGAGAGGCAGAAGGCTGACCGAATCGCTTAATTATCTACAGATAAGATGAATGAATCACAGACACAGACCTAGGAATAGAATGGGAAAGACTTCCTGCTTTCATCAACACATGAAGCCGGTAAACTGATCATAAGTGTCTCTCGCCAGAAAATACTTGAGCAAGAAGTTCGCGGATGCTATTGGAGTCGCGGCAATTATTCTTGGATAAAAACTATCATAATTAGAAGCTCATACGATAATAAGTAAACATTTACACAATTTCTACTTATATACGGTAAGTAATCACGCAGTACGTATGGATTCTGGCATAAGTGCTCATTAAGTCCTTCCACAATTATAGTTCGATAAAATTGTCTCCCAGTTATTTCATGTCTTTGCTGAGAGTAGGTGTGTATTAGCATCAGTTACTTCTTGGATCTCCCTGAATTAGTCGTGTCGACGAATACTTTTTGGCTTCAAATTTGATGAATAAATGAGAATTTTTTGCTGTAATGTGCTAGTCTCTCGCAATTTCCGCTCATAACGGACCATCCGAAAATCTCTGGGAATCCTTCACACACACGGCATCGAAGCCTTGAAAATTTATAAATGTTTTGTGCATGTAGGTGGCCGCCTATATTCCGCACATAGTGCATGGTTGCATGAATGCATGAAAGAGGCTACAGTTTCTGGCTACAGTTTCAGATAGATCATAGGAAGCGTAGAACACTCGACCTATCAGGATTGGCGTAGCTGCTGCGAGAAATTGTCAGGACTGAGTGAATACAGTAGTGTTCATATAATTTGATATTCAAAAACCACTTTCCCGATCCCTGGTGATTTTCTTAATATTTTTTCACAATTATTTGGATGTATTTGTAGTCGCCTGTAGAAGATGGGACCGCAAAATTGCTTTTGCATATTTTAAGAAATGTTTGAAAATTCGATTTTTTCAAAAAATTTCTGAAAATTGTGCTTTTTTTTAAGAGCCCACAAAAATTTTCTCGCAGCGGAAAAGTCATGAATTCCGCTTGGAACATTTATGGTTGGTTATCAATTAAACATTCCAAGAAGAATTTTTCTCAACTCCGATGCGAGATCGTTGATGTAGGCCGTCAAAGATGTGTATGATTTTTCATAAATTCTCTAAAAAAAGAAAAATTCGAATAAGTCAAGGCCACGCAAGTGACCTTCCCGTTGGAATTTTTCCGAAATATGTGAATTTCAAGAAAATCTGAGAACCTTCGCCACACACTTTTTCCGAAATTTGACGTTTTGATGTGGAATGACCCATATATATATATATAAATATATGTTATATATATATACAATATATAAATATATTGTTTTGTTATTCTTGATTTCGAGGTCTAGAAGACCTGACTGATACCTTTCGTTTAACTTCTGTTGTTCTTTTCCTTCTTGATGTTGATCTTTTCTACTGATCTTCGTATAATTTGGTAGCAATTGATTTTCTTTGCATATTAAATTAAATTGAATGTCTTTATCTAATTTCACGCATTTGTGTAGAGTCTTTTCTGTTTTTCTAAATTCATGCTTTTCCGTTGTTGTCAGTGTTTTTAGAATTATGAACGAATACCATTTTATTGCGAAGTATTTATTTAGCGACGTTTCGGTCTCTTTTACACGGACCATTTTCAAGCACTCAAAGATATGTACACAGATAGTTTAAAAAGGGAAAGGGAAATAGAAATCAAGAAATGATATTCAGATGCCTTGTCAATCCTTTATCGTGTTGATTCAATTTAGGTGCAATCTCTTTGATCAATATAGCCTCAACTATCTGCAATGAATTCGTATCTGCATAGCGAGCGAAAATTTCAGTATTTGTTATTAAATTTCTAGGTTTTTGTTGATGTACATTTATGTGATGAGATTTAATAGAACCATTGTTCTCATGTTGTTTCATCCTCACGTTCATTAAATTGGTTGTATATCCTATATAATGAGCATTATTACACATGCTCTCATTGCAAGAATATTGATACACAACATTGTGGTTTGAATGAAACGAGTCCATTTTCGTTTTGATTGCATTCGCCAACTTGTAATTTTTGTAGTAGACTCTTACGTTAACATCATATATATATATATATATATTAAGATAAAAATAAAACAATCAATTCACAACATGTTTCTGCATTTATTCTAATGCCTTCATCAGGTGCTAACAGAATTAACATAAAATCAAGCTTTTATATGACAGGATGATAATGAGTAAAATTTACAAGCGATGGCATGGAATGATATGACAACAGGACAATTAACAATAAAATCAGATGAAATGACACATTTACAAAGACTGCTATGTACATGATGACGTGACCAAACGAGCTATTTACAAATTCAATGCCAGTGGATTAGAACCTCCTCGATCATTCATGAGTGCATCAGTACTGTACTCTTAATAAGAATTGATTCCAAAAGGACACGAGGGTTATTATTAACCGTAGAGATAATCGTAAAAGCCGTCTTTCTTGGGTGGATGGGACGTGATACTGATGATGACGGGCAATACATGACATCTGTCGGAGTAGGATACGCTTTGAGGATGGTGTCCATTAATGCGGAGTAATGAAATGACGAATGGAAACTCCCATGTAACATTTACTGCCAATGTAACATTATCACTCAATGTTCACAACTATATTTTGTATACAATAATAGATTTATTCGTATTTATTTTATCTTTGTTGGAAAATATTGGAAGTTTTCAGGGTTGAAAAATAACCTTACACGTTCAGTCTCTGGTAGAAATTTTTTTATGTCTTGATGTGGCGATTTAGATTGCTGTCTTGTGTCAGCAATGAAAGGGAAAAACTACAGTTCACGGTTGTAGTATCGCTTTCATTTTCATTTTTGTCGTTTGAACTTTGATCTTCTGTAATTTTTTCGACTTTTGCTGGACGCCATCAATGATTCCGTGGACGAACCCGTTCTCCCGAAAAATAGAGGGATGATCTCACCGGACTCATGATAGCACTCAGGAGAAGAGCAACTGCTCTGGACGGTTAAATCAAGGATTTCGTGGCTGCCAAGCGATAGTGCTTTGGAGCGTAAGGCGCAAATTGGGAGTATATACTACAGTATTCGTCTCTTTTCAAATACATACTGTATCAAAGAATTGTCATTTCGTATGATCTTCGTGTCTAAGAAAGATGAGAGATTTTTGCTCTTTTTTGTTCCATCGTAAAACTGAATATTGTTTTTATATGAAAGCCTGTTAATGAACTCAAAAAATTTTGTTAGGTCAAGACGAATGATCAAAAATCGTAAAAATGTCATCGACATACCTTATTTGTTAGAATCTGGGGCTAATGCGGACATATAAAAATTTTTTGAGTTCCATTAACATGGCTTCATAGCAATATTCAGTTTCGATGGATCAAGTGAAGAGCAAAATTCTGCTCATCTTTCTTGACACGAAGATCATTCGAAATGACAATTCTTTTGATCACAGTTTGGTATTTGAAAGAGAGACGAATACTGGAGTAATATACTCCCAATTGCGCTTACGACTCCCTTAAGCACTATCGCTTGGCAGCCACGAAATCCTTGTTTTACCGTGCCAGAGCAGTTAGCTGTTTCTTCTCCTGGAAATGTCATGTAGGCTTTTAATGGTTGTTTATGTGTCATAGGCTGGGTGGTGTTGGCTTAGCTGCGTTGCTTGAAGGCTTGTTGCTTTGGGTGGGTTTGGGGGTTGGTGTAGGTGTTGTTCTGCTTAAGCATTGGCTGGATTGGAGACAGCTTGAGTTTGTAGTAGATTTTGTAGCGTAATGGGGTTTTTGAGGTTGTGCTAATCATGAGGTCCGTGGAGATCATCCGTTCTATTTTTTTCGGGAGAACGGGTTTTCCGACGGAATCCATTGATGGCGCCCAGGCCAAAAAGTCGAAGAAGAAAATTAGAGAGATCAAAGTTTCAAAATCGACCAAAAAATAAAAATGAAAAGCGATACTACAACCGTATAACTGGAGTTTCCCTTTCATTGCTGACCAAAGAGTAAGCAATCTAAATCGCCACCATCAGAGGACATAAATAAATTTCTACCAGAGACTGTACGTGTAAGGGTTATTTTTACAACACCTGAAAACTTCTCAATTTTTTCCCAACAAAGATTAAAATAAATGACGAATGTGAAATCAAATATTGTATACAAATATAGTTGTGAACATTGTGATAAATGTTTACATTGGCAGTTCCATTCGTCATTTCATTTACTCGCATTAATGTAACATCATCAAAGCGTATCCTACTCCGACAGCAGTCAAGGTTTAATATTTTGCAAAATAATCGTCCATCCACCAAAGAAAGACGGCTTTACGATTATCTCTACGGTTAATAATAACCCTCGTCTTTTGGAATCAATTCTTATTAAGAGTACCAGTACTGATTGCACTCATGAATGATCGAGGAGGTTCTATCTAAATCCCACCAACTGGCCCCCCCCAAAGAATTTTTTTTTTTATGAATTTGTAAATAGCTCGTTTGGTCACGTCATCATGTACATAGCAGTCTTTGTAAATGTGTCATTTAATCTGATTTTATTGTTAATTGTCCTGTTGTCATATCATTCCATGCCATCGCTTGTAAATTTTACTCATTATCATCCTGTCATATAAAAGCTTGATTTTATGTTAATTCTGTTAGCACCTGATGAAGGCATTAGAATAAATGCAGAAACATGTTGTGAATTGATTGTTTTATTTTTATCTTAATATATATATATATATATATATATATATATATTATTTTATTTACGTGGATAGTTGGTGGATCCCCACATGGTCTCGGTGCAGTCTGGTGTATTTTATGTGATCCAAAATGTCCCGGACTAACCTACTTGCAGATAACCTGTGATAACGAATACTACTTCAGATGTAAATTTAGGTCTTTAAGGCATGAGAAATATGGTCGCTGAAATTTTTCCGGTCAGTTTTCTATTTTTAAAAAATATTTTTACATTTTAACATGAATTTCTGTATTTTCTGAATTGATCGAGATCCGATTTGTCTTATTGTTATAGTTAGATTGATTTTGATTTGTACCTTATTTGACGGATATCTTTGCCATGAATATTGCACGTCTTTTGTTAATTGCTTCATGTGTTACGATATCAATCAGTGAAGTTCATTCAGCACGCATTCATTAAGAAATCCGTGTCAACGATGGTTCTTTGTTCTATCAGTTTTCATGATGGATGTGACAAGCGTGTCTTCAGTCGAATATCGCAGTGTGATACGATACCTCCTGATCCGCGGCTTCGCTAATGGTGACATTCTAAAGGATTACTATATTAAGCCTGGCATTATGGAAGCAAAGCTCCAGTGAAACGTCGAGAACTACTGTTATTTCTGGATAAGCGAATTTAACGAGGAAGACGCGGAAGGAAAGAAGACAATCTGTGGAGCAAGATTTTTCAACTGTTGGATTCCTCGGCCGCCTCGCCACGGAGTATGCGCCACGCTAAGGAAGATACAGCCCCCTCCCCACGCAGGGGAGCCGCGCAGGGCGCCGCCCGCAAACCCGCCCCGCAGGACGCACGAAGGCCCGACACCCCTCCGCCCGAAAGGACGCAGCAGGCACCGCGCATGGAGAGCACCTGCCCTGCAGGAGAGGAGATTCCGGAAGAGAAATCGAGTCAGTGCGATGAAGTGATTACAGCACACAGAGGATAACCATCCGTGAGTTGTCAAGAGAGTTGCGAATCAGTTATCACTCCTGTCATGACATCATCGAAAAGACTTGGATATCGCAAACTGGCATCACGTTTCGTACCGAAGTTTCTGTCACCTGAAATGAAGGAGAACAGACTTCTGGCGGCACAGTCAAATTTGGATCTCCTCGAAATGCACGGAGATCAGTTTCTGAACTGCATCCTTACAGAGGATGAAACACCTTTAAGTTTGTATCTGCCTCAAACGTAGACCTCAATTGTAAGCGAGAATTGCCAGCAAGCAGAGCCAGAGTGGCGAAAATCAGGCGAGTCTGCCCCTTTGAAAATGCGATCCGGAACATCACATCGCCGGTCGTTGATGCTGACGGTCTTTTGGAACGCTTCGGGAATCCATGGTTGACTTTGCGGATAAATAAATAACAGGAGCTTAAGATGAGTAAGGTAAGAATCAATATCGAATATTATTCCAATCTGTTATCTGAAGCGAGGAAGAAAATAAGAAAGCCACGAAACATTCCTCTACTTGCTTCATGACAGTGCTTTTAATGTTCCGTCGACCCTCCCCCTCTTAGAATCCGATTCACACCTCGCAGGAGACAACCAATGCCTTAACGAGAAACGGATTTCAACTATTGAGCCATCCTCCTTATTCACCTGACTTGGCCCCAAGTGACTTCTTATTGTTTAGATTCCTCAAAAAGCATCTTCGTGGACACCATTTTGAATCGCCAGTTGAACTGCGGGATGCAGTTACTGAGTTTTTTGATTCTTTGACACCGGAATTTTTTCATAAAGCTTTTTGTGAATTGAGACTTCGTTGGCAAAAAGTGACGAATGCTAACGGCTCATACATTGAAAAGTAAACTGTTTTCTGGAACAAAACATTTGTTTTTCCGTTAATTATTAGTCAGGTTATTAGTGATAGCTTAACTGTCAAGTTAATCTAAATATATTAATTCTAAATCGCTAGAATTTATAGGAAAATCTTGAAATTCAGACAAAAATGTTTGAAAATTTTGAAAAAATAGAAAACTGACCGGAAAAATTTCGGCGACCATATTTCTCATGCCTTAAAGACCTAAATTTACATCTGAAGTAGTATTCGTTATCACAGGTTATCTGCAAGTAGGTTAGTCCGGGACATTTTGGATCACACCACGTATATATATATATATATATATATATATATATATATGATGTTAACGTAAGAGTCTACTACAAAAATTACAAGTTGGCGAATGCAATCAAAACGAAAATGGACTCGTTTCATTCAAACCACAATGTTGTGTATCAATATTCTTGCAATGAGAGCATGTGTAATAATGCTCATTATATAGGATATACAACCAATTTAATGAACGTGAGGATGAAACAACATGAGAACAATGGTTCTATTAAATCTCATCACATAAATGTACATCAACAAAAACCTAGAAATTTAATAACAAATACTGAAATTTTCGCTCGCTATGCAGATACGAATTCATTGCAGATAGTTGAGGCTATATTGATCAAAGAGATTGCACCTAAATTGAATCAACACGATAAAGGATTGACAAGGCATCTGAATATCATTTCTTGATTTCTATTTCCCTTTCCCTTTTTAAACTATCTGTGTACATATCTTTGAGTGCTTGAAAATGGTCCGTGTAAAAGAGACCGAAACGTCGCTAAATAAATACTTCGCAATAAAATGGTATTCGTTCATAATTCTAAAAACACTGACAACAACGGAAAAGCATGAATTTAGAAAAACAGAAAAGACTCTACACAAATGCGTGAAATTAGATAAAGACATTCAATTTAATTTAATATGCAAAGAAAATCAATTGCTACCAAATTATACGAAGATCAGTAGAAAAGATCCCGATGCATTTATCCGTTATGCATTAAAAGTTATCCGTTTCCTCAGAGAATGATTAGTTTGACCTATATAGAATTTATTACATGAGCAAGTGAGTTTGTAGATGATATTTGATGAGCAGCAGTTCAAATTTTGCTTAATGACAAAATTAATGACTTAATGCTTAATCCTCTTTATTGTTTGTCTGTTGTTGTAGGCTAGACATCGTAACAAAGATTTCGGTTTTGTATACGCTGATATGAATTTGTGATCATCAAAAGGTTTCATCAGTGTTAAAAGTATTTGATATTGGACGGATTACTTTAGAAAAAATATCAGGATTTTTCTTATTGAAGTCTTGCACAAAAACAGCATTTTTGGGCATATTGGTGGTATTATTCCTTACATGTTCATCAGCTTTCTTGATAGCGTCATTGATAAGAGAAATGGGATATTTTAATGCTACAAGTTGCTCCCGTAATTCATCATAGTGTTGAGTTCGTATGGTAGAGTCCGATGTTATCGATTTAATTCGACGGGCTAGATTGTAGGGAATGTTTCTAATGACGTGGCGCGGATGCGCTGAGTCAAATGGTACATAATTTGCCGTATCTGTAGGCTTTATATATATATATATATATATATATATATATATATATGCGTACTGATCGAAAGATCGTCATTGATGGTAACTGTCACATCAAGGAAGTGAAGTGAAGTTTTACTAATTTCCGAGGTAAATTGTATAGCTGGATTGTTCAGCAAGGCTACCAATTCTGCCAATTACCGTAATTATTATTCCAGATAGGCCAACAGTCATCTAGGAATCGCATCCATGAACGGATGATGTCATCTGCGCTTGCAGGAAAGTGTACCAATAATTGTCCATACATTTTATCTTAGAAATACCCCATAACAAGTGTGGCATACGTAGGGGCAACTTTAGTTCCCATTGCCGTGCCCTTGATTTGGATATAGAAATTATCTTCGAAGGAAAAATAATTGTTTCCTAGGACAATCTTCAATCCTTCTATAATTAATAGTTTATCATATTTTGTTGGTATCACATTTGAGGAGCGATCTATCCAATAGCTTATAGCTTGATACCCCAATTCATTTGGTATATTGGTGTAAAGAGATGTAACATCGAAGGACATTAAAATCGAGCCATCACTTACATTTTCTGGCAGACATTCAATGAAGTGGAATGTGTCCCTACAGAAACTCCTCAGAGATGGAACAAGTGGCTTCAATAATTCATCAAGGAAGGAGCTTAGTTTACTAGTTAGTGAGTTACGACTAGAAATAATCGGTCTGAATTTCAAATTGTCAGGTGGGTGTATATCGACACAGCCAAATTCATCAGGTAAAATGTTCTTGAAATAATTTGTATGTTTATGAAGCTTGGGTAATCCGTACATAAACGGAGTAACCGGATGAAACTTTGTTAAATATTTGAATTCTTTTTCCGAAAAGGCTGCTCTATAAGTTTTGCATAATTCTCGAACTTTGTTTACTGTTGACTGACAGTTGTAATTTTCGATTAATTTGTATGTGGTTACATTCTGTAAATGTTCGTCATTCATTCTTTTCTTATAAAAGTTGTAATCAAGTATTACAAACGCACCACCTTTATCTGCTGTAGTATAATGTAAATTTGTTTGAGTTTTTAAAGTCTGAAGAGCGTCCGATTCATTTTTCGACAAATTATTCTTAACATAAGTTGTTTGCTTTGCATCATTTAACAGTGTTTGTGATTGAGCTTCAATTATGTCTACAAGACTGTCAAGTTGAGGTATCAGACCTTTCCCAGTGGTAAAATTAGTTTTATCATATTGCAGGTTCAGGTCGTCGGAAGTATTGTTGCAATCTTTAAAATAATCCATTAATCTCACCTTTCGTATAAATTCATTCTTATCACATCTAAGCTTCTCCAAATTTTTGTTCGGATTAGGAGTGAATTTGATTCCTTTTGATAATAACTCTTTACTATGATTATTCAACACTTCTGAGGATAAGTTGTAAGTGGAGACACTCATACCTCTAAAAAATGACGGTTATTTCGATTTGCATAATTATGATAAGTCATTTGGTTCATGATATTGTATTCATTATCGTCATCATACGCATTGAAGGTGTTAAAATTAGATTCATAAATAATTATCACTTCTCGGTTGTATATTACGGAAGTTATCATAATCTCGGCAGTCGTTTCCGATTCTGTAATTATGATTATTTCTGTTGTATCTGTTGTTGGGATATATTCTGTCTCTCGTATTATAATCATTTCTCCAATTTCTATTATTCCCTCGAAATGCAGGTTGATTACGTCCATTTGTATTAAATCGTTGCTGATAGAACCTTGGTCTATTCGTATACGACATATTGTATTTACGAGAAAAATTCTCGCGTCGAGTAAATTTAGAAAAATTGTTTGGTCTATTTGCTTTGAAGGAACTATCTAAAGGCAATAGATGCAGATCGGAATTGAAGAAATCACTCTTTTTTTCTGCCAAATTAATTCACTTAGATCTTCTTCCTTCTTAACCATTTCGTCCCATTTACAAATTACCATTAAAATATTGACTGATCAACACCTTCATATCGTTATCAATACGTGAAATAAATTCTTTTTTTGCTAATGCTGTCATTCGCAAACGTTTGATTTCGTGTTGAACCTCTTTCACCATTATCTCTTTTTGAAGTCTCTTTCAACGCTAGTTTGACCCTGAAAAGGTTTTTTAAAAGAATTTTTAGGCATTTTTGGAAATCGATCGGAGAGAGCTTGTTCTTATATACCATCGTGGCCATTGAATTAAGGCACCCTGGTTATTTTGCGATGATGTCAACAAAGTGCAATGCCAGAGAATTTCTAGTCACCTGATTGCGTTTCCCACTATCTACTTATCTTAACATGAGGTGAAGCATTGCTTGAGCCAATAGGAAATCATATCATAGTGATGTTACCGTGGGAAAACTTTACAAGTGAAGGAATATGTCTAGTGAGTCACCGTATGTGAAGCAGTCTGAATTGCTCCAGTTTGAAACGATGGGACGCCGGAGAGATACGAGCGACTTCAATAGCGGTAGAATTGCTGCATTTCATTCAGAAGGTTATTCTCAAGCCGCGATAGCCAGAAAATCAAATATTTCGAGATGTGCTGTTCAAAATTCACTCAAACACCCATCAGGAAATCGAAAAAACTGCAAAGGTGTCAAAAAACCACATATCGTGATGATAGGAAGATCAAATCAATAGCTTTACGAAAGCCTGATGAATCGTCTCAGTCAATTGCACAAGCTTCACAGATGGGCATTAATGTCAGTGATCGAACCACTCGAAGAAGATTATCGTCGACTTTAAGCCTACCCGCCAGAAGACCAGCAAAAAAGCCAATGTTGACTGAAAAGCAGAGGAAAATGCGCTTGCGTTTCTGTCGCCGATACAAGAACAAAGATGCAGCATGGTGGGAACGAGTTCTGTTTACATATGAGAGTACTTTTCAACTGGTAAGGAATTGTGGGCACAAATTACATCAGACGTCCATCTGGCGAACGGTACAATCCCAAATACACGATAAAAACTACGAAGCATCCCCCTAATGTGATGGTTTGGGGTGGAATCGCGTCATCGGGTAGAGGACTTCTTACCATCATTCCCCAAGGTCAGAAAGTCAATTCATCATGCTACATTACTATGCTTGAAGAGAAACTGCTGATGCGCATGACAATATTAAATACCACCATCATGCAGCAAGATTCGGCCCCATGTCACGTTTCCAAAAAGACAAAGGGGTGGTTTTGTCGGAATAACATCACCCTATTGGAGGACTGGCCCTCCAATTCTCCAGATCTGAATGTTATTGAAAATTGTTGGGGTGTAATCAAATCAAAAGTCGCTTCTCATCGACCAACATCTCGAGCTCAGCTGATCGACACAATCAAGCTGGTATGGACTACCGAAATAAGTCCCGAATACTGCAGATCACTTGTCAACAGCATGCCTCATCGTTTGAAGAAAGTGATTCAAAACAAGGGATATCCAACGAAATATTGAAGTGAGCTTAAATGACAACATTTGATTGCTAATGACAACATTATAGTGCCTAATTCATGCTCGTATGTTGTTGTCTAACTTTTACAATAGATGATTAAATTGTTTATACAGTTACCATCTTGCTTTCAATAGAAATTCTAAATATATAAGAGGTGCCTTAATTCAATGGCCACGATGGTACCTGCAATTGATTCATAGCGATGAACTTCGTAGTATGCTTTGGTCCATTTTTTGGACCACTCATCATCCATAGATTGATATGATTGATTTAACTTTCCGGTCAATTCACTTGTAATGTCTTTTATTTTGCACCCTATGTCCTCTTTCAAATCATGAATCTCAGATAACCAGTCCGCTTTGAAGGTATTGATGAATAAGTTATTTATGGTATGCACTATACTGGTAAGATTTTCAAGTTTATCTACAATTCCATCTACTCTTGTTTGTAATTCTATAGTGTCCTCTTTATATACATATATTATACATTATATATATTATATATCCTGAATTATATATATATGTATATATATATATATATATATATATATATATATATATATATATATATATATATATATATATAGAGAGAGAAATAAAAGCCCAGAAGGAAAACAAACTCAACTTTCGATTACTCCCCACCGGTTGCGTCCCTTTCATGGGACTTCTCAATGATATATATATATATATCATTACAAACGTGTTTTTTCTTTTCCTTTGAAATTTCCAAGTAGCGACATTCGATTTAAGATTTACTTTTGCAAACTAATAGATGTTGCCTTCGATAAGATATTCCCATCTTTTAAAAGTGTCTTTGTTGGTAGTCAGTTGGATTTGATGGTTTGTAATAGGACATACATGCCATAATGTTCAGTACACAATATATGCACTGGCATATAACTTGGTTATAACATCAATTGGTTTCTAACATCAATTGTATAGCTGTATTGCTAAAGGGAAAAAGCAAACTTAAAGTTTTGATGTTGAAACAAAGGCACAGTATTAACGCATCGTTAAAGTCTCATCTAAAACAATATTTCAAAACTGCTTTCAAAACCATGCTTTGAAATATCGTTTCAAATCCTTGCTTTGTATATTATGTCAAAAAATGTTTTCAAAGATGGTGGTTTCAAGCATGTTTTATAACTATAATTAAGATCCCAGTAATTGATGAGTATAAATAGAGCAGATTGCACTGTACATGTAGTTGATGGGCACATTGACGTTTTTTCAACTCTAGAGCATAAAAGACAAGTAAACCAACAGTGGTTCACCGTTCTTAAGTGGAGAATGTGAGGGTTTTGAATGCTCTTACGAAACTTAGTGTCTGTCAACTAATATACTGTAAATAGTATGATAACTAGTAGTATACATAATAAGTAGATGAAAAAGATAAGATTTATCCAACCCACGAGTAACTTGTTATCGACATTGCGGGTGGTATATTTCAAGCATCAAGGCATCTTTTGAGGTTGCCGACACATTCAATTAATATGTTGTATAATTGAAAATATGCGCTGGAGAATGCTGGAGTAAAGAGCAATTCAACAAAATGAACCTGAATATTTTTTGCTCTAAAAATGCCAGAAAATATTATTTTTAAAGATTTTTTTAATTCTTAGTTGGATGTGAGACTCATGGGCTACAAATTTGCTTTCCTTTGAAAAGCCTGGTACTCCACTTTTGTCTGAATTACACCAAGCATATGTGAAAGGGACCTCCTCGGGTGATAAATCCGCGTATTTTTGTTTTTACAATGCCATGCCTGCATATGGCTGCTACGAATCTGCGCCTGCCGAGTTCTGCGCGGTTCTTCTTGTCAGACAGGATCAACGAAAAACATATAAAATGGGAAGCAGGGTAAGGTCCTCGGTAAAATTATATTCGTCTGCGTTTCTCTGATTAAGATAGAAGTGCTTAGTCTTCGCATGGAACATCTTCAGATCATTCCATGTTATGAGCATATATTATTGTCATGTTAACAACGACTTCTGATCGGTGATGTAGATATGCGAACATGTAGCAAAAATTTAATCAAAATGTTGTGTTTTCTGTTATTAAGATACTTGTTAAATTTAAATGTGCTCAGCTTCATTGACAAAGGTACTTGAGCGTGGTAGAAGAGGTCCTGAGGACATTACATTTTCTAAAACATGTTTGAGAAATTGCTTTATGTTGCTTTTGGATCGATAATTGCATGATTTTTCAACTTGTAAACTAAAATTTTATCCTTATAAAAAGCTTGTCAATATCATATATTCTTATTTTCTCGGACTTCTTCATTTTTCAGGTGTCAATGTTCCGCGAAGTAGATTTCTTCCCGTCAAAACGACATCGGACTTGCTATTAGTGATGTCTAGTCTTTACCAACTGAATGGTGGTCGACTGTCGATGTCTCCTCTCCGTTCCTTTCCATCAGTGCCGCTTGTGAAATTGGGCCCACATTTCAAGAAAGTAAAGGACTTTCTTTCTCGATTTCAAAGCATACCTGATTTGTTGGAATTGGATCACTTGACAGTCAGTGGAGATGTTACTTTTGGAAAAGACAATCAATTAAAGGTGATTTTTTTATAAATATTTGAGAAATGTTTGTACATACTAATTACTGCACAATATTCCCTCAGCTGGAGAAACTATATTTCATTGTTCGGTTGACGTAGTGCAAGTGTATACTGTACAGTTTCTAGGGCAGCTTACGGTAAATAGATTACTGTGCACTGCACAATTTGTTGTGCTGAACAGACTGAGACGTGGTTTCAAATGGAAAATTTCCCATTTCCATATTTATCATGTTGTGGATTTGCTCTTCATTCCAATTATGAATACAGTTATCAATCTGTCCATGAGTTGATAGTTGGAGGAGGAATATATCAATGTAGGCTTATGCATGTACAATGTACATTGAGATTATTTGCATAGCCAGTCAGTGTTGATAAATTGTAACTTGATCCTTATGTCATGCGGACACAAGTTCGAAGCTCAAATGAGAAATTGCAACCAATTCGCTGAAAGCTATGAACTGAATTAATGAAATGACTCGTTTGAAGAATACGATGTGGAATAAAAAGAATCGGAAAGATGGATTTGGAAAATTTTCTCTAAGTGTGGAAAGTCATAGAAGGTTTCTGCATGCCACTTCCTTGACATAGCGCAGCTAGATTTCCTTGCACAGTACATAGGCTTCTTAGTATCTGGACAGGAAATGTCCCTTCAGCCACACATCTAAGAGTGTGCATATTAACAAGGACGTACATGTATAGTCTGCATATTAACAAGCACGTGCATGTATAAGGTATGTATTTATTTATTTTGTCAGAGATCGATTACGTTAGTGCATGGTGTTCAGCGAACGGTTTGAAACTGAACTCAACCAAGACGGAGTCCGTACTGTTTAAAAAAGCAGTGCATTCAAAATTTTAGTTTCACTACGAAGATGACTGACACGAAAAGTATTGTGGGTGTTAAATACGCAACAATTTGACTTGGAGTGCCCATGTAGACGACGTGTGCAAGAAGGCTAAACAACAACTGTACATTCTAAGACGGCACAAGAATGTATTGTCTAGACAAGATCTGGTGTCACTATGCAAAGCTCACGTGCTAAGCACCTTGGAGTTTTGTGGTCCATTGTTCATCGAACTCAAAAAGCGTGACTCAAAGAAGTTAGAGACTGTTCGAAAACGATGTCACAGCATAATATGCGGGCGAAATTTCTCGAGGAAGTTTCACACCTTCATCTGTTCGAAGATCCTATCAAGCAATTAAAGTTTTCGAAGTAATGATGGTACTTGGGCACTTGCTTAATTCACTGGTTCCCCCTAGTCATCGATTCTCTAAAGTTAGTCATACCCATGATAAAGACCATCAGACGTCAAAATTTATTTGTTCCTGCATTTACTTCCTACTACAATCAGAATTATCAATGCATGCGTAGCTATATAGTTTCACATGCGGTATAGTTATTCCTTGTGGCTTCCATCGTTACTTGGCATTATTTCTTTTCTACCGATTCAGGAAGATGTTTGTTTGATTTTCATTAAAAAATATGCACGTTTATTATTATTATTATTGCGGACAAGTATGACTGATCTGACGGACACTCAACTCCAAAAGCATTCATTGAAATCAGGACCGGGGACATTTGTAAGATTGGTATATGGCGGTAGTGTGCACTTGGATGAAGCCATGGAGTAAGTTGTAAAAAATTACTTAAATATTATGCAATACATCACAATCCAACGGAATTAATTATTGCAGATACTAATGCATACATTCATGCAATCTGTTGAGAGAAGGTTGTGAACCTTATCAAGGAGAAGGACTCTTACAATGATATTCAGCAGTCAAAAAAGTGATTATAACGGCTTGTAGTGTGAAATCTTTATATACAACTTATTTCTCCATGATTCAATCAAGTGTTTTTTAAGCGTAATCAGTATTTAAAAGCAAGATTTGCTTACGAAGATCTATTTTGGTGATCTATATTCCTCCTTTCAAAGTAAAATGGTGAAAGAATTATACTAAAAGTGATTTACAAAATCCTACCAAGAGATAATTGAGAAACGATTGCTTCTGTTCTTACTTCATATGTTGGTGGCAGCTTAATTGGAAAGTAGTTGTCGGAATGTATTATTTATGGTATGTATTTATTTGCTCAGGAATATTCCTATTCTTATGACTTCTATTCATGCCATTGATTATTCTCATTGTCCGGTTATTGATAGGGGACTTGCTTTGCGGAAGTTGCTTGAGATTTTGTGTAGTCATTACTCTACATAAGAATTAAGGAAGGAACTCACGAGAGCGTCAAAAGAGAATTTTTATTTTTTTAGATAATGCAATTCGGTGGTCTTAGGTTCCATGCGTTTCGTGTCCCATTGATATCCGAAAAATAGATATCAAGACGTTGTCAAAAAGTTATTTGTAACATCACATGAGTATCACATCTTCATTGCCACTGATGAAAGAATTAAAGTCAAAGATGGCAGCATGAATCAGACGTACCACCTACTCACTTGAAGTGAACTAGCGAATCATTTTTTCTTTAAACCCGCAAAGCTTTTCTAATCCTCTTCGCAGCGCATCACGTTGCTATTCCGATTGGCTCTTAAGATAGTAACCTTTTCATATTGTTTCAATTATACTTCTGAGGTTTTCATCATAAAGCACATCATGCTTCTTGTAATACAGACTTCTTCAATATCCGTATTCATTCTGGGTGAACCTACCTCTCTTCTTGTTTTTACCACAGCTTCCAATGCCAAATATTTTTGATCATTTCAAACAAATGAGCAGGAAATTCTTCTACTAATTGTGTTCTGTTGTGTGTCAGAGCTAGACCCGCGACAAGCCTTGACATGCCTTGATTAGGATGCCATCCATGACAGTGTATTGAGTATAATATTGTAGTGTAATAAGCTTGGAGCTAATTGTATGTGTCGTATTGTATATTTCACTTCAGTATATCCGTTAATATCCTATTGCATGTAATATGTTCGATAAAATACACTCAAAAAATTATTTCCTTTGAAGAATTGAGAGCAATTCTTCAGGAGTAGCTTATATTGACAGATTTATCGCAATTGAAGCCATCTGTGGGAACTAATCTTTTGGGAAACTAAAGTTCGCATGCTCGCTAGTTACGCACAATCGAGACATGATCATGCCCATGAATGTACCTTGAAGATAACGGAGCATTAAGCTGTCGAACAGGATTAGTTGAAGTTTGACTGAAGTCATGTATTATAATTAAGGTTCGGATATCGCATAAATTCATATTAAAATATTTAATCGAATATTATTCATGTAATCGAATAAATTTGGCAAATATTTTTGAATATTACGTAGGGGCCTATTCGTAGTTCAATTTTTGCATGTTTGTATTTGTATGGACGTGTATATTAACACTTTTTTGTTGCTGTTCCTATTTTAAGACTGGTAGACATTTCAGATTTGACCTTAGTCTGTCTGACCCACTTGTGTGCGTGCTATCATCACGTTTTTTGCTTTATCAGGGTTCGCTGTAACCTGGCGCACGCTGAGATGGAATTCCCGTGTGTTTGCAGTTGCACTTGTGATTGGTTAGGCAGTAGGTATAGACGCATACGTGTGACGTGTCATCCATCGACGTCTAACAGGAAAGTCTCTGGTAAAGCACAGCGGTCATTAAAGTTCTGCCGATATCAGACAGAGTGATGAAATTTTTTCATACACAACGAACGTTTTTTGCTCATACATTAACACAGAGTTGCCAACTCTCACGCATTGGACGTGAGTCTCACGCATTCAGGCCTCTTCTCACGCTGGAGGCAAAATTTCTCACGCATTCAAGAAATTTCTCACGCCTGTTGTATTTATCTCACGCATTCGTATTTTTGATGTAATTCTTAACATTTCCTGATAGAACTGCACTTTCGCGTAAAATCTATGCAGTTAAGCGAAATAACATGCTAACAGGCCTAGGTATCTACTTCTTTGAGATGCAGAAAAAATGCGTTTACTCGTGTTAGACGTCTCAAGATGCAGTATATTTATCTAATACAATAGTCTCAAGCATTCCACTCAGCAAATGTTGGCGACCCTGTTAACACAATGTCACACAATATTCAAATATCATTGACTCAGCAAAGCATCACATACTCCCTTAAATACGACATCCAGCAGTCGATTTTTAGTCTGCTTACATCGACGTAAAGATACGACATTTACGTAATCTCGTCGCAATGCCGAAAGAAAAGAAGCCTGCTCCACTTCGTGCAGCTGAGTACGCCAATGAATATAGTTTTTATAGAGCGGACGGTCCTATATTATTTTGCAAACTGTGCAGTACCTCTGTCTATCACGATTCTCGAACACAGGTTATACAGCATATTACGAAGCAGAAGCACAAGTTAAATGCTGCAAAGAAATCCAACGGCAGTAATTCTTCTGTTCAACAACTTTTAGTGCTACGAAATGATCGTTCGGAGTAATTTGCTGACTTAACTGAGGCCTTCACAATGGCCAATATCCCATTGAATAGGATCAGCGACGAAAACATCGCGTGATTTTTGGAGAAGTACACGGGACGCAAATCACACGACGAATCAACTCTTCGGAAGAACTATTTACCGAAAATCTACGAGGAGAAACAGCAGAAGTTGAAGGAGCGACTTCATAATCAAAAGGTTTGGGTTTATGTCGACGAAACAACCGATACTGAAGGACGATATGTTGCCAATTGTATTATCGGTTTGTTTGACGATGATCGTGCGTCGTTTTTAGCCAACACTGATTTTTTGGAACGGACTGATCATTCCACCATCGCAAAGTTCTTCTGCGACTCGCTACGTAGCCTTGATATTGATTTCGTCAACGTGCTTGTAATAGTAACTGACGCCGCATCGTACATGTCTAAAGCTTCTGTGGGTATCAAGATTCTAATCCCCAAGTTGATTCATGTTTTTTGCTTAGCGCACAACCTTCATCGGATTTGCGAAAAGATTCGTGCTAAGTATGCTGACGTGAATGAACTGATCGTCATGGGCAAAAAGGTACTCGAAAAGGCGCCGTACCGTCGCAAATTGCTGTTTGATAATGAACTTGCATTACCTCCAGAACCGATTGTCACTCGCTGGAGCACGTGTTTGAGCGCTAGTGAATACTATATCAAGAATTTTGAGAAGTTTAAAACCATTGTGCAGCAATTAGAGAGCATAGGTGTTACAGTCGGTCGCCTTAAAACGATTGTCGAAACCTCATCCGTTGTGACATAACTTGCTACAATTGCAAGTAAGTATATGTGCTTGGTTGAGTTGATACAACAGTGTGAAGCGCGTCGAACGAATAACTCACATTTGATCATCAAAATACGTGAAGCATCCACCGAGTTCGAGCCTGATGTCAAGGGTAAGTTAGACAACGTTCTTGCCAAAAACACAGGCTTGACAGAACTGTTGACACCAGATCATGGTGTTTATAGCGTGCAAGAGCTAGCTCTTTTGCTCAAAGCACCACTGAATTCGGCTGAAGTGGAACGAAGCTTTTCAAAGTACAAGCGCATCCTTACAGACATGCGAAGAATGTATCCTTATAGAACTAACTTCAGAGGTAATTCGACGAAATGCATTATCAAGTTTGAAATCACTTTGTGCAGCTTTACCATTAGTGAACAATCTTTTTGATCGTATCACGGTCAATGCCGGCGTCCCACAGGGTTGCTTTCTTTCACATATTCGCTTTCTTGTGTGTATAGATGCTATACATACTATACTACACGCCCTCGCTCTTTTACCAGATACATAAACGGAAGTGACTACATAAATCCATACCTTGTCACTATTCCTCGATGTCGTATAGAACATTTTAAGAGATCTTTCATTGGCAGGGTGTCTACTGAGTGCTGTATGTGCTCTAGAGCACACTATTTGTGCTCTAATCAGAGTCAAGTGCTCTATTTCTGACTTAATTTTGAAAAATACTTTTTTGATTTGTTATTTAATGAAAAACATTGCATGAATTTCTCAGATTTTGTTAAAGTTGCAAATGATTCATGTAAACGAACTATAATTCGATTGATTCTTGAATATATTCATACCACCGTTATTGGCATATATTTGAATAGATTATGAAAATATAACGTAAAAAATATAAATTTTTGAACTGTACTTTAATTTTATTGACTGATACATATCAAATTTTACTCCAAAAAAGGTGATGTCAGTCGTTAGCATTATTCTTGAAATTCTTCACGTATGACATTTTTGCCTTTATGTACCTTGGTATCAGTCAACTTACCGTATTTCTTTGAATATGAGACGCCCTTGAATAAGGGACGCCCTAGAATAAGAGACGCATCCGTGAGAGGAAAAAATTTAATAAGAGACGCCCTTGAATAAGGGACGCCCTCGAATAAGAGACGCATCCGTGAGAGGAAAAAAATTAATAAGAGACGCCCTTGAATAAGAGACGCATGTACAAAAAATAGACTGCTATAGACATATTACATACAGGCTATTGTAATGTGGTAGCTACATCCGCCTGAGCGATTATTAGTCCTACTTATCTTAGTAAAATAAGTCAGTCTACTAGTAGATACCGGGTATCATGACCAATATTGTATAATATATAAGGCTTCTTGTTGTTGTACATACGTACATGCATGTTGTAGGCCTACGTACGTACATGCAGGCCTACTTAAGGTTACTTCATCTACCATTTAAGGAGGCATTATACGGTAGCTTCCTTTGCATTTGGACTCATGTACCGGTCGGTAACTTTTGCTGTAAATACTACTTGATTATCGGTATTTTCGTTTCGGTAAATTCAGATCTAGTCTACATGTATAGTGGCCAACATGTACTGGTATATGAATGTATTAGATGAGTCTACAAGATATGCTACTACAAACCATAAAACTCCTTTCATTTCCAAAATATCTGAATTATGATAAAGCGTGTATATGTAAGAAAAATTACTGGCGAAATTTGCCCATGACATAGGCCTAAGTGAGGAATGCAAAGGTTACCTAAGAGAATAGTAGCAAAAAACTAAGACATCCTTTTCTAATGAAAGAATGAAAACTTGAACATTTGATAAATAAGAGACGCCCTTGAATAAGAGACGCCCCTGAATAAGAGACGCATCAATGAGGGATCTGAAAAAAAATAAGAGACGCGTCTCTTATTCAAAGAAATACGGTAAGTCACGGTATTTGAATAAGAAAAAGTAATCATGTCGAAATGAACGAGAATAAATGTTGATTTCATCGATGGAAGTTGTTGCGAAACTCGAATGATGCGCAGTTTTAAGCTGACTAGTCTCATATGTGACTTCCAGACGCAGCCTACAATCCGAATTTGATCAAGGTACGAGCTGGATTTTTGTTTTCCCGTTTCACGAAATCTACATAAATAAATCAATTGGAAACATAGGACATAACGAAGGAATTGACCATTGCTTTCAAATGTAGTAAATGGATTGATACATTTTGATGTCAGACATAATTATTTATAGTTAGACTTTTTATCTACGATTATTCATTGTCTAATGTCGGGTATATTTCCTTTCAATCTGTTGGTGCTTGTCGAAATACATGCTACTGTTACAATTAAGAATCGTAAATTCTAAGCGTCAACTTTGGGCTTCACTTTCAATGTCAAGAGACTGCGTATACGTTTTTCGATGTTTCATTGATTGGATGCTAGATGTTCTTCACTTCAAAGACTTTATTTTCTGATCAGAAAGTATTACATAGATAATTGAAAACAAACATAGATATAAAGTTTTACTTTATGATATATGGTTAACTTTTTTATGCATGGAGACCACTTTATTGCCCATGGAGGATTACTTTATGATTCATGGAAAAACGTAGGAAAATATAAGTATAACTGTTTGTTTTGGAACATTAACAACAAATCTGAAACCTTACAAGTTGATAATCACATTATGACAGTTAGTGAAATTAATAACACTTGCAGAGTCATCACTTCTTGATTTTTTACTCTCAGGGGCAGCGTTATGTGAATCGCTGGAGGAAGTGAGCATCTCAGAAATGTCACGTTTTCCTTTTTCACTATTCTGTATGTACTTTAGAGAGGTCGCTTCTGTTTTCCAGTTGAAGTGTTTTTTTAACTGACTTGTTGGTGCACCAGCCTCAGCCATGATGCTTGCGGACGAACGACGTATTGCATGCCCAGTGTATGTTTCTGGGTTTGATAGATTGAGAAAGTTTGCCATTTTTACAGTAAACTTGCAAGAAAGTTCTTTCCCATCGGTTGTCTCGTATAAAATCCTTCACAGTTCTTATTCACGCGGTATGTCTTCATGAATCGCCCAGAACCAGTATTACACCGATGAAGAGCATTGTCATAAGTTTCTAAATACGAGCAAAATTGAAGTGGAATATTGAATTTATTGTTTATCGATTCCCCTCGCTGCTTGGAAATGGTTTAAGTTACCCACATTCCGGTGTTTTCATTAAACTCAAGATCTTCGCAGTTTATCCCAACTAAGTCGGCGCATCTGAGTCCACCGAAGTATGCTACCACAACTCCAGCTTTAATATGCACATACTCGCCATCATCAGGGGCATCGTTAAGAAACTGCATGATGTGGTCCTTTGTGAAGATTGAAGCTTTTTTCCTTTTACAGACAGCTTCAAACTTTTTCAAAAGCAAAGTCACTCGAGGAAATTTTTGTAATTTATGTCCATGTAGAGTTTGATATTTATGATTTATCATGGAGTATTTGCTCCAAAGTGAACTGCTGGCATACTTGCGCACCTCCCCCAGGTGATGAAAATATTTGATAAAATCTTCTTCGTTCGGTTCTTCACTTATTCCGCAGAAACTGATAAAATCGTCCCATTGATTATCATATGATTTTGACGACTTTATTGGATTAACAGTTTGCATAATTTCCTCTGCTGTTGCCATCATTAGTTCAGTACTCAATGAGAATATAGGAATTGTATCCACTTTTAGAGGACATAAATGCATAGATTCCGAGGACACGTTAGTGTCCGAGGAATTTTGCATTTATGTCCGATAAAAGTGGATATTATTGGTATTCTAACCCAAAAAAGATGAAATCTATATCAATGCTTTCTATCAATGCTTCATAGTACTGATAGTGCTTCATAAATTACTCATACTCATACTCATAGTACATAACTCCTAGATATGTGTACATTATTTTTCTAAATCTTAGTTTGCGCCTAGACATCCATAAAGGGATCCTTGACTTCCATACACATACAAATCTTTCAATTTATTTTTTTAAATTAACAACATTTATCAGTACATATTACATAAATATTGAACAAAACATGTTTCCTATGGGAGCATGCTAAAAGAATGCTATACTAAGATCCTGATCAACAAATGACAAAACTAAGACGAAACTAATAAAGAAAAGTGAAAAGAAGATGGCCGATCTAGGAAAAGTCAGGTCTACTCAATGTGAGTGGAGCGGGCAAGTATTGCTCTTGCGACAGATTTGGCAAGACTAATGCCCAGACAGTCAAAAAATCTCACGGTGGACAACCGAAACTTTTTCATTGCTTTGAACTGCCATAGTGTATCCAAGCTGTTTAAGAAATGCAGTGGCCTCTCCACCCCAGACACCGTATGCTGTGACTGCAACAGGGACACATCTCCATCCCAATCTAGCACATCTCTCATCATTGCCTCCATGTTTCCGGCTTTCTGCAGCTGCGAGACATATATCACTTGCTGTACTCGCTCCATGAATATAGTTCGGAATGAGCGGATGTACCACAGTAATGTCGATCGCAGCAGCCTGACCCAATGTCCAGTTTGGTATTAAAATGTCTGCAGGCCTTTGCAAATCATCACTTGATCCCTGTTCCTGCTTAGGATTCAATCTTGCCCTCTGACAAAAGCGATAGATCTTATTGCGAAGAATGTTGTGTCGTCGATTCACATCTGGACCTCGCATACATGTGGTGCCATGAATGCCGAAGTCATCCATCTGCTTGTCCGGGCACATGAGACATGTTGACTTACAATTCAGCGGTAGTCCCAAGCGAAGCTTCGTCAACACATGAACCTCATTTGGCTCAAGACGTTGATCCAGACCTGGATTTGGGATAGCTGAAAGCCAGGATGATGAATGAGTATTTGATACTGCTGACAGTCGAGCTTTCTCAGCTGTACTTGACATCATTTGTTGCAGTCTTTCTTCTTGGGCTTCCTCAATTCTTTGTGAAAGACTTCTTTGTGATCGGCACTCTGGGATATTGACATCATCCAAACGGTCAGACGCTTTGACTCTGGCATTGTAATCATTAATGACTTCTTGAATATCCAAAAGAGGCGAGTTGGTAGAAGAGATCGATGAAATATAGGCTGCAGATGCGTGTTTCCTGATTGATCGTAAGCCAAACCCTCCACGTTTCATGCTTAATTCTACTTGTAAGCGGGAAGCTTCAGTTAAACCAATGCAGAGGGATTCTTCGAAGCAACGCATGACGTCCGTGTCAAATTCAGAAAGTTGTTCAGATATCCATGTTATTATATATAAATATTATATATTAAATATGACATCCATGTTTATTTAATAAGAAGTCCATGGGTCATTTCATAGTCTTTGAATGATAGCCTCAAGAAGTCTATGACTACAGTTCCTAGATCTCCTTCACTAGCATAATCTGACAATATTGCAAAGGTTGACTACCTTAAAAATTAAAAAACCCATGGATGATAGTTTTGTAAACCGTAGCTTGATCACTTTTCTCGAATCACTCATACAAGAAGCACGCACGGTAGACAGCAGACTTAACTATGCTCAATTTATCAAAAATCAAAGGCAACCAAATCGGTGGTTTAAGCTCAGAAAACTTGAATTTTCTTGAAATTCTAACAAACGATGACACTAATAATTATGTGTATGATCAGTTTATGGGCTTAACAGATTCGCAGACTGCGGAGATAATTGAGTCGACAGCAGATTTTGACGACACTTCTTATCCCGATCTGAGTAATGAAATTATGAGGGAAATTGCAAAAACAGAGGAGGATGCGAAAAACAAGCGCACAAGTGACCAGACGAAGCAGTACGTTAGCAAGTTTAAATCATTTCTTCGTGATGAAAAGCTACCAACAAACATTGAAGTGATTCTGGTGCAGTAAATTGTCCCGACAAGACGGGAATTTCTACAGCCCATCTACGCTAATATGTATGCGGGCGGGAATTCACCGTTACTTGAGCGCAGACATAGGACGACAGGTCAATATTTTAATAATAATAATAATAATAATAGATATATTTGTCATGTACATACATAAAATATACAGATTTCTGAGAATTAGATGGGATAGTGACAAATATCAAACCCCAAGTTGGGGCAACTCGACAGTAAACATAAAATATTCAAATTTGCTGAGTTGCATAATGTTCACGATAAATGTAAAATCGATTAAATTACCATAGACCGATGCGTGTAAAGAAAGAATGTAAATTCCTCTTAAATGAGTCAACTGAGGAAACATTGACTTCATCGGCAGTGAGTTGATTCCAAAATTGAATAATTCCTACTGAAAAGAACTTCAATCGAAAATTACGATTGCATGCTGGCATGAGTAATTTGAAAGGATTTCCACGTTGTTCTCTGGTTGAAATGGTAAAATATTCATGAGGGTTGATGTTAGACATATTGTTCAAAATCTTAAACAGGAAAATGAGTCTGTATCTCAATCGTCGCGTAGAAAGAGACAGAAGGTGAAGCCTGGATAGACGTTCTTGATAAGAAAGATGTCGAATATCTGGGAAACAGCGAGTGAAGCGTTTTTGTACTCTTTCAATATGGGTTTCTAATTCCTTGGTGTGCGGTGACCAGATGATGTTGCCAAACTCCAGGATAGAACGAACGTTAGCTTTATAGATAGGTAAAAGAATGTCATGTCTTCTGGTTTTGAATGATTTTAACATCATACCCAAGCAACGGTTGGCTTTCAACGTCATGGTAGATATATGCTTGCCAAAGGAGAAAGGCTGACTGATGATAATCCCCAAGTCTTTGAAGCAATCTACTCTCTCAAGTTTCTCTCCATTACAATAATAATGCGCATCATCGTCTCTGGAACCAAAATGCATTGATTTGCATTTGGAGGCATTAAGAGTCAACCCGTTTTCTCTGGACCAACATTCAATAGTTGTAATAGATTCCTGAAGACGCATAGTTGAGTCAAGTTGTTTACTGTGATCGAAGGCAACGGCCAATTTGATGTCATCAGCGTACTTTATCATTAGAATTTCATTGTAAGTGATTCGTTGGTCAAGGTCATTCAAAAACAAAACAAAAAGCAGAGGGCCAAGAACAGATCCTTGAATGACCCCACTTAAAATATTTCTTGGCGTTGACAGCTCACCGTTTATCCTAACAAATTGAATGCGACCAGTTAAGTAATTAATGATCCAATGGAGCAATGATCCACATATTCCACAATGGTATAATTTTTTGACGAGAATGTGATGAGGAACAGTATCAAAAGCACGGCTGTAGTCAAGGAACACAGCATCCACATAAAGTTTGTCGTCAAGATGCCTTGTTACAAAATCATAAAATGCTAAATTGGCCGTTTCAATAGACGAACCCTTAACAAAACCGTGCTGAGAGGGGCTCAAAATATTGTTACAACGTAGGAATTCGAAAATCTCCAAGGCCACAATCCGCTCCATTATACGGAGGAAACAACTAGTGATGGCTACAGGACAATAATTTTTGAGCTCATCTTTGTTACCTGCTTTATGTACAGGTGAAACGAAAACATTTTTCCATGCATTAGGAATACAGCCTGTAAACATAGACTGTTGAAAAAGAAAAGAGAGCTTAGAGGCTAAAAATAGATCACCACGTTTTATAATTTCATAACAAAAATTATCACAGTCACATGAGTTGGACGAAGGTAAACCTTTAATGCAGTTTAAAACTTTTGTTGGAGAAAACGTCACAAAATTTATAACAGGAATATCGACTCTACAATCAGAAAAATCTTTAATATGTATGGGGGTGCCGGTGCTTTGGTTGAAGAACGAAAAAAAATAATCATTGAACTCTTCTGCAATACATAGTGGATCAAACATTAGTTCATCGTTAGAATTCTTCATTGTAGAAAATGGTGGATTAGTATTTTTAAGTCTTTGACCAACGTACGACCAAAATGCTTTTGGGTTATCTTTAACATGTTTCCCGATGTTTTTCTCACGGTTAAGGGTTGCGGAATCAATGCTTATCCGGATATCGGATTCTGAAGTGAGGCAATTCAGTTTGTTGGAAAGAGTGGGGTTTTCAGTATACACTTTATACAAAAAACGATGTTGTTTCAACTTTGACTCAATATTATCATTATGTAGAGGCATTGTAACACTAATTGACCGAGGAATTGAAGATTCAATAGCAAGTTTCATATTCTTATTAAATTGGTTCCAGATATCCTCAATGTCTTTGTGGGAGTCATGAATCCAGCGTGAACCAGCAAGAATACTTCTAAATTTTTTCCAGTTGGCTTTATAGAAGCAGAATTTTTCAGATGGTCTAGTTGGTTTGCCAGTAGCAGAAAAACATAATTTAAATGTGATAATAGAATGATCAGACGATCCAAAACATTCAGTGATATCAATATCAGTTAATTCAACATCTATACTGGTGAAAACAAGATCCAGAATCGAGCCAGACTGTGGACGAGTAGCAGTTTTGATATTTTGAACAAGGAAATTGTCTAGATACCATTTAACAACGGGATGCGTAAAGCTATTTCAGAAGTTATTGGAGGACCAGTCTAAGTTAGGAGAGTTAAAATCCCCACAAAAAACATGATAAGCATTATCCGGTTTGCAGCTTTCATACAAATACTTAGTAAACAAACTATCATTCCAATTGTAATCTGGGGGTATGTATACACATGAAATAATACAGTTACACTCCATTCCGAATACTTCACATGTAATAGCTTCAACTCTATTAGATGAAAATTTGTTTAACATAACAGACTGATATTTTGTTGAAATATATATTAGAACTCCTCCACCTCTTGAAACATACCGATCACAGCGGTAAAGAATATAATAATTGATCTTCAAATAGGAATCAGATATATCCACATGACCCCAAGTTTCAGACACACAGATAATACCAGGCTTATACGACGAAACGTATGATCTCAGTAGATCAATCTTATTAATCAGGGAACGAGCATTCAAATACATGATGCCAATAAAAGAGTCATAAGAAACAGCAACATCTGTCTTTTCTTGAGCTATAGAGCAAACCGGATCATCAGACATAAAGTAATAAGCAGGTGACAATAATCTAATATGACATGGGTAATTCCGCGAGAGAAAAATCAAATAATTAACAATTAGTTTACGTCGGTCCAGAACTTGATCAGAACCCAGTAGTCAAAAAAGTTGATTCCTGATATCAATTTTGTCAACTACCTCAGAATTTAAAAAATAATCTCCCTTTTCTTGATATACAATTTGTCCGTAGGCGTAGCAGATTTTCTCATCTCATACATAATTCCTCTTAAACACTTTTCTTCCTGTCTTACGAGTACAGTCGAGTCTGGGCTTATATAAACCTTTCCGAATTTTTGAGTAAGGTCTGGTTCATCTCGAACTCTCCTCTGAGAAAACAACACTCGATTTCTCATTCGGATATCATGAAACCCAACTTTCAAGATACGTGAACGACCAGAAATCATATGTCCAAGGCGGGTACAGAATGATATACCAACGTCATCTGACTGACAAATTTCTTTACAGAGAGACTCGATTTTATCAGAATCATTCACTAGCAAAACATCATCTTGAGCAATAGGGGATTCAGGAACTCCCGAAAATATCAGATTAGGAAGTCGTTTTTCATTTTCGTGCTTTTCAATTATTCGCTGTTGTTCGACGACAATATCTTTTACCTTGGCAATTTCAATATCTAATCTAACTTGCTCTGTATGAACGACATCAATACGTTTTTCGATGGCATTTACCCTTTCAAGTATTTGATCCAATTTCAATGATAAATTCAACTCGATTTTGGAAACAGCCTCATGTAATTTTCGTGTTATTAACTCATCCATTTGCGACAATGATATAGTTGAGGACTCACTATTCGACTGTATTGAGCCCGATCTCAATGATCGATTGGTTGGTGTTCCCTTATTTCCACGATTAGCCATGAAATAGGTAACGTAGTCAAACCAATAACACACAAGATAAGTTGAATAGAATTTTGAGAGAAAAAAATATTCCAACAAAATGACCGCACCGGACCAGAACCCGAAACCTTCCGAACGCTCTAACAGTCAGGTCTCTATACCCGTACACCACTGGAACGCTGCTGAAACTAGAGTTACTTGAAGCTCTTGATCAGAAAAACCAGAAAGCGTTTGCGTGTCAGGTACGATCTCGGCGTGACCAATCGATTGAAGCGCAACAAGCAAAGTCCAACAGCAAGAGGTAGCAGAGAATGAACACTGATCACAATGATAAGATGGAAGTGCACAAAAACCACAATGGACGCTGAGAGCGACGAGCTGCAAGTACGACGATACGATATTGAGAACAACGATTGATAGAGGAATCGAACGATGTAAAATTTCAATATGATCGTTGACAATAAAGTAGGAAAAATTCACGATATAGGTGTTGATGAAGAACAATGCAGAGACACAACCGCAGCGCACGATATCAAGCGAGAATATTCCTCGAGATTATTTTGAAAGACGTTGAATTTAATCAAGCAAATAACATGATAAAATGCATGATTGCCAAATATCTTAAGTCGACGAAAACGATCAACAATCAAAACAGTGCGCGAGCAATTGATTCAACTGATTTGTTGAAGCTTGGTGACTATTGTTCAAGAAAAAATCCTCAAGTTTTGCAACACGAGGTAATTTTTCTAATCATTTACCATTTTTTTGCCTATCGAGGAAGAGAGTGGATGAGGAATCTCCAAAAGGAATCTCTTGTCTTCTCAGTGGATAGCGACAATCGTGAATTCATTGTGTGTAATAAAACTCTTGAAGAAAAAAATGTGAGATCAACACTCAATAGAAGGAATTACGAGAATATTAAAGACATTGTGATGTATGCAAAACCAGAGAAGAAAGATGAATGTCCTGTTGAAGCCATCCGACTATATTTGAGCAAGATCCCCGATAATTGCACATGCTTATTCCCGAAGCCGCTGCAGAAATCAAAAATGAAGAGTGGCGGTTGGGAGAGTAATGCTACATGGTACTCGGATACACAAGTCGTGGGGAAGCATTTGTTGAATGATGCAATGAAAATCATTTCAAGGGAAGCAGACCTAAACGCAATTTACACCAATCACTGTGTGCGTGCAACAGTCGTTTCGGAGATGTTCTCAAAAGGGTACACAACGGACCAGATTCAAACGGTTACTGGTCATAAAAGGAATGATTCGGTGCAGCGCTATATTAAACGTGTAACACCAACAAAGAAAATGAAGGTATCACATGATTTAAGCAGCAGTATTCACCGATCCGAAACCCAACAAAGGGATATTTGTATTGAGGACAACAGTGGATCGACATCATCCCAGGTTTTTTCAACTCATTATTCTGTTTCTCAAACAAAGACATGAAGAGGCGTTCTTTGAAACGGACATGAAGAGGTCGTGTGGTACCGCCAATATAAAATTCATCACATTTGTTGCAGTTGATTTTGTAGATAATGTTTCTTTGGTTGCATAGTTTTTTGTTTTTCACTTTGCAGTCGGCAAGAGAACATGATGGTGTTGTACTTGTTTTATTTTGTTTCAGTTGTTCACGAAGTGTTTTATTGTGTCTTGTTAGTCGAACATTCAGTCTATGCTGTTGAAAAACGCGTTTTATCCGTGAGTCAATGTTGTCTGAAATGTATGGGAAAGGGAATACTATAATAAAATAGAACATTTTAAACATTCAAAAAAAATTTTGTACATCATAACTTAAAATGATAATTAACATCTCAAAAATTCCTGGCTCTTTCCAACTCAAAAATACTATACATTTTGCATCCCCTTATTTGTCTATTCACTTTTCTGCCACCTCACGATTTTCATTGTTCTGTTATTACCTATTAGTTATACAGTTATCTTTTTACTACGCTATTGCACAATTTTTAGCTTTGATTTTAAAAGAACCGACCAACCTCGTCGTAAGAAAAATTCCTGATGACGTGAATCTTGCTAGCGGAAATATTTGCACTGGACTGTAATTACAGGGCTTGACGATGCTTGAACAAACTCTGAAGATCACTGAACATGTCTCAGCAGATGTCACCTGTGAATCTGTCTATCTACTCTATCTGAAGGATTAGTGTGCTTTCCAAGCCACATCCACCCTCAGGCATACTCAGTCGAAGACTTAAATGCCCGTTTTCTATGCTGGAAGGCAAACCTGGAGGCGAAGGTATGGCATCAGCATCAATAACACCAGTTCCTGTGTTTTGATCAGAAACAGTGATCAAGAAGAATAAGTGAACGATGAAGGACAGTTTACTTGTGGTGTTTGAAGCAAGGATTGGATTTGCAGATTTGTCCGTCCTTCCTGCTGATCATAATTTGAAGTTTCGGTGTTGCTTTTTTAGTGCAGCCTCTAAAATTGGTTGACTGCGAACATTGTTGAATGGTCTCTAGGAACTATGAACTCTAATCGCAAGTGTGCGCTGTTCTTTTTCATGAAGGAACCCGCCTCATGTGTGATGTTAAGGTTTCATTGTTGTTTTAATTGCATACTATTTTACTAATTAGATATTATCACTATCCTGAATGCAATTTCCCATACATTTCTTTCAGGGAACCGTCATAATCATTGCGAATCATGGAGAAAGAATTGACATTCCGTCAGGCGCCATTCTAGAAAATAAAATTGTTTCTGGAAATCTTCGAATTCTTGATCATTGACTTCGTGAAAGAAAATTGCTTCAAAAGCTACTCGCGCTGTTATTGACTTTATAATGAATATAGTTATCAATATGATAAATGACTTAGGGAATATGTGCATATCTCTTTGTGAATAGTATCGGGCTCTAGCCAATTACTTATACCTGTCTTATTGCAATTACTAGCAGAAAATAGTTTTTTACATTTATTTTGTTAGGTGCATGTATTGTTTGCTTTTCGATAGCTTGTATGTAATATACACCTGTTCATGCAGTCTTCGATCTTGTGTTCTGGTTCTGGCTCATTGATCAGCAAAGTACTCCAAGACTGTTAATTCTTGTATTTGGTAAAATATTGAAATTGGTCTATACTAGATAAGGTGTTAGGAGAGGCATAAGACAAGAGGATCAATATGTAGGTACAGCAGTATGTAAGGCCTACGTTGCTCGAACGTATCAAACAAAAGGATCCTTCCTGGTGTGCTTCGATCCTAAATAACGTTAATGTTGTTCTTATGTTGAAAACAATACATCAATCGTTAATAAGAGAAATACAAATGGCATGGGATTGCAAAAGATTTGCAGGATCACCCTGCTTGGTCACGAGAGGAAATTGAGACGTCACATGAGTTTAAATAAACATATTGTTGTTTAACAAGAACTGTCAGCTTGTTGTGAAATAATGCTGAGACCTTGATAAATGTCGTGCTCAAGGAGGTGATCGTATTTCCGTAGTGTGGAGAGCTAAATAGTTTTCGTACTCTTACAGTTGTATTCTAATTTTAATATGAACTATGAATTTTGATATCTTCTTTATATCCTAATAATCTTCTTTAATTAATTTCAACTCTTAACTGTATAGCGTTGCA
This sequence comes from Prostheceraeus crozeri, assembly GCA_907163375.1. Taxonomy (NCBI): domain Eukaryota; kingdom Metazoa; phylum Platyhelminthes; order Polycladida; family Euryleptidae; genus Prostheceraeus; species Prostheceraeus crozeri. The sequence continues at coordinate 40,724 of CAJQUW010006328.1, read as the reverse complement.
AATTACCAACACACCATATATATGCTGAATGTATGAATAAGCTAATTAAACACTAGGTGACATGTCACGCGTAATTACGGAGCACCCAAAACATCCGTGGTTAAAGACATTCTATTCTTCTACGCGCGTACATACGCGTTGCACTAAGAGTCAGAATCACTTGATCTGATGCTGTCAAAACATGGGGAATGTTTATGAACATGCGCGGGTGAGCGTTTATAGTTTGCGCATCGTCTACGGTTGTCTGCGTTGCCGCTTGAACCGCTAAGCATGTTCTGTCTTCCCTGAGCATGAAATTGAGGTCCTATCACATTAGCCTCTGATACATGCAGACACAGATGCATGAGACACAAAGTCTATATAACAGGACTGTCGACAGATGTTGCAGCAATGTCACGCATAGCCATGGATGTTTAGGGTCATGTGTAATTGCGCGCAGTTTACGCGTAATTGCCCGGGACGACCAAACCGAATGATGTTAGAAACTTAAACTGTTTGCTAATTTTGTGAAAAATGGAAATTTTAATAAATTCCTATGTTTTTTAATTTTGTCAGAGGCATAGAGGATAGAGTGTCGACTCAAAAAAGTATCTGTATAGTGAAAATTTTTATATCAAAAAATTCAGTTTTTTGCGGAGATTGCGATCCCGTGATCCAAAAAATTATTTGAACAATTTTGAAAACAGCCAAAATTTGCCAATTTATATACTAGGCCTACCGAGATGACGACTCTCCTATACAAGTACAGTCAACCCCCCGTTTATCCGCCACCATCGGTGAAATCACTTTTTTTGGCGAAAGGCGAAATTGGCGGATAAACGAAATTATTGTTTAATTCATCAAATATTCTTCTATTTTCCTTGGTACTGTGTTAGAAAACAACTCTGGCTACCTAGCGTATCTGCATGCTCATTTCTGGACGATAAGCGTATAGAAACATGTAATGGAGGCAATTATATTTGTACACGTATTGACCATATAAGGATTGGTCTTTTAACACTTAGAGAAGAAGTCAGTAATTTTCTTTTGTGTTGCATGGTGTTGAGATAAAACAATAATTCACTCACTCAGCTGCATGAGAGATTTGACATCGTCCTCACTAGCCAGCTGATGATTCTCGAAGTATTCAATCACCGTCGACAGTGAATCACGAGCTCGTTTGGATGTAATCGGCTCTTTTTCTGACTCAATGACGCTGTCACAATTTTCCTCCTCCTTGTCTGAAAATATCACCGGTACGTCCTCTTCGGCATTGTTTTCAGTTTCAGTTGCATTGTCTATCTCACAAAATTCGTCGGGTGTCAAGATGTCAATAATATTGAAGATTGATTTCATTCTGTCAAAAAAATTACCTCTCAAAACAGGCGTTGGGGATTCATGTTCTTCCGAACTATTTGGCGAAAGTAGGCCGGTGTGACTCCAGCAGTTTTGAATCGTCTTTTCACTAACTGAATCCCATGCGATCTTACTGAACCTGATTGCTTCCTTCAAGGTGATATCAGGGGTAAGATAATCATCTGCCATTACAACATAGGGTAAAACGGGGTGAATCGGACAGAGGTGAATCGGACACCCTCATTGTTTTTCAATATACTTCACTGACGACACGTGTAAAAAGATAGTAAGTTACTACACATAAAATTTTCTTTTTTCATGATGAACTTCATGCATTGACGTTTTCATTTCCGTGCAATACTTGTTCTTTGTGTTGTCAATAACATCTCCTATCAGACAATGAAACAAACTAGTCTTCATAGTTGACATATTTCTTTTCACGTGACAATATTCAAGCAAACTTATATTTTCGCTAAGATGGCCACCATGAACGAGTGAAAGGTGCTGTGATAATTGATATGATATACTTCACTGAAAAAATATGTTTAAGGCTGCTGCAGCAACCCGAAGTCTGATAAAATTTGTTTCAAATATCTACAAGGTGAACATAGGGTGAATCGGACACTTTCATGTTAACTGTTTCATGTCTATGCCAAGCTTTGTTATTCATTTCATCCATCAGTCATGACAGCTACACTGCAGAAGATTTCTCATGCTTCACCGTACTGGAGAGGAACCAATCAAATTTGAGAAAGCGGAATACCAGATTTTGACTCAAGTCATTCTAACAATAAGGAACAAACGAATGCAAACACCGTCGTCAATGCGCAATTTCGAGTGAATCCTTCGAATGAGGTAAGTTGTGGATGCTCCTAAAAGTTTAATACACTTTTATGGACTGTAAAGCTTCATGTGGAGCTATCTATAAGCCTAATTTTATACATTCAGGAATATTAGGCTATTATCTTTCATAGTGGGGTGAATCGGACACCCTAGCAAAACATCTGATTCGTGATTATATTTTTCTTTTATAATAAATGCAACTGATGATACATTTTACGTGATTTCTTGTCTTGTTTCAGGCATGCCGAGGACCTATGAACGCAAGACCAAGCAAGGAGATTACGACCGACGCCTCCTTGACAAAGCTGTGAAAGAAGTGAAGATCGGTCGACCTTTAAGCACTGTTTCGAGGGAGCTGAAGGTGCCAAGATCTACAATACGAAGATATCTATAGGGAAATGTGAAACAACGTGGAGGACAAACGATTCTGACAACTGGGCAGGAGGCGATATTGTCCAAGCGAATCTTGGAGATGTGCGGTCGTGGATTCCCATTGATTGTGACTGATGTGAGATCACTTGTATTCCGTTTTGCCAGCCAACTCCATCGGCGCAAACAATTGAAGAAACCTCTTTGTAAGGTATGGTACCAATCCAAAAAAGCCAGCATCGATTGGTGGAATGGATTCAAGCAGCGGCATCCATCTCTAGCCCTACGAATTCCTGAAGGCATTTCTTCAGCTAGAGCTGAAGCCTTCAGTCAAAAGAGAATAGAAGAATTCTTCCATGATCTACGCGTGGTATTCGATGAAAATGACGTTCACCAATTTCCACAACTTGTCTTCAATTGCGACGAGACTGGATTGTCAAGTTGTCCACAAAACGGCAAGCGAGTCATTGCTTCAAAGGGCGCAAGACTGGTTCAAAAATTGCAGCCGGGTGAGCGAGGTAGTTTGGCTACTGTTCTAGTGTGTTCTAGCGCAACAGGTGAGCTCATTCCCCCTTTTATCATTTTCAAAGGATCACCTCCTGACGGTTCTGATTTTCCAAAAGATAGTCATCTTTCTGGTAGCAAATCCGCTTACATAGATTCTAGTCTGTTTATTGAGTTTCTCAAACATTTCAACAAACATCGCCCTAAAATTCTTGGGAAAAAGTGCGTTCTGATTTTAGACGGTCATAGCTCACACTTGTCTGTTGAAAGCCTAGAATTTTGTACCGAAAATGACATAGAAATGGTCTGCTTGCCACCGCACAGCAGTCATCGCCTTCAACCTTTGGATACCCATTTTAATTAATCTCTGAAATCTTTGTGGGCGACTGTTGTGAGTGAACATCTGAGAAATCATAATAAAGTTTCACTCATTAAGTGGGATTTTGGTTCGTGTTTCCAAAAGGTTTGGGGTTCAATGTTAAGCAACAGGGGTCTCTTGGTGAATGCATTTCAACACTGTGGATTGTTCCCTGTGAGAAACACTGTAGGTGACACAGAATATTTATTATCGGAGTCGTTCAAGGAATCGACTTCTGAAAGAGTTGACCAGAATGATTGTCTTTTAAAAATATTGATGCCGTCACCGAAGAAAAAAGCCAATGAAAATCATACAAAACCTCATGTTGCCCACGTTACCTCACCACAATTTGTTAATCAGAAAGTCAATGAAAAGAAATTGAGAATTCGTTTGAATATATCAAAGTCAGGTAGCTCTAAATCTAAACCTTCAACTTCTAGGGCTTCTGTTCCTGAACATGTCTGCTGCGTTTGTGATGCTTTGTGGTCCGATGCAAATGAAGAGTGGCTCAAATGTAACTCCTGCAATGAATGGGCCTGTGAGTCGTATTTTCTTGCAGTAACATGCTTGAAATGTAATTGACAGAGTTTTTTGCAAATGCGTGGGACGATTTTTCTTAAAATTGTGTTCATTGAAGATTTTGAGATAATAAATTTTGTATGCATTTTGGGAAATTTGTTTTTAATTTCAAAATGTACTCAGATGCAATTTTAACTCTGATTTAGCTGTCTAAACTTATATATCTTTACATGCACTTCATATCTGAGTAGACAGATAAGCTTTGCATCATACAAGATCGAAATGCGGTGTAATATGTAAAGTGTCCGATTCACCCCACATGTGTCCGATTCACCCCGTGCTTGATCTACTACTTCAAGCAATTATTTGACTCACTGGTTTTGCAACTCAATCAAAAATGTGTCTATATACAAAAATTACATGTTAGGGGCAATAAATGGGTATATAGATTAATGCGGTATCAGTAATAATCTAGAAGAAATATCAATTTCGCAGCAAATGTGTCCGATTCACCCCAGTTTACCCTACTGACTCAGTTGTGACTGGCGGTAGAAAGCCTTGAAATTTTTAATGATCCCGCAGTCAAGCGGTTGCAATGAAGAAGTCATGCTTGGAGGCAGAAAAAGAAGTTCAATATGAGACAGTTGAGGGCAACAGTGACTTGTCGCATTATCCAAGATAAGTAATATTTTCTTGTTCTCAGCAACGAAGCAGGCATTCAAGTCCCGTAGGTACTCTAGGAAAATGCTTCCCGTCATCCATGCCTTTTGATTAGATGTGTAGTCACAATACAGAGCTGGATTGAAGCTTTTCAAACTACGAGGCTTTTTTGATTTTCCAATGATGAACAATTTTCGTTTGTCAGTTCCGGTTGCGTTACAACAGAGTAATATTGTAATGCGATCCTTAGCTCACTTTGTATACTCCATGGTGACTTTCGGATTTGGTACTCAATGATCTGTCAGGAATCATGCGGTAAAAAAGACCGGTTTCGTCGCAATTATACACAGAGTCAGGATCGTAAGAAGAGATTTTCTCCTTCAAGTTTTTGATCTCATCTTCCAGGTGTGTCGTGTCCACACTGGCAGACTCTCCAGACAAAGTGTATTGTTTGATGAGGTGTCTTTTCTTGAACCGATTCAACCATCCCTGACTATACTTGAAATTGTCAATTTGCAGCTCTTCTCCTATCGCTTGACCTTTCGTTCGGAGTATTTCATCGGTTATAATGTTTTGCGATCGTTTCTGGCAAAACCATTGGAATAAGCGCTCTTCTAGCTGTTCGTTCTTGCCACCTTGAACACGACTTCGACGCAAATCCGCTTCATGTAAATCATCCTGCAGGAATTTATCGCGATGTTTCAGAATATCTCGAATGGTAGACCGTGGTACATTGAACTTGTCATCGAGAGCTTGTTGCGAATAGGAAGGATTCACTTCAGCAAATTTGACGATTTGCCTCTTCTTTTCGACGGAGATCGCATTTCGAGTTCGTTTCATTGTGGAGTGAGAATTGCGGTATAAGCTATCCTATTGTTTTGTCTCCAATTAAGTATCAACAGGCATCGTGATTTCCAAGAATTTAGAATAATAGCTCCTCTCCACCCGTTAACGACCAATGACGACTACTGGGAAAACCTTAACCTACATACAGTGACTGACTAAAGCACAGACAATAACAATGAATTTCCGTCGCTATGCGTTGTGTGAGGTGAACGCATTCGATACGCTTGACGATTATGTCAATTATGTTTCCACACCATTTAGGGTTTACAATCTCGAGCCGTTTTCTCAATCCCGGGATTTTCGAGACTGGCTAATCGCGATCCCGGGATCTCGATCGAGATTTATATATACTGTATATGTTTTTAATCATTAAGTTTCAAGAAATATTTCAAAAGACGATACGTGCTTGTAAAATCTATATCTTTCAACGTGAACTAAACAAACATCTACGAGTACAGTAGGTAAGACTAGGCAACCCGTAAAAAATATTGGCGAAGTAAGGTAAGACACTGAATTGTGTTATCACTCATTCTCGACCGTAATTTCGTTAAGAACAAACCGGCCGCCGAGAATGCCCTTTCGGATTCTACCGATGTTGGAGGTATCGATTCCAAGACTTGTTTCATTCACTCATCAGTTGAGCATACATTCACTTAGAGAACAAATGCATTTTTTGACATAACTTCTGAACCACTGGGTCGATTTTGATGAACGAAACGTTGTCTTCATCACAACAACAGGATAAATACAACTGCAATGTCATTTTGTCGATAACTAATGATTTTTTTCAAATTGTCTTTCACCGTCAATTAATCACCGAGACACAATTCGTTGTCGATGTGTGAAAACAAACACAGCGCAGCTGCAGTAGCAGTCCGGTGACCTGTCAATAGAGCGAATTCGGGAGACTCATGGGTTGAATGACGGTTTCTTCGACGGTTTTCCCTCAAAAACCGCAAACCTAGCTCTGTCTGAACGAGCCTTGAACGGGCTTTTAGTCGTTATTTTAAATCGTTGTGATTTGTCTTTCAGCTATCAATTTACGAAGTATTTTCAGTTTACAGAAGCAATACTAGTAGCAGTGTCACAACACTGTTTATTAAGCGTCTGAGCGGTTTGTGTCACGGCATTGATTTAGCCCAGATTTCGCGATGCTCCTCGGCACTAATGTCACGACACTAGTGTCATCGTGTGAACGAGGCTTAACCAGCTGGCTCGGTAAATACAGCATTGGCAATTTATCAAACTTGGAACATAAAAAATTTAGATGCATTTTCAAAAAAGCCATTGACTCTCTTAACTATGTCACTTTGAAGGAACTCAGGGCCAATCTTTCAAATATCTCGAAATACCTCGAGATCTCGAAGACGTAATCCCGGGATTTTTAATCTCGGAAATAGGGTCGAGATCCCGGGATTGTAAACCCTAACACCATTACTGCAAGAAGACGTTAGAGTGACTTGACTGTCTGTCATTGGCGAAAGGCAAATTGACGGATAAATGAAATTTGCATTGAAAATTCCTATCTAACCGTTTGTTCTCGGGCAATTCTTGGCGAAAGGCGAGATTGGCGGATAAATGAGTTGCAGACAAAGTAACGCCAATGAATTCATCATATTTACTTCTCCTGAGCGCTTTCGCGGCCTCTCATCACGAGGAGTACGACCGTTGTGACATAAACACAGACATGTAAGTTACAGAAAATTAGTTCACGTAATGTCAATTCACCTCGTACACAATCACTGTCATAGCATCATCGACCAGAACACATGAAAATAATGAGAAGCACTGTTAACTATACACAGACAATACAATAAAAGTCATGAAATAAATAAATTAATTTTTAAAAAAATTGAACAATTAGTGAATTAATGATAATAATTAATACCAAGAAAAAAATGAGAAAAAAGGGGCAAAAGGTGAAGTAAATAACAAACTAGCTAGCACCATGGTAAAGAAAGGGAATGTTTCAGTTCCTTTTGCACACAGAGGGCTGGACGCATGTATGATATGTAAAGAGACTCTAAAATAGATGAAAGAAAAGAATACTTTGAGAAACTCAAAACACAAAAGTAAGAAGAAAAAACGTTGCCAATAAAACGATTACAAGAAATGATATGTCTATATATAGCACTGGACGGAGCAACAGAAGAACGAGGTCGGCTTCGTCCAACCTCCAGCCACTTGGGAAAGTGTTCACGCATACGAATCCCGAGACACCTCTCAGTGCGCCCTATGTAACTGTGTCCGCAGTCACATGTGAACTTGTATATGAGACAGGCGCGACTAAGAGGTGGTACGGGATCCTTCACACGTGGTACAGGAATACGTCTAGTGTGGCACACAAGCACAGGCTCTGCAGCTGGATACACTGTTTGAGTCAATGACACAACACGTCGACGTATAACATTCAGAGCATGGTCACCTCGAAAAGGAAGACACAAAAACACCTGTTTGCGGGCAGGGCCAAAAACCACAGGCTCAACACATCGTGGAACACTGTACTTATCTATAAACGTACTGGGATACCCGTTGCTCTGAAGAGTGACAGTAGTAAGTAAAACTCCACTTCTGGATAGCGCAAGATGGCCGCCATCGAAGAATTTTCGCTGACGTCCCCCCCTCTGGAACGACAGAGGTTGTGGTCTGTCGTGGTGTGCCGGCCAGGTTGGTCCACGTTCACAAAATGTTCGCTGACGTCCCCCCCCCCTCGAAAACGACAAGTGTGAGACTCGGGTGTGTTGGTCTCGTGTGGGTTGACGTGGCCGACCGCCTAGGTTGACGTGGGCGACCGTCTAGGTTGTCGTGGTGGAATGGTGAAACGGACTTTAGATTCGTGATCAGCGTAAAATTCTGCATCGGTATGGTGAATTTGAAGTCAATCGGCGAGAAAAAATGTTTCTTCAAAATTTTGACAGAGTTAAAATGTTGGACGTTTTGGGCTGTAGCGTCAAAACGAAGCATCGGATGGGAAAACGGAGGCCAGACTCGGATTCAGCGTGAAATTCTGCATCGGTATGGTGAATTTGAAAGCAATCGGAGAGAAAAAGTTTCGCTGACGTCCCCCCCCCCTCGGGAGAGCTAGCTTCGATTTTGGCTTCCAGTGGACGGATTTTGTCCTGCCATAGCTCGTTTGAAAGCTAAGAGTGAGACCAATTCACTGAAAGAAACGGCTTGTTCATATCTGTCTTCGTTTAGATGTGAGACGCCATTTAAGATTTTGGGAGAATTTTGGGAGTTAGAATTTTGGTCGTTTTGGGCTGTAGAGCCAAAACGAAGCATCGGATGGGAAAACGGAGGCCAGATTCGGATTCAGCGTCAAATTCTACATGGAAATGGTGTATTTCCAGCTCAATCGGACCTCTAGAATCGGCGATAGAAGCGTTTTAAGTGTTTGGATGATGGATGTTACGTCATCAGCTGATCGCCACACACTATATAAGCTGGGAACCGAGAGAGACTTGTCATTAAGACGAGAGCGATTGTCAGAGGTAGGTCGTCTCTCTGAGCTCCGATGATAGCTTCGGACATTCCAAATTCCGGGTGTCTGCAAGAAACCGACTTAGAAAATTTCATTGCTGATATCAGCTAAGCCGTCAGACTTAGAGGTTAGCCAGGAGATGGCCTTCGTCTCCAGGCCATAAAAGACTCCAAAACTTTAAAGGCTTGTAACTTTGCTTCTACAAGTCCGTTTGACTTGATTCAAAAAAGGTTCGGTCGCTATTGACCTGCCCTAAGTGATAGACTACTTATAAAATTTCATAAGTAGTGCTAAAAAGTTGAAAAATTTAAATTCACTACTTTTGGAGGTTTTCTGGGGTTTTCGACCCTGCTGAAGTCAATGAAAGCATTTTTAATGATGTCTGAGCCAGTCTTCTCATGGTATAAGCGGCTTTTCACTGAAAGCGAGCAAGACACGGAGAGTTTTGCTGTAATATTCCACTGACAGGGTGTTCCTTCGGGACGGCGGACAATGCCGTAGTGATAAGTGTGGCAAGGGAGTGTGTCATAGTTTAGACCGTAACCGCTGGGACAACTCATGTCTCATGTTGGGCATTTGACACAGTTCTCAACGTAGCACTTTGAACGCCAATCGGTTGAGTCTTAGCTATCTTGTCATGGGTGGCGTCTAAACATCTCCATTGCAAAACGCTGGTGAATCAAGCTCTCTACGGCTTGCTATCAAGCTGCTCAAAGTCTGTCAACCTCTTATCAACTCTACAGGTTTTCATGTCTGAGCCAGTCTTCTCATGGTATAAGCGGCTTTTCACTGAAAGTGAACAAGACACGGAGAGTTTTGCTGTAATATTCCACTGACAGGGTGTTCCTTCGGGACGGCGGACGATGCCGTAGTGATAAGTGTGGCAAGGGAGTGTGTCATAGTTTAGACCGTAACCGCTGGGACAACTCATGTCTCATGTTGGGCATTTGACACAGTTCTCAACGTAGCACTTTGAACGCCAATCGGTTGAGTCTTAGATATCTTGTCATGGGTGGCCTCTAAACATCTCCATTGCAAAACGCTTGTGAATCAAGCTCTCTACGGCTTGCTATCAAGCTGCTCAAAGTCTGTCAACCTCTTACCAACTCTACAGGTTTTCATGTCTGGCGAATACTATCATTAAGTTGAATCTGCTATCAGTCAACTTGAACGTTGCAAATGAAGTTCGGTGTAATACTTCCTTTCGACGGGCGTTCCTGTAAAGGGCGGCGGTGAAACCCGTAGCTATGTATACCGCAAGGGACATTCGGCAATGGTCAATCTTGTTAAACCTCTCTGCGTCATGTTTGCAAGTGATTGCCTCTGTCTCAACGTAGTATGCATTCGCGCCAGGGCGACATTTAGCCAGCTGTCGAAGGTTGCCTAAAACTTTCCATTGCATACGTTATGAGAACCATGAGTTCTACCTGTCTCTATCAATGAGATGAATTGATGAATGGAATGAAATGGGAGGACACTCACGCGCCACACGCAACATAACACACTTCTCTCTTCCGTAGTCTAACAAGCTCTTTACACATGGATCGCAGTCGATTGCTATCCCAGAATCATGTAAGCTATCTGAATTTTATTTAACACTATTTCATCTACCATCATCACCCATATGAAATGTTATAAGATTTACAAGTTAAACTAAGCGTGCTACTATTTCCAAATGAAAAAGTATACATGGTTAAATCATCCACTGAAGCCCCATTCAAGTAAGTCAGTATGAAAGCAATAATACGAAATAAAAATTTATTATGGCATGTATTTCAAAAGGTCTTCATCGTCAATATCGTCCCAGAGTCTGCCTTCACACAGATCACAAAAACAGTTCACTTGCTTCAATCGTTCTTCTACCGCGAGCCTCACTTTGTCGATGTACTCCCACTCCGCCATAGTTCGTGGCTGGGAGTTAGGGGTGTACCATTCCCATAATTGATGGAGGAATTTGGTGCTGGTGATCTCCATCACATCATCAGTATCGTACTGCAGATACTTCCATCGTGTGCCTGTTAGGTCGGGACACTCCTTCTCACATACACTCTCCTCTTCGTCATCCGCTGGTAATGACAACTTTCTAATGTTGTCGAGTCGGTATAATTTCTCCACCTTCCCCTTCGTTGGAGCGTTTGGTGCAACGAGCGCCTTTGGCGATGAGCATGGAGAAGAGAACTCCAATTTTGTGTTCGATGTTTTTGGAGGGCTTGTCATGTTGACTGTGAATAATGACTTTGAAATGTTTTCTAATTCTTAAGTATAAACAAGCAACCAATCAGAATGAACAGCCAATGAATGATGAATATGAAAGTATATATGCAAAGTGACATTCGTGTCATTTCACTGTCTTTGAGACGTATAAGTGAAGTGTTCTCTAGCGAATTCTATATTTGAGGCGTACAAGTGAACTGCTCTCTCGTGAATTCCAAATTTGAGACGTATTATTTGAGTGAAGTCTCTATCTTGTTGAAGTATCAACCTTAAACTTGATTTCGTTGAAATGGTAAGTTGAAAATTTCTTCACTCATCTCCCTCAAACGTGTGGCTAATAGCATCTTCCTCAATTTCAGGCATCAACTTCATCACCAACGCCCTCCTTTCTCGAGGAAAGTTTAGAGTCGTTGAGTCAAGGTAGGTTGTAACAATACACTGAGACTTGAACAGAGATGATAGAATGATTTCTCTTTCAGGTGATGTGAGTTCCAGCTCAGGACTCTCGCGACAAGGCAACGAGTGGGAATGTGCCGACTGCGGACATATGTTTACAAGGAAGCACAGTCTCCTTCGACACATCAAACAACGTGTGTGTCAACGCAAAGCGGCATCAATCTCCGGAGGTGAAGTTGATTCTGACGATGACATCTCCTTTCCTTGCGATTTGTGCCCTCTTTCTTTTGATAGTCACTTTCAGCGATCTTCGCACAGACTTCAACACACGCATGCAAATGATCACTACACCAACGGTACCTCTACCATCTCCCTCATTAATGTTTCACATAATAATTTAGTACGCGACTACTGCATGGAGTCCAATACTCAAATGGTAGATTTTCCTGAGTGGCTCCTTCAAAATTCTAACATTATCGAAGCGCTCTTCAACAATTTAGACAATTTTAGAATGAAGGCGCTCATCTACCTTAAACTAAAATATATTAAAATAGATTTTCAAACGGGTCAAGTGACGGAGAGAATACAGTTTCATGTTCCTTCCTCTTCCGCAACCGAAGTTGTAGACTGCGAGTCTTGGCTAAATTTTCACATTCAATGTTTAAAATCAAATGTAGATAAATTCAATGAACGCGACAGCGCTCTCATTTTTGATGGTGTGGACTCAGCCATATTCAAAATTTCCCTATTAGAAAGTCATGCAGCTCGAGGCACATTTAAACTACCAAAAACGTTGTATAATAAGAAAGCTGTCATCAATGTTGATTGTAAATCACAGTGTTTCAAATATGCAGTCCTATCCATCCTTCACTATAATGATATCAACGCGAATCGAAATCATAGCTATAGCTATAGACAGTGGGAGGATGAACTAGACTTTGAAGGTTGTGATAGTGACAACATGAAAATCAAAGATGTAGAAACGTTCGAAAAACATAATAAGATTAAAATTGTCGTTCACGTGTGGGAGAAGGGGTTGAAGGGTGCCCGCTATAATTCACGTTCAACTTGTTATGAACGTGTAGTCAACCTCATTAGTAAAACAAGATGATAGCGAGGAATGGCACTACTGTGGTATTCCCAAAATCTCTCGCTTGTACACTCACTTGGGGCACTCTAAAAGAGGTGAACATTTTGTATGCGACCGCTGCATCCGCTCCTTTTGGAGTAAAGATAAATTTGAAACTCATTATGAATGGTGCAAGCGAGGTAAATTACAAATGGAACGCATGCCCAAAGATAAAATATTTTCACATAGGGATAATGGTGACGAATTAAGTCCCCTGCGTGTCATTTACGCAGACATAGAATGCTACATTAATGATATCATCCAAAGCCAGCAGCCATATCCTGCTATGAAGTATGGCATGACCGCTTTAGAAATAGGCAAAACAAAATGCATACTTGGCAAGGTGAAGATTGTATTTCAAAATTTCTAGAATTTCTCGATAAAGCTGCTAAATTTCAACAATCATATGATTCCCAATTGCAGCGTAAGTCACTACATATGTCAGATGAAGACAAACAGAAATTTGAAAGTTGCACATCGTGCCCTAGATGTCATAAAACGTTTGATGACGATAAAATTAAGAAAGTGCGTGATCATGATCACATCACTGGTAAATTTAGAAACTCACTCTGCTCCAAATGTAACTTTTCACTTAGGTTGAGACGTCGTGTACTACCCGTCATTTTTCATAACTTTAAGGGCTATGACAGTCATATGCTCATAAAAGGAGGGTTGAGCCAGATGAAATCGTGGCAGTTTAATGTAATAGCGCAAACGAGGGAAAAATTCATGGCAATGACAGCAAAGTACCAGTAGATAAAACTAAAGAAAATAAGACAGTCTTCTTCGAAATAAAATTTTTAGATTCATTCCAATTCATGTCAGCGCCACTAGCTTCTCTCGTTCGTAATTTCAAGTTTCTTCCCCATAGTCAAACTTTGAAGAAACACTATCCAAACTTAACGGATGAAATAATCACTCGCAAAGGAGTCTTTCCCTATGCGTATTTTAGCTCAATGTCTAAACTAAATGAAACAACCCTTCCTTCCATTGACAAATTCAAAAACGATTTGACGGGTCAAGATTGTCCAGTAGAGGACTATGAACATGCTCAAGAGGCATGGTTAAAATTTAATTGTAAAACGTTTGGCGATTATATGATCGCTTACTTAGAATTAGATGTCATTTTGCTGGCTGATGTCTTTCAGGAATTTCGACGAGTGGCATTAGAAGAAGACAAATTAGATCCTGTCCACTTTGTCAGTCTACCAGCCATGTCCTTTAAATCAGCCTTTAAAATGACTGGTGAGACCATCCATCTCTTACAAGACCCGGAGATGTACAACATATTTGAGCGCGGAATACGCGGTGGTCTCACATTTGTGAATAAACATCACATAAAATCTAAAACAGTAGGTAATGATCATATCCACCTAAAATACTATGACCAAAATAATTTATATGGCAGTTCACTGTCTAAACCACTACCTCATTCCGAGTTTAGTTGGTTAAATCAAGATGAGCTTGCGTATTACTCCAACCCTTCAAACATTCTGAAGATTCCAGATGAAGGTGATTGGGGATATTATTTTGAAGTGGATTTGATTTATCCAAATAGTATTAAAAATAAAACTGCTGATTTCCCACTCGCACCTGAATCTGTTGAAGTGACTGAAGATATGTTTTCACCATTCATGTCACAATTTCATAATAACTTAACAGAGTGTGGACAGCCAAGGTACAAACCATGCCGCAAACTTTTACTCACCCAATATGATAAGAAAAATTATCTCGTACACTTCTGCATACTAAAATTCTATTTAGAAATGGGCATGCTTCTAAAGTCAGTTCACCGCATCATCAAATTTAGACAGAAAGCCTTCCTCAAACCATATATTGATAGTAACAGCCAGAAACGTGCACTCGCCCAAAATAATTTTGAAAAAGATTTTTATAAGTATAAGAATAATAGTCTATTTGGTAAGATGATGGAGGATGTTAGAAAACGCATGAACTACAAACTAGTCATTGATGATCAAAAATATCACAAATTGACCTCATCACCTCTTTTCATTGATAGAGACATTATCGATGAGGACCTTGTAGGTGTTAAAATGATAAAATCTGAAGTTGAGTTGTGCAAGCCCATCTATATTGGCCAAGCTGTACTAGATTACTCTAAGCTTGAAATGTACCAACTCTTTTATAAAATACTAAAACCATGTCCTCTCGTAAAAGAGGTTCGTTTGTTGGGTGGTGATACAGATAGTTTCTTCTTAGGTATTACCACTCAGAAAGATTTAAATTTTAATGAAGTAGCTAAGTCATTAGAAAAATATTTCGACACATCTAACTACAATCCCACTCATCCACTCTATTCCATACAGAATAAAGCCAAACTTGGTTGTTTTAAGGATGAAACAGCAGGAAAGGAAATAGATGAAATGATTCTCCTCCGTCCTAAAATGTATTCCATGAAATTAAAAGAATGTGCAGATAGTATTAAGCTAGCTAAAGGTATATCAAAATCCATTGTTCACAAAATGAAACATCGGTCCTATAAGAAGGCCTATAAAAATAAAAATATAACGTTTGTCAATATGACAATCTTAAAATCTCAAGTTCATACTGTGAAAACGCACACGTTCAAGAAACGAGCGCTTTCAGCATGGGAGGATAAGAGGTGTTGGATAGGACATAACACATCTCTTCCACATGGACATCCTGACACAAACATACCTCCACCCAAAAGAATAAAACTCACGCTACCACATTCAGGAGATGTATTGACATAATCAACTTTAACTCAGTATTTTGATGTTGCTTTTTGTAGATATACATGGTTGTTTTATGTATCGCATGAGATCGTTTCTTCCTTGTGAATATATGCCTACAGTCAGCCCATTCCCCTATATCTGTGAAAAGACTTTTTCATACGCATATTTTTATTTCAATAAACATATCACAATGACTTCACTTTGTTTTCCGAAACACTAAAGTTACGAGGGATTTAGTATCTTTCACATGGATGCACTCTTGTAAACCATTGGTAATTTTGATAGCAATAGAGGGTATAGTTTGTTTGACGACGGGGTGATAGAAAATAGATTCAAACATCTCGACTATTCCATATGAAGCGTCTTTATCATGAATGAAATCACGTAAAATGTATTCTTTTTTCTCACCAACAGAAATAGGTAGAATCAAATCACTTTGGGGCGATCATATCTTTTTCAAATGACTGTGGAACATTGATTTCCATGATGAAGATTTAAACAGTTAGATTCGATGACGAACAAGATTTACTAGTTTGCAAGTTAAACTAAGCGTTCTATTATTTGTAAATGAATAGTTTCAACAGTTTACAGATTAAAAATAAAGTTTCAATAGTGTATGTGTTAGAAATAAAGTTTAAGCTGTTTGTATGTTAGAAATAAAATAAAGTTTCAAGAGTTTACAAGTTAAAAATAAAGTTTCAACAGTGTGTACGTTAGAAATAAAGTTTTATCTGTTGTAAATGAGATTGTAGGATTGTAAAATGAGATTGTAGGGATTTACTAGTTTGCAATTTAGACTAAGCGTTCTACTATTTGTAAACGAAAGATATAGTTTCAACAGTTTACAGATTAAAAATAAAGTTTCAACAGTGTGTACGTTAGAAATAAAGTTTTAGGCGTTTGTGCGTTAGAAATAAAATAAAGTTTCAACCGTTTACAAGTTAAAATGAAGTTTCAATAGTGTGTATGTTAAGAATAAAGTTCTATCTGTTTATATGTTAGAAACAAAAATGAAGGTTCACCAGTTTACAAGTTAAGAATAAAGTTTTATCTGCTTGTAGGTCAGAAATGAAATAAAGTTTCACCAGTTTAAAAGTTAAAAATAAAGTTTCAATAATGTGTACGTTAGAAACAAAGTTTCAATAGTTTACAAGTTAAGAATAAAGTTTCAATAGTGTGTATGTTAAGAATAAAGTTCTATCTGTTTCTATGTTAGAAATAAAATGAAGTTTCACCAGTTTACAAGTTAAGAATAAATTTTATCTGCTTGTATGTTGGAAATGAAATAAAGTTCCACCAGTTTACAAGTTAAAAATAAAGTTTCAATAGTGTGTACGTTAGAAATAAAGTTTCAATAGTAAGTATGTTAAGAATAAAGTTCTATCTGTTTGTATGTTGGAAATAAAACAAAGTTTCAACCGTTTACAAGTTAAAAATAAAGTTTCAATAGTTAACAGGTTAAAAATAAAGTTTCAATAGTGTGTATGTTAAGAATAAAGTTCTATCTGTTTGTATGTTAGAAATGAAATGAAGTTTCATCAGTTTACAAGTTAAGAATAAAGTTTTATCAGCTTGTATGTTAGAAATAAAATGAAGTTTCAACAGTTTACAAATTAAAAATAAAGTTTCAATAGTGTGTACGTTAGAAATAAAGTTTTAACCGTTTACAAGTTAAAAATAAAGTTTCAACAGTGTCTACGTTAGAAATAAAGTTTTATCTGTTTGTAAAGTACGATCGTAGGATTTACTAGTTTGCAAGTTAGACTCAGCATTCTACTAGTTGTAAATGAAAAATATCGTTTCAACAGTTTACAGATTAAAATAAAGTTTCAATAGTGTGTATGATGGAAATAAAGTTTAAGCGCTTTGTGCGCTGGAAATAAAGTTTCAGCCGTTTATAAGTTAAAAATAAAGTTTCAACAGTGTGTACGTTAGAAATAAAGTTTTAGCTGTTTATATGTTAGAAACAAAATAAAGTTTCAACAGTTTACAAGTTAAAAAATAAAGTTTCAACAGTGTGTACGTTAGAAATAAATGAAAGTAAGAACTTCATCGTATAAGTATTCAAAGCATGTTTTGTAAATCAAATGCGTGTGGTCCTGACATGATAGAGTCGCGTTAGAAATAATGTTTCAACCGTTTACAAGAGAGAAAAATAATTTCACACAGTCTAAGTTAGAAATAAAAGTTTTATCTGTTTTTAAAGTACGATCGTAGAATTTACTAGTTTGCCAAGTTAGAACCTCAGCATTCAACTAGTTGTAAATTGAAAAATATCGTCAACATTTTCAGATTAAAATAAAAATTTCAATAGTGGTGTCTGGATGTGAAATAACACACATTAGAGGGCGCTGGTGCGCGAAAATAAAGGTTTCCAGCCGGGGGGGAACAGCAGCCGAGTTACAAGTGTGAGAGAGAGAGGAATGGGGAATGGCGGGGGGGGGGTAGGGGGGGGGTGTTTGTTTGTAGGGAGGTTGAGGGGTGTTTGGTTGATATTTTGTTAGGGATTATGGGTATTGGGTTAATAGAAAGTTTTCTATCAGTGTTTAGTGTGAATTTATTGAAAGGAAAACTTTCATCGTATAAGTACTTCAAAGCATGTTTTGAGAGGAGGGATCAAATGCGTGTAGGAGCCGATTGACATGATAGAAACAAATGAACTTGGACAAAACACGCGTTTGAGCGAAGCTTGCGAGATCTCTATCATGTCAGGACTTCACGCATTTGTTTACAAAACAAGCTTGAATACTTATACGAGGAAGTTCTTACTTTCATTTATTTCCTAACGTACACACTGTTGAAACTTCATTTTTTAACTTTAAACTGTTGGAAACTTTAATTTGTTTTTTCTAACATATAAACAATAAAACTTTATTTTAACGTAACACACGTTATAAAACTTTATTTTTAACTTGTAAACGGCTGAAACTTATTTCCCAGCGCACAAAGCGCTAACACTCTTCATTCCATCATACACACTAATGAAACTTTATGTTATCTGTAAACGATGAGAGTGCGAGCGGCGTGATATTTTTCATTTACAACTAGACTAGAATGCTGAGTCTAACTGCAGAACTAGTAATTCGCTACGATCGTACTTTACAACAGATAAAAATTTATTTTTCTAACGTAACCCTGTTGAAACTTTAATATTTTTTAACTTGTAAACGGTTGAAACTTTATTTCTAACGTAGGCACAGGGGGGGGGCGGGGCTATTGAAACTTTATTTTTAATTCGTAAGGGGGGGGGTCGGGGTTTGTTGAAAGCTATATCTTTGGCGGATTGAGACAAAGAGGAGTTATATACGAGGTTGGGAGTGATATGGGATTTAGGTGTGAATAAGATTTGGGGGATTGAGTGATATGGGTTAATTATTGTTTTAGGGTGGGGAGTTAGGTATTAGGGGTTAAGGGATTGGGTGTAAGGGGTTTCTAGGTTTAGGGTGGGTTTTGATAAAATACATACAGCTGAATATTTATTTACTAACTATTACACTAGTGTATCTTATGTTTAATCTGTAAACTGTTAAACTATTCATTTACAAATAATAGAACGCTTAGTTTAACGTGCAAACTAGCTAATTATTGTATCTATAATCATCGACATCTAACTGTTAAATCTTCATCATGGAATCAATGTTCCACAGTCATTTGAAAAAGATATGATCGCCCCCCAAAGTGATTTTGATTTCTACCTATTTCTGTTGGTGAGGGAAAAAAGAATACATTTTACGTGATTTCTTCATGATAAAGAGCGCTTCATTATGGTAATGAGGTTGTCGAGATGTTTGAATCTATTTTCCTATCCACCTCCCCGTCTAATCATACTAGACATGGGTCGGGGGGGGGGGGGGGGGGGGGGGGGGGGGGGGAGGGGGGGGGGGGGGGGGGGGGTAGGGGGGGGGGGGGGGGGGGGGGGGGGGGGGGGGGGGGGGGGGGGGGGGGCGGGTGCATGCAAAATGAACAATGGGTTACCATAGAGTGTCATCCAGGAAAGGGGGGGGAGATAAATAAATCCGCGTAACTTTAGTGTTTCGGAAAAGTACAAAAGTGAAGTATGTGTGGATTATGGTTTATTGTAATAATATAAGAATATGAAAAAAGTCTTTTCACAATAAATAGGGGAATGGCTGTCGACTGTAGCATATGAACTTATGTGTTAGGTGAGAGGGATTTATGTTTTATTAATGGGTGTGAGTATTATTGAATACAGCAAAATTACTGAGTTAAAGTTGTAATTATGGCAATACATCGCATGAATGTGGTAGCTGATTTTATTTCTGTTGGTGGAGTATGTTTGTGTCAGATGTCCATGTGGAAGATGTGAGGAGCTCCGTATCCAACACCATCTTATCCCTCCATGCTGAAAGCGCTCGTTACAGCTTGAACGTGGTGTGCGTTTTTCCACAGTAAAAACTGATGCGGGGGGGGGGGGCGGGGGGGAGAGGGGGGTTAAGATTGTCATATTGACAAACGTTATATTTTTTATTTTTATAGCCTTCTTATAGGCCGATGTTTCATTTTGTGAACAAATAGGATTTTGATATAACCTTTAGTTAGCTAGCTTAATACTTCCTGCACATTCTTTTAATTTCATGGAATACATTTTAGGGCGGAGGGAATCATGTTCATCTATTATCCTTTCATGCTGTTTCATCCGTAAAACAACCAAGTTTGGCTTTATTCTGTATGGAATAAGATTGGATGAGTGGGATTGTAGTTTAGATGTGTCGAAATATTTTTCCCTCCTAATGACTTAGCTACTTCATTTAAAATTTAAATCTTTTTGAGTGGAATACCCTCTAGCAAGCGAAGGGGGGGATGAGGGGGGGGGGGGTATGGGGGGGGGGAGGGTCGGGGGTCCACCCAACAAACGAACCTCGGTTCGTGGGAGGGGGTAAGAGGGGGGGGGGGGGGGGGGGTGGGATTGTTAGAAAAGAGTTGGTTACTGTCAAGCTTAGAGTAAGCTAGTACAAGCTTTGCAATGTTAGAGGGGGGGGTGGGGGGGGGGTACATGGGGGGGGGGGGGGGGGGGCGGTAATAGATAAGGGGGGGTAATTCAATGATATATGAGGGGGGGGGGGGGGGGGTTGGGGGTATGGGTGTTGGTTGGGGGTGGTTAATAAAGAAATGGGAAGATGAGTGTTGGGAGATTGATAGTGGAGTTTAGGGTGGATTGGGGGGGTGTGGGGGGAGAGCATATATGAATATGGGTGTAGGCTGCGTGGGGAGTCATCCGCCATCATCTGACAAAATAGTCTAGTTTACTTATAATTCTTATAAAATATCTTTTTCTAATTATTTGGGCGAGTGCACGTTTCTGGCTGTTTCTGGGCGTCAATATATGGTTTTGAGGAAGGCTTTTCTGAGCGAGCGCGATTTAGGATGAATGCGGTGACACTGACTGTAGAGATCTAAGGTGCCGGGGGATGGTGCGGGGGAGAGGGGGGAGATATGGGAGGAAGGGGAGGGGGAGAAGGGGTGAGGGAGGGGGGGTGGGCGGGAGGAAGTGTACAGATAAGTTTTTCTTATCAGATTGGGTGGAGTAAAAGATTGGCGCATGGTTGTACCTGGCGTCATCTGTCTCCGACACTCTGTTAATTATTATGAAAATGTGACATGAATGGTGAAAACATATCTTCAGTCACTCAAAACAGATTCAGTGCTGTGGAAATCAGCAGTTTTTTTCTGAGTTTTGATAATGGGGTCTATTGGGATAGAATTGGGCGGGGGGGGGGGGAAATAATAGGGGGGGGGGTGGGGGGATGATTGTGTATGAGAGGGGGGGGGAGAGAAGTTGATAATGCACGTAACGCAGAAGTTAAGGTGAGTAGACAACGCGCAAGAGTGCGAGGCGTGAGAGAGAAACTAAGGGGTTGGGCGGAGGTAGGTTGTGGGGGATGGGGGGTGGAGTGTAATCTGTTATAAAAGTGTAAGTGTGAGTGAGTCAGATTGTAGGGATAGGTCTTGATCCTACTGTGTTAGATTTTATGGGATGTGTTATCAAATTTGTGAGACCCACCGCGTATTCCCCGCGCTCAAATATGGTTGTACATCACCGGGTCTTGTAAGAATGATGGGTCGCACCAGTCCATTTTTTTATAAAAAAGGCTATGTAAGTGGACATAGGGCGAGTGAGAGAACTGACAAATGTGAGGAGCGTAGCCAGGATCTAATTGGAGTGAGGGGCGAGCTTATCAATTCCACATACGAGCGAGGGGGAATTCTGGGAAATGGGGGGGGGGGGGACAATCAGGCCGAGGCAAAGGGGGGCGGGGGATGGGGGGACATCTAAATTCTAGGAGTAAGGCTAATCATATAATCGCCAAACGTTTTAACTATCAAATTTTAACCATGCCTCTTGAGCATGTTCATCAGTCTGTCCGGGGGGTCCTAGGCCGTGGACTAGTCTTGACCACGTCAATATCTCGTTTTGGAATTGGAGGGCAATTGAAAGGTGGAAGGTTGTTGGACGATAGAGTTTAGGCGCGTATCAGTGGGCGGGCGAGAAAATTACGCAGTTAGGGAAAGATCGGTCCTTTGGGGGGCGGAGGGGAGGAGTGTTTTCATTGGCCGTTAGAGTGGGGGGGTTGGGGAGGGGGGGGAGGCAGGGGGGGTGTTTCTCTATCTCTCTAAGTCATATCTATGAGACTCATGGGGAAAGACAACGAGAGCGATGGATTTATCATCTCTCAGAGAAAGAGCAGTAGGGCTATCTGAGACATGAATCTTTGATTGAATGAATCTAAAAATTTTATTTCGAGAATACTGGTCTTATTTTCTTTATTTTATCTACTGCTACTTTTGCTGTCTATTGATTGCCGATGACTTTTCCCTCGTTTCTATCGCTCTCATTACATTAACACACACAACTAGGTGATCACTGGGGCTGCAACCCTCCTTTTATGAGCATATGACTGTCCATAGGTGTATACCCCTTAAAGTTATGATAAAATGACGGTATACCCGACGTCGTCACCTAAGTGGAAGTGGGAGGGGGGTGTGGAGGGGCAGGGTGGTTGACAGAGTGCGTTTCTAAATTTACCAGTGATGTGATCATGATCACGCACTTTCTTAATTTTATCGTCATCAAAACGTTTTATGCATCTAAGGGCACGATGTGCATCTTTCAAATTTTCTGTTGTCTTCATCTGACAGGGTGAGGGGGGTAGTGGGGGAGGGGGGGGGGGGGGGGGGGTTGGGGGGGGGGGGGGGGGGGGGGGGGGGGGGGGGGGGGGGGGGGGGGGGGTGCTAAGGGGGGGGATGCAGGGGGGGGAGGGGGGTCTGATTTGGGGGTGGGGTTGTGTGGGGGGGGGGGGGGGTATGGGGGTTGGGGTTTTGGTTTTGGGTTTGTATTGAAGATAGTGGGGGCATATATGCGTTTTGGTTTTGTCTATGCCTAAAGTGGTCAGCCATAACTTCATACAGGATATGGCTGCTGGCTTGTGGATGATATCATCATGTACATTCTATGTCTGCGTAAATGATACGCAGGGGACTAAGCGATTCGTCCACCATATCCCTATGTGAAAATATTTTTATCTTTGTGGGCAATGAGGGGGTGAGCGTTCCATTTGTAAATTTACCTCGCTTGCGCGCGGCATGCATAGTGATTTCGAAATTTTATCTTTACGCTCCAAAAGGGGGAGGGGCGGCGGAGAGGCTGGGGGGGGGGGGGGGGCGGTCGCATACAAAATGTTCTCCTTCTTAGAGTGCCCCAAGTGACGTGGACAAGCGAGAGAATTTTGGGAATACCACAAGTAGTGCCATTCCTCGCTATCATCTTGTTTACTAATAAGAAGAGGTTGACTACACGTTCATAACAAGTTGAACTGAATTATAGCGGGCAACAACCCATCAAATCGCCTTCTCCCACACGTGAACGACCATTTTAAATCTTATGTTTTAGAGCGTGCGGGGACGGTCCTACAGGACTTTGATTTTCATGTTGGTAGCACGGCTCACAACCTTCAAAGTCTAGTTTCATCCTCCCACTGTCTATAGCAATAGCGTATGATTTCGGGGGGGGGGGGCGATTGGGGGCGCGGGGCGTGGTAGGGGGGGGGGGGGGGAAGAGGGGTTGGGGGGGGGGGGGGGGGTGAGGGGGGGGATGGGATGATAGTCTGAATATGTGGAAACAATGTGATTTTCATCAACATGGATGGACAGCTTTGCTTATTATACAAACGGGTTTTGGTTATTTAAAAATGTGCCTCTCGGAGCTGCATACTTTCTAATAGGGAAATTTTGAAGAGGGCTAGCGTCCACACCTTCAAAAATGAGAGCGCTGCGCGTGATTGAATTTAGCTACATTTGATTTTAAAAACATTGAATGTAAAAATTTAAGCAAGACTCGCAGTCACACTTCGGTTGCGGAAAGATGGAAGGAACATTGAAACTTGTATTTCTCTCCATCACTTGACCCGTTTGAAAATCTATCTTAATATATTTTAGAGTTTAAGGTAGGGGGGGGGGGGGGGGGGGGGGGGGGGGGGGGGGGATGGGAGCGCCGAGAGGAGGGGCGAGGGGGGCTAAGAGGGGGGGGAGGGGGTGGGGCTAAATTTAGTTGTAGCGCGCTTCGATAATGTTAGAATTTTGAAGGAGCCACTCAGGAAAATCTACTATTTGAGTATTGGACTCCATGCAGTAGTCGCGTACTAAATTATTATGTGAAACAGTAATGAGGGAGATGGTAGAGGTACCGTTGGTGTAGTGATCATTTGCATGCGTGTGTTGAAGCTCTGGGGGGTGTGGGCTGCGAATCGCTGTAAAGTGACTATCCGGGGGGGGGGGGGGGGGGGAACAAAAGGAGGGGGGGGGGGGGGGGGGGGGGGGGGGGGGTGGGCGACTGGGGGGGAGGGTTGTGAATTTGGTTTGGTGTGGATGAGGGGGGGGGGATTTGATTTGGGGGGGGGGGGGGTGAAGAGGTGAAGAAGGGGGGGGGGGGGGAGGGGGTGGGTTGGAAGCGTTGCGTGGATCACACACGTTGTTTGAGTGTTAGAAGAGACTGTGCGTTCCTTGTAAACATATGTCCGCAGTCGGAGCAACATTCCCACTCGTTGCCTTGGGCGGGGGGGGGGCAGAGGTCCCTGAGCTGGCGACGCTCACATCACCTGAAAGAGAAATCATTCAATCATCTCTGTTCAAGTCTCAGTGTTTGTTACTACCTAACCTTTGCGCGTCAAGGGCTCTCTAAACTTCCTCCCCGTGGCGAGAGAGAGGAGCCGTTGTGATGAAGTTGATGGCCTGAAATGAGAAGATGGGGGGGGGGGGGATATTAGCCACACGTTGAGGGAGATGATGAGAAATGTATATCTGCTCAGCTGTCGACACCATTTCAACGAAAATCAAGTTTAAGGTTGATAACTTCAACAAGATAGAGACTTCACTTCAAATAATACTCCAAATTTTGGAATTCACGAGAGAGCATTCACTTGTACGCCTCAAAAAGAGAATTCGCTAGAGAACACTTCACTTATACGTCCTCAAAGACAGTGAAATGCCACAATGTCACTTTGCATAGATACTTTCAATATTCATCATTCATTGGCTGTTCATTCTGTTTGTTGCTTGTTTAACTTAAGAATTAGAAAATAATTTCAAAGTCATTATTCACAGTGCGCGAGGCATGACAAGCCCTCCAAAAACATCGAACACAAAATTGGAGTTTCTCTTCTGCCATGCTCGATCGCGCAAAGGCGCTCAGTTGCACAAACGCTCCAACGAAGGGGAAGGTGAGAAATGAATACCGACTCTACAACATTAAAAGTGTCATTACCAAGCGGACGACGAAGAGGAGAATGTATGTGAGAAGGAGTGTCCCGACCTAACGCACACGATGGAAGTTTAAAAACTGTAGACGATACTGAATTGATGGAATCACCAGCACCAAATTCCCCTCCATCATTTGGAATGGTACACCCTAAACCCTCACCAGCCACGAAACTAATGGCGGAGTGGGATACATCGTCCAAAGTGAGGCTCGCGGTAGAAGAACGATTGAAGCAAGTGAATCTGTTTTTGTGATCTGTGGTGAAGGCAACTCTGGGTACGATATTGACGATGAAGACCTTTTTGAATACATGCCATAATAAATTTTTATTTCGTATTATCTTTGCTTTCATACTGCCTTACTTGAATTGGGCTCAGTGGATTGATTTAACCATGTATACTTTTTCCATTTGGAAATAGTAGCACGCTTAGTTTAACTTGTAAATCTTATAACTATTTCATATGGGTTGAATGATGGTAGATGAAATAGTGTTAAATAAAATTCAGATAGCTTACATGATTCTGATCCAATAAGCAATCGAACTGCGATCCATGTGTAAAGAGAGCTTGTTGAGACTACTCGCGAAAGCAGAGAAGTGTGTTATGTTGCGTGTGGGGCGCGTGAGTGTCCTCCCATTTCATTCCATTAATCAATTCGTCTAATTGATAGAGACAGTAGAACTCATGGTTCTCATAACGTATGCAATGGAAAGTTTTAGGCAACCTTCGACAGTTGGCTAAATGTCGCCCTGGCGCGAATGCATACTACGTTCAGACCAGAGGCAATCACTTTGCAAACATGACGCCAGAGAGAGTTTAACCAAAGATTGACCATTGCCGAATGTCCCTTGCGGTATACATAGCTACGGGTTTCACCGCCGCCCTTTACAGGAACGCCCGTCGAAAGGAAGTATTACACCGAACTTCATTTTGCAACGTTCAAGTTGACTGATAGCAGATTCAACTTAATGATAGTATTCGCCAAGACATGAAAACACTGTAGAGTTGGTAAGGAGGTTGACAGACTTTGAGCAGCTTGATAGCAAGCCGTAGAGAGCTTGATTCACCAAGGCGTTTTGCAATGGAGATGTTTAGAGGCCACCCATGACAAGATAGCTAAGACTCAACCGATTGGCGTTCAAAGTGCTACGTTGAGAACTGTGTCAAATGACCTACGTGAGACATGACGTTGTCCCAGCGGTTACGGTCTAACAACTATGACACACTCCCTTGCCACACTTATCACTACGTGCATCGTCCGCCGTCCCGAAGGAACAACCGTCAGTGGAATATTACAGCAAAACTCTCCGTGTCTTGCTCGCTTTCAGTGAAAAAGCCGCTTATACCATGAGATACTGCTCAGACATGAAAACCTGTAGAGTTGGTAAGAGTTGACAGACTTTGAGCAGCTTGATAGCAACCGTAGAGAGCTTGATTCACCAGCGTTTTGCAATGGAGATGTTTAGAGGCCACCCATGACAAGATAGCTAAGACTCAACCGATTGGCGTTCAAAGTGCTACGTTGAGAACTGTGTCAAATGCCCAACATGAGACAATGAGTTGTCCCAGGCGGTTACGGTCTAAACTATGACACACGTCCCTTGCCACACTTATCACTACGGCATCGTCCGCCGTCCCGAAGGAACACCGTCTTGGAATATTACAGAAAAACTCTCCGTGTCTTGCTCGCTTTCAGTGAAAAGCCGCTTATACCATGAGAAGACTGGCTCAGACATAATTAAAAATGCTTTCATTGAATTCAGCAGGGTCGAAAACCCCAGAAAACCTCCAAAACTAGTGAATTTAAATTTTTCAACTTTTTAGCACTACTTATGAAATTTTATAAGTATTCTATCACTTAGGGCAGGTCAATAGCGACCGAACCTTTTTTGAATCAAGTCAAACGGACTTGTAGAAGCAAAGTTACAAGCCTTTAAAGTTTTGGAGTCTTTTATGGCCTGGAGACGAAGGCCATCTCCTGGCTAACCTCTAAGTCTGACGGCTTAGCTGATATCAGCAATGAAATTTTCTAAGTCGGTTTCTTGCAGACACCCGGAATTTGGAATGTCCGAACTATCATCGGAGCTCAGAGAGACGACCTACCTCTGACAATCGCTCTCGTCTTAATGACAAGTCTCTCTCGGTTCCCAGCTTATATAGTGTGTGGCGATCAGCTGATGACGAAACATTCATCATCCAAACACTTAAAACGCTTCTATCGCCGATTCTAGAGGTCCGATTGAGCTGAAATACACCATTTTCCATGTAGAATTGAGCCCAAAACGTCCCAAATTCTAACTCTGTCGTTTTTCGCCAATGTCCCAAAATCTTAAATGGCGTCTCACATCGAAACGAAGACAGATATGAACAAGCCGATTCTTTCAGTGAATTTGTCTCACTCTTAGCTTTCAAACGAGCTATGGCACGACAAAATCCGTCCACTGGAAGCCAAGATCGAAGCTAGCTCTCCCGAGGGGGGGGACGTCAGCGAAACTATTTCTCTCCGATTGACTTGAGAGGAAACACGGCCACAACAGGTGCAGAATTTCACGCTGAATCCGAATCAGGCCTCCGTTTTCCCATCCGATGCTTCGTTTTGGCTCTACAGCCCAAAACGACCAAAATTCTAACTCTGTCGTTTTTCGACAATCTCCCAAAATCTTAAATGGCGTCTCACATCTAAACGAAGACAGATATGAACAAGCCGTTTCTTTCAGTGAATTGGTCTCACTCTTAGCTTTCAAACGAGCTATGGCACGACAAAATCCGTCCACTGGAAGCCAAAATCGAAGCTAGCTCTCCCGAGGGGGGGGGACGTCAGCGAAACTTTTTCTCTCCGATTGCTTTCAAATTCACCATACCGATGCAGAATTTCACGCTGAATCCGAATCTGGCCTCCGTTTTCCCATCCGATGCTTCGTTTTGACGCTACAGCCCAAAACGTCCAACATTTTAACTCTGTCAAAATTTTGAAGAAACATTTTTTCTCGCCGATTGACTTCAAATTCACCATACCGATGCAGAATTTTACGCTGATCACGAATCTAAAGTCCGTTTCACCATTCCACCACGACAACCTAGACGGTCGCCCACGTCAACCTAGGCGGTCGGCCACGTCAACCCACACGAGACCAACACACCCGAGTCTCACACTCTGTCGTTTTCGAGGGGGGGGACGTCAGCGAACATTTTGTGAACATGGACCAACCTGGCCGGCACACCACGACAGACCACAACCTCTGTCGTTCCGGAGGGGGGGGACGTGAGCGAAAATTCTTCGATGGCGGCCATCTTGCGCTATCGAGAAGTGGAGTTTTACTTACTACTAGTGATTCGTAAAAAATCAAATTCAGCATCAAGAGCCGAAGGCGAACATAAACGGCGCGCCCGATCAAAAAGACACTTGACTAAATTTATTTTATAGATTCGAGGAACAAAACTGTGGTAGTGTTTTTGTGTCTTCCTTTTCGAGGTGACCATGCTCTGAATGTTATACGTCGACGTGTTGTGTCATTGACTCAAACAGTGTATCCAGCCGCAGAGCCTGTGCTTGTGTGCCACACTAGACGTATTCCTGTACCACGTGTGAAGGATCCCGTACCACCTCTTAGTCGCGCCTGTCTCATATACAAGTTCACATGTGACTGCGGACACAGTTACATAGGGCGCACTGAGAGGTGTCCTCGGGATTCGTATGCGTGAACACTTTCCCAAGTGGCTGGAGGTTGGACGAAGCCGACCTCGTTCTTCTGTTGCTCCGTCCAGTGCTATATATAGACATAATCATTTCTTGTAATCGTTTTATTAATTGGGCAACGTTTTTTCTTCTTACTTTGTGTTTTGAGTTTCTCAAAGTATTCTTTTCTTTCATCTATTTTAGAGTCTCTTTACATATCATACATGCGTCCAGCCCTCTGTGTGCAAAAGGAACTGAAACATTCCTTTCTTTTACCATGGTGCTAGCTAGTTTGTTATTTTTACTTCACCTTTTGCCCCTTTTTTCTAATTTTTTTCTTGGTATTAATTATTATCATTAATTCACTAATTGTTCAATTTTTTTAAAAATTAATTTATTTATTTCATGACTTTTATTGTATTGTCTGTATATAGTTAACAGTGCTTCTCATTATTTTCATGTGTTCTGGTCGATGATGCTATGACAGTGATAGTGTAACGAGGTGAATTGACATTACGTGAACTAATTTTCTGTAACTTACATGTCTGTGTTTATGTCACAAACGGTCGTACTCCTCGTGATGAGAGGCCGCGAAAGCGCTCAGGAGAAGTAAATATGATGAATTCATTGGCGTTACTTTGTCTGCAACTCATTTATCCGCCAATCCTCGCCTTTCGCCAAGAATTGCCCGAGAACAAACGGTTAGATAGGAATTTTCAATGCAAATTTCATTTATCCGTCAATTTGCCTTTCGCCAATGACAGACAGTCAAGTCACTCTAACGTCTTCTTGCAGTAATGGTGTTAGGGTTTAACAATCCCGGGATCTCGACCCTATTTCCGAGATTAAAAATCCCGGGATTACGTCTTCGAGATCTCGAGGTATTTCGAGATATTTGAAAGATTGGCCCTGAGTTCCTTCAAAGTGACATAGTTAAGAGAGTCAATGGCTTTTTTGAAAATGCATCTAGATTTTTTATGTTCCAAGTTTGATAAATTGCCAATGCTTCTTGAATCTGAATAGTGATGTGGACCCATATTTATATCTTTCAAAGTTAATTGAAATCATTGTCATTGATTATGTGATTTTGCTCTGCCAGTGGCCGGTTGCCTGTGATGTGATCACGCTATAACCTTGCGGTTGAGCAAGAAAGTAGGCCTAATAGGAACCCATCGAATTGCTAATTTTATCTAACATTAAATCTCAAAGGCTGTCATGAGAATCTGTGAAACACCATCATTCCTTCTGCATTACAATCAGGATCACTCAATTCCGTTGTGATTTCTGCAAAACTGCAAAGATTTGGTGAGGATACACAGATGCATCTCCCTTGAGCTCATTTAATAAAATCGAAAGTGTATACACATTGGGGATTTAATAAAGGCGGAGTTAGCACTCTACCTAATATACCTACTCTTTGGTCAACTACCAGTTTCTAAGCAAAATAATAAAATTTTAAAAAGCTTTTTTTTTAAAAAAAAACATGCATATTTATGAAATGTTAGTCAAATTGTCCTAAATGTCAGAACAAAACATTAATCAAATGCATGTAGGCCTATATGTTTTCAGATAAGTCTGATACCTGGAGTGGTCTGATATGCCATCTAAAACGCAGTGTGTTGTCAACAGCATTAAACTTTTGATTGACAATAGTCGATGATCAAGAATCGATGAGAAATGCCACAAAACGTCATTGATTCACTGATATCTCTCATTGAAGACCTGTAATTCGATGCTTGGTCAAATGAGCTTGAAAATAGTTCAGCACGAATGTGGCAAATCAGATCTTGTGTTCGAAATTGCATGTTTTATTTCCATATTGCTTGTGTGAATCATTGTGTATTATCTTTGTGGAAAGTACTCGATGTCTTGATATGAGCCTTATCGAAGAAACAGTTTAGTCGTGTGAAATTTCACCGATTCTGACACCCTATCGAACTGCAGTAATCGCTTCCGAACTTGCTCTAATCGTTCTCAGGAAACGATAGAAATTCCCGTGACGAGAATCCTATATTGGGTGCTATATTTAGAAGTCCGTATATGGCACTCAGAGAGTTGCTATCATTTCCCGATGTTTCACGAGTATGTCACGAGCATGTTTTCACGAGTAATCAGTTTCATAATTATTTCTAAAGCATGACTTTTTTCTAATGCTTCCCAACCTCTGCAATTACCTAATTTATATTTCTGACCTATTCTGAGAAGGGATTTATCATGTCTTCAAGATGGCGAGCCTCCCGACTTCGAACATTGCAATGCATTTTCCTTCGCCGCGCGCTACGTATATCAGTCAGTTCACGGATTCCTCTTATTGTGTGAGAGTGTGATTCAACTCGTCGAAGTGAAGACTGACGGCGCAGGTTTCTCCATCAGGGTTCCGCGTTCCCTGGAAATGAATCTTACCCAGGAAATCCTGGAAAACTCCTGGAAATTAGAGACTAATTAAAACACTAGTTACAAGTTGTTTGAAGTCATACTTTCTCTGTGGTTAAAGTGCTTTCCATTCTATTTTTCCAGATTTTATTCTTCATAATTCTACTTATTTGTTTCAAATATAGCCTTCATTCTCATAGAATTTTTTTAGAATATTTCAGTGTCTGGAATCTCCTATAATTACGTATACAACATGAATGAGACCGAACTGCGTGGTATGGTTTAACCATGAACTGTTGTCGAACCCCTAATCGTTGTACAGTATGGTGAATTAATAGCTGTGAATTCCCTCATAAACGCTGTGCGTTTGGTGAACTATATATGGGAGTTGTAAATTCCCTCATTAACGTCGTGTGGTATGAGGAACTAGGAGCCGCAAGCTCCTTTAGTAACGTCGTGCGGAATGGCGAACTATGAGCTGTAAACTCCCTTATTAACGTCGTGTGGATTTTGTGGACTATGAGCTGTAGACTCCCTCATTAACGTCGAGTGGGGAACTAGGAGTCGTGATCTAGGATTAATGCTATCACACACTTGATTGTCGTGTGGCAGAATTTACTGACGCAAAATGGTGTTAAACCTATAAACTTCATTTAGGCACCAGACTTGTTTCGAATGATCCGAGCTGAGGCCAATCGAATGTTTTCAAATACATTTCAAGTAGGTTTTCGATATGTAGATGTATTATTCCGGACAGGTCGTGTGCCAATGAGCTTTCCTCGTCAATTCTTCTCTGTGTCATTCCCTTAAAGTGATTGTGATTACTCTCATGCACATGCAGCACATCAACCATTATGTTCCTCTTTCTGGCTCTTGGTCTTCCACCTTCCACGGATTCACGCAGCAATGCTTCAGTTCAAATGATCTTATCCGAATGACAGCACTGTGACGTTCACCTTGTTGCACTTGATTATAGAGTGGACTTTACAGATATTCCGTTAATTGTTACTTTTCATTGTCAAGTCTTATAATGTCCTGCAATTACCAAATAAAATGTACATTAAGTTAAAGAATTAATCGTGTGATTCATCATGATCGTTGATAGGAGATGGAGACTTCGATCCTTGATAATGAGCATATTTCCCAAAAGCGAATCAATTCAAAAGAACGTTAGCTTTCTCTGAAATTCATCAGCATCGAGTATAGAGAGAGAATCCATATTCTGTGGACAATCCTCACCATGACAACACGCACCGCTTAGCAGTGTGCACAGAAGTCGTCCCATGCGTCATTGAATCTACTGCAAATCTATTCTTGAGAGATAAGATACTAACAAGTAGTCCACAATGTGTGGCATTGAAAACTGTCCAAGATACATGACTGAAGTGAAGTGGTCGACGTGCTAAACATCAGGACTATAGGCAGTGGCGTAGCGTGAGTTTCTTGCGCCCGGATGCGAGATACTCATTGTGGCGCCCTCAGCCTCCGTGTTAACCATCTTTGAATCCTCAAATAAGGAGAATTAATCCCGATTGACAACCGCTCTTAATGCCCACAGTCGAATTGGACAATTAAAAGTAAATTATTAAACATTTAAAACAGCTCATATTTTGTTTAAAGAACATTTGAATAAATATAAACTGGATGGTGATTTTATTTCAGTTGATATGTATTTTTTATGTATTGGGGAGTTATTTTCTATTGATTTCCCCCCCTGACTATTCAAAATTGCACTGATTAATGAATGACTGCGAAAGCAAAAATACTCAAAGTAACATTTAATTTAAAAATAATCTTTTATTATCAATGCTTTACATTTTAGTTTTGTTTCGGTGTTTATAGACTCTGTTAGTGTAGTCTTTCAAATAATATTTAAGCACGAAACCTTAAGAATTTAACTCTTCGGGGCCTTTGCGCCTTCGGCGATTCTGTGATAACTTCGTCGAAGTCGATATTTTCAGCTTCTTCTCTTTCAATGCTCAAAAGAGACAAATTCTTAGTCTCTCTTGACTCATAGAGTCGCCCCGTAGATACGTTAACACAAGCTTCAGCTTGTTGAATGATCTTTCACAGCTAGCTATGCTCACTCGTCAATGGTGAGTCAATAAACTGTCGCGCGTTGGTAAGGTTTCGGAAACGCATCATCTTGAATAATATAGAATCATCATACATCATCATATTGAATAATAAATTCCGAGCAGCTGAATAGTGTTGCGATAGCAAAATTTGTTCTTTGCTTCAGAAGAAGCGAAATTATCAGTGATTTTTCGAGAAACAAATGAACGGCCATCGAATTTCGTTATATGTATTGGATAAGTAGAGAATACAGTTTTTTCCTTTCTGTGCCGTCCGAATTTTCTGATTCCCGAAAAGCTCCTTAATGTCAAGTAGGAATCCGAATTCCGCATCCAAAGCTTCGAGTCGTTGGAAACGAACAGTCATTTCTTGAACGAGTCTATCGATAATAGCAGCATATATTCGTTTCATATATTCGCAGCATATATTCGCTGTTCAACTTACCTTCATCTAACCCTTTAAATCAAAATTTTTAAACTACGTTCTTCATCAGCTGGAAGCATTGAAAAGGTTTTTCTAATAAAAAAATACTACCGAATACCGATACATGATCCAATAGAATATTAGACAAGTCGAATATGTCTAACAATTTTAGATTGAATGAATTGATCTAATATCAAAACCAATTTCATTCTCCTGAATACCATTAGACCTAGTCAGTCTAATCAAAAAATTATTTCATTGATTCAATTGAACATTCATTCTAATTATACCTGAATGCTATATAGATTATTACATTGATATTATTTTGTGACTCCGCAATAACGGCCCCTAATCTCAATTTCTCAACAAGTACGATTGCTATGTGTTTCTCACATTTCATGAAAGCAGTCTACTTGTAAGGCTTATGCTGCATTTACAGAATTGATGGATAATTTTAAACATAATGAATCTCTGAGTGGGACCATTCCACGATCACTCAGTCAGATCAGACTAAATTATAAGAAGTCTTCGTCAAATTAAGAATATAAGAATGAAGTTGTCTTGTCAATGTGGCACCCCCACAAAAGTCGAGTACAATATTTTTCTGATTTTCGTTTGCGCCCCTCTTTACCTGCGCCCGGATGCGGCCGCATCCATGCGCATCCCCCCTAGCTACGCCTCTGACCACAAAGGGCTTTTTTTGGGACCACACTATCATCATTATGCCAGCTGGTCGTATGGAAAAAGATTGAATCTTCTTTTAATTCGCTGATTGATGCTGTCGATAATGTAGCTTGCGTGCAATATCGAAAACCACACGTTTTGGGTCAGACCATACATGCACGGCTGGCATATTTTAAAAAACCCGTGAGTTTTTTTAAATAGGAATTTTGGTGGGTTTTGTCAAATGATTCACTGTATAATTTGGACTTTGTGCGAACCATCTTAGGGTACGTTATTCAGGGTTACCAACATTTGAAAGTGCCAATGCCGTGGAGATCTAAAAATTTAGCCCCATGTTGCATTTGACCCTATATTTATGACTAAGACTATAATTCAAAAAGCTTTTATTGCCTTATTGACGCTACAAGGCAATATGAACAATTACAGTTCCCCCAAGCATTTCCCCTCACAACAATTATTTCACATGCAACAATGTATTATTGTAAAGCAACGTGCATATGTAAAATGCTCCCAATTGTGACAGTAGAATCACATACAACCGGTTGCTTTTACCTTTTCCAATTCATGTATAAGATAATACGACATTCAATCTCAAATCAAAGATAAAAAGGTCGTTTTGTTCTGAGATTATTAATTGATGAACTGAGATGTAAGATTACTTTGAATATCTACCTCAATTCAGATCGTAAAATTATCAAAACGATGATGAATAGACTAAAATCAAATGTGAATGCTTGATGTTCTTGAAGGAAAGCTTATTTACTGTCTAATTCTCCCAGTTGCCCTCACTCCCAAGTTGCTTCACTGTAGGTCCCCTACTATTTGTGAACATATATATGCTAATGACTTTTGAACCCTGTTTGCCTCAGGCATTTCTTGTCGTTGAAGTATTAGGGGGCATAAGCTCTCCCCTAAGAATTTCTGAGTAGGCCATTGACCTTAGGCTATATGGCCATAACATAATCAGGTATACCTATTTTGACCATGCTCTATCCGATGGTGGTATCAGTTTTCATTCTAAGATTGATCTTGTTACTAAGATAGCTGTCCATGCTTTAGATTAGCATTTTAAAATTCAAACAGTCACTAAAATATCGTGATTGCATCTAACTTAGTCCGCAGAATTTCATGAAATCATAGAAGCAAGATTTATATCATAACCTATATCATCAGTAATCATATCACTAAATCTTTCCAGAATAACATCGGATGAAAATAGAACAATTAAATGTTTAGTGAGTTGAGAAGTCTCGAGAAGTGTGGTGTAATTAACTCAGTTTTCAATGGATACATAGTAATTCCAGTTTGGGGATAACAGTATAAATATTGTCAATTGCTTCCGGAAAACTCTCCAACTGTTTCAGACGATGTTATTAATTGGCAAATAACGTTTCAGTGGCTCACAGCTCACCTTGGTCACTGCCACCACCAGATAATACACTCTCAGTTATTGAATAATGAACGTGTATTTATAAGTAATATGTATAGAACATGCGCAATGTTTAGGGTCATCATATTAAAAAAACGTGAAAAAGTATCTGAGTAATTAATTGCATAATTACTCGACCAAGGTTATAGAGGTGAAAATCCAAAATGTCGAAAAATGTGGTCGCAAATTACTTTTCATACATCTGGCTTCACCTGTGGCTAAAATATTGGGCCTACCAAATAGGAGCTACTACCCAGAGAAAGCCAACACAAAGTTAAGAAAAGTTCACACATAAGCAACCTTTAAACGATTATTCGTATCCGGCGTGAGATAATAAAACTGGAGTTAGCCATACTCCTTCCTGAGGCAAATAGTGTTAATTAAGCAAGCCTTTCAGCTGTCATAATCGTCTTCTTATATAAAGTGAAATTGATAAGATTAAATAAAAACCAGCAAGGCTTGCTTTCTAAAAAAATTGGCTTATTTCAATATTCAAATTATCTGCTTAGATTCAACGAACACTCCTTTGAAATTTATTTATGTATATGTGCAGTATCTCATGCATCAACACATAAATTTATGGCATCCTGAATTTTATCTTTTATTCTATATCGAACAAAACAGTGAAAAATTATCCAAATATTCATGTATTTATGAAAACGGAATGCTTCATCAATCTTTTCATAGCTGATGTCATCACTTTGATACACAAGTCTAGAGGTCTCTACATAATCTTCATCATGCTCAAATGCTGCAACAATTCTTTGTCAGCCAAGGAAATGCTATTTTCTTGGCAAACATGTATTTACACAATTATCAGTCGACAAACGGAACTAAACCTTTTGCATAAATTATTTTTCAAAGCTAAGTTTATTGAAAACAATTGTTCAAATGCAATTTGCAGGAGATCTAGGCAACGTTCGAAGTCGGGAGAGGTGCCATTAGAAGCGCATTGATCTCTTCTTTCTTTTGGTTACAAATGATTACCGCTTGGTAATCAACATGCAGAAAACAAGACAACATCAGAGACAGTATGCAGGAAAGGGTTTGGTTTCTATAGAACTATTTATCAATGAAATGCGAATATTATTCATGAATTGAGATATGCGACTTCACTTGTCTCTGTCGTCAACAATTAAGCATTAAAAATGACCAACTGCATACCTGAAATGAGATTCATGACATCAGAAGTTAGCAATTGAATGCTTGAATTGAAGAACTATTCTTGATCTGAATAATCTTAACATTGAATTGAGCGATTCGATACATAACTGAAAAGGTGTAACAGTGCAAGTAGGCTTGTTCCACATGCCGGTATACATACTATACAATGAAGCATATGTAGCTTGGAATTCTATTTCCAGAAAAACGAAGTTGTCCATATGCATGATTGATATTTCGTTTACATACAATTCAGTGGCTCGAACAATGCAACGAATAAAGGAAGATATCTGCATAAGTGCAAGCTGGGCAAGCTCTGTAAAAACAATAGAATTTGAGAAACAAAGCCTGAGAAACTGATCAGTGGGGCATTTTTAATGACTGAAAGTTAATTCTTATTGATGTAAAAACCAGAAATGACTTGAGGGATTTCATCCGAAATTGAGACTAGAAATTGGTCAATTCTTGAAATTCCTGTGAATATAGCAATTGACGACTAGGTTTATAATCAAGCTCTACAAAAAATCAATTTTGTTTAATTTCCTCTCAAAAATCAGCCTCAGCAATCTAGAAAGTTTTTAGCTTCTGTTACATCATTCACACTGTGTTGCATCTATTAAGCCAATTAGGCTATAATCAAGAATAGACTAATAGCAAGAAATGTTAGGGGAAAATGCACGCACATTAGCGAGAAGCAAAAAAGAAATTCTGATTTTTCGCAAAATTAAACTGGAATTTTCATTGACATTCAATTACCATAACAATGCCCTTATAGTCAGGAGATGAACGCAAAGAGTCAGAACAAAATGACGCCAAGTTGGACATTTTTTGACGCAGTCCCGACTTTTTGACGCAAATGGACTTTGCATCCGCACGCTGCGCAATCTCACCCAAATTTGGTGTACAGGTGAGTTTTTGCTGAGATGTAATTCAATGCATGCATTTCAATACTTTCCGCCGTTTCGGTTTCGGAGACTCACAGATTTTCATTCTTAATACTGACGCAAGTCAATACTTTTTGACTCACGACGGTATTTCAGACGGGTTGGACTATAATTAAGACTCAAGTCAGACGTTTTGAACGCAATAATTGAATATTGGGACTCAACGATTGCATAATAAAGTTGGAGGGGAGAATCCGATGCATTCATAATCGAGATCAACCATCACAGAGTAAGTTATAAAATGTCTCTCTTCATATAGCTTAGGCTTGCATGCAAATATGGCCTGGTAGAATCAGAGGGACTGGTTGATCGAGGTCCCCTTAGAAATTATTATTCAAGATAGTCAATAAATAGGCCACCATAAAGTGGTAAATTTTCAAGGTGCCGAATTTCCAATGACTATATAGTAGTGACGTACTATAACCGTACTATAAAGCCATCATATTAAATCGAGAAATTAATTATTTTTTCCATACATTTAGACTACTGATGATAGAGCACTATGACTGATTTTGGCAAATAGCTCTCAGCAACTTGTAGTTTGTCACTTAGCGACAATGCAGAAGTTTTGCACAATGCAGTAAAAACAGAAAATGAAAACTCGTCAACATGCTCAGGGCAACTGTCCAATGCAAATCCTAGAATTAATTTATCTGAACCAAATGATAAGCCATTTACACAAATAATGTAACGCATATTTGGGCAAGAAGTTCGCAAAATATCAATATTCAATGGTCTACAAAAATAATTAAAAAATTTGTATAGTTTCTGGGTGCAGAAAACAACAAACGGGTAGTAATACTGCCCAATTGTCTCATACGATTTCTTAAATGTTCTGTAATCACAACGCAAAAGACCAAAAAATTCACATTTAAAGCTAGGCCTAATTCTCATGTCTCGTGCGCGAAACCAATCACCACTTATTTATCACCTTGAAAAAACCTTCCACAGGAAAGAATATGGCCGCGTCACACTAGGCGAATTTTGTACAAAAGCATTCCCACAGCAAAATTCCTCTGCAGCTAAAATCAATACAAATCATGAAAAATGACAAACCTGCTAATCTTAAGAGCACACATAACGTCAAGCAGAAAACTGTGAAAGACCCTTATGAATTGATACCATACAGTAATAACGTGGCAAAAAAGTTAAAAAATGCGAACTATACTCACTACGAAAAACATAGAATTCTATCTGCATATTTACAAATAGTGCTATGAATTAATAATAAGGCCTTATACTTTAACAAAGCTAAGACAATCTTTGTCAAGTAAGGTGCTTTTATTCCGAAATTCTTCTCTAAAGGTCACTTGTTGAAAATTAACTAGCTTGCCCGGTCCACCTTACATTCTAATGCCTATGAAACAAAATTTCAACAATATCTTAATTGAAAGTCCATTTCCAGCCCCCTAAAAGCAAATAGCGCATGCTATTAAAATATGTCATTTCTATAATGCGTTTACCACAATTCACGTTTTTTGCAGTTGCTTCAATAACATATAACTTTTGGAAAGGACGTGTATGGCCTGTTTCGCCTTTTGTTCATTTGGAATTTAAATGCAACATAAAATTTGGCAACTCCTGCCGCACGAATATAAGCCTTGTTGGCATCATGCTAAATAGGTACATGTATTCGCATGTGCAGGAAAGGACAAGAAAATAATTCATACAAAGTTCTAAAATTTATAGTTTGCTTTAAATGAAAAACGGTTATATAGCAGTGAGCTACAAAACACATTAAAGTCATCGTTGACACGAAGAAATAATCTATAAATAAATTCATCGGATTTAAGTAATACAATTACCTAATGCGTATGTAACACAAACTTGGTTGTAAGAAATATGACCGAAAGAAGGATGCTTGTCAAGAACAGTTAACTATAGATAGCCGGCATAGGAAACGAAGCATCATTATAGGTATGAGTTCCTTGAAAAGGATCTTCTCCATTTCACATAGCTGGCCGCAAAACAGAATTTGAAGCTGCATTTCGCTGTCGAACGCATAGCGCAATTAGTGTGATATGCCTATCTCTCAGAGTAGCACATAATTTGATTAACAAATCCAAAGCAACAACCGAGAATAATATTGAATAGAAATGGTGAAATGCTTGAAATATATCTAGACTGAAAAATTAGAGCTTGCCGTAATCCAGATGTACATCATTTAACTTGAGAAAATGTGGATCTAGGATAACAGAACTTTATTTTTCCTCACCAGTGTTATATTAACTAAGATAAAATAGCACTAACGGGGCCCCTTTTTTTATTTCAATGGTAAATATGCTTTAAATCAAATAGAGTGCCCTTATCATCATACTCTCTGACAATAAAGCACTCAACTTCGGTCGAAATTGAAATTCGGTCGTATTGAAAGATACACATTTTGAGCAATACTTTCACATATCATTGTTATGGCTTGCGGTTTGAATTTTAGCCTAAATGAGAATAGCCCATGCATGTGACCTTTCATGTACTGCTGTATCACAGTCCCGTCCTCTATTTCTTCTTTCATCTCTAAAAAGGATTTCGTTATTACACCAAAGTATAATTTGTTAGGATAATTTTTCCCATTGCTTCATAGTTATCAAAATTCATCTAGAAGATAAAAACGCACGGCAGCGACTGGCTCATCAATATCTCTGACAGCCAAAAGTCCGAAAGTCCTATTTAATAAACAGTGCTTAGGGCGAAATCGGTGAGGCATCTGAAGAATCCTTCTATGGGATAGTGTGGTGCATCAAGTAGATATTGTAGTTACCATGTAGTTTAGCTGGAATTTCGATTGGACAGTGCTATAGTATCTGCAGTATTCTAGT
>CAJQUW010006327.1:0-19467 GCA_907163375.1 Prostheceraeus crozeri | reverse complement strand
ATTTCGTAAACTAGGTGTAATATGCTTAATCCACCTTCATGTCTATCATTTTTTAAAGTATGACTTTTTTTTCCCAGTCTTACCAAAAAAGATTATTTCATTATTTGCTGTACGATGATTTATTAATTTAAATTTTAATTGATATGATATTTATCATAATCTAATATCCGAATAATGGAGGACAATGACAATTAACTGTCTGTTTATGGTCTTGTTAAATTCAGTCTTTCTTTTATGCATCGATTATTGTTTTATTTAAATGTTTTGCATTATTTTCTACATCTGTCGCAAGTCTGCTGCATCTGTTCGCCAGCGTGAGTTAAATCATCAACTTTTATTCATCATTAGTATCAGAAACCAAACCTCGATTTCATTTTTTTTTTTACTATTTTTTAATTATTTTCACCAATTGTTATAAATCTAAGCATTTGTATCAATTACACATGGAGAATCACTTATTGGTTCTATATTTTGTGTTGCAACATCTAAACGCATTGTGTAAATAAACTTTGGGAAAAAAAGTTTTCTCTAGTGTAATATTATCGGTATCGGTAATGGTGTTGTATAATTAGCATCACCATATAATGAATATTCACAGTGTTAAAAAATGAATCAGGTAAAGATAAATAAAGCTCTGCTGTTTTCAACTTCAAAAATTAAATCACCTCCAGTAATTTTCTCTATGGAAAGTTCCGGGATTCATAGCAATTCTTATTTGTCATCCTTTTTTTTGATTTTACTGGACGAACTGGAGGATCGTCTAATCTAAATTTATTTTCGATAAGTCGAAGACATTTTATTAAAAAAATAATTTGACTTTTTGTTTTTCTCATCAGACAGAAAAAAAAAGTTTTACTAAAATATAATTTTTGAATTTTGCTAGTCCAGCTCCGCTATGAATGCCATTACCTCTTATTTCTTAATTGTTTTTTCATTATGCTTACTATCACCCCCAACAGCAATGTTAGCTATTTTGTTCTTTGTTTCATTGAAAGGTTTTTTTTCATTTTTTTTAGTTCTTCGGAATCATTCCTAAGTTTTACGTAATAGCTTCCTAGTTGTTGTAATTCGTTTTGAGACTTGACAGCATTTGTTATTGCACTAGCTTGTATCTACCTATTGCAGCTGCTCCTTTTGCAGCAGATGTAATCCAAATCTTTTATTATTTTTAATTAGTTAACGATACTACAATACCAGAGAGATCCAGCTCCCTTCCGTTGTGAATGGCACCCTGCGGTGCCTAGGAACTTTTGTGTTCCGACTGTTTCTTCTCTATTATCATAATGATAAACAGGATTCATACGTGGTTTCATGGAGCAAATGTTTTTGATTTGAAGCAAAATGTTTAAAGATTGTAGTTTATAAAATAGTAGGCATTTTTTTTAGGATTAAATTTGACTTTTTAGAAAAAATATTTACGATTGGTTAGTAACCACTAGGACCTTTGGTCCGATCGGACTAAAGCCTCGAGGGAGCTTCGCTCCGATTGGTTAGTAACCTGAGGAGCTTCGCTCCGATCAAGATTTACGTTTGTGAATGGACAACAAACTTCGAGAATAACTTTATTAATTTGACTGTTTTCACTTTATCTATGCGTCAAGCAGCGTTTTTTGGGATGTACTTTAATTTCTTTTCTATTTAACTTGATTTTCTGCTGATTAATCTTACAATGCTGTTTTAAGGAGCATTTAACTTAATTTTAAGTACATCTAATTGTCCTTTTAACAGAATCTAACTGTTCTTTATTTTCTTCTAGAGTTTTCTTGTAAATTTTTCTTTAATTCATTTTTTAAATTGATTTTAAGAGTTTTCATTTATCAACTTTTTCATTAAGTGAGTTTACTTCATTTATTATTCTATTCATCTTTTTCATTTGTTGAGTAATTTTAGAACTTAATTCATCAACACTTTTTTGGAATGTAGTTTGTTAACTGCTTTATAATTTTTTTTTAATTCTTTCAGGTAGATTTTCTATTTCATCTTCTAATTGTTCTTTTAACATTTTTATCTGATGTTTATTTTTAATTACAGCAGATTTTAAATTTAAAGAAAGTAATATTAAAATTTTTGATTGTTCTGAAATCTTTTTAAAAAGTTTTGCTATATCTGCTTCTAGCTCTCTATCCTTTTTATCAAGTTTTAATAATTTTTCGTTTAATGATTTGTCATTAAGTTTTAGCAACTTTAATTCATTCATCTGTGGAACCAAAACATCGTTTATATATTTTTCCTTTAAGTCATTGATTTGTGTATCAACATATTGTTTATTTGTTAACTCTGTATTTTGTTGCGGAAGAATAGAAAGATGCAATGGACCAGATAAAACGTCTCCAGTTTTCATAATATAATTTTCTATCTCTATTTCTAATTCACGATTATTCGGGATATATGCACCTCCACCAACATTTGGTAACATCATTTTTTAACCTCATACAAAATAAATTTTTTTAAGAAAATAAAATTTTTTCTAATAAAAATAAAAAATAAAATTTTTTCTAATAAAAATTAAAAATAAAATTTTTCCTAATAAAAATAAAAAAATGGAAAATCCAAATTTAAAAAAATTATATTCGCCCGCATCATCCTGTTCTTCTTATTCGACGAGATCAATGGTGGATTTGAAAATAAATGTTTTGATAATAATAATAATAATCCATGTATAGATGTTAATATTTTATTTGAATTACAAGCCGAAATATTTAGAGAACAGCGAAAACTAAAGGTTTACCTTCTATAGAACTAATTATTGTTTATTTCCGGGGGATACATTTATTAAATTTATGGAGATTGTAAGTAAATATAATGATGTAGCTTATTGTTTGAATTAAATAAAGAAAATTGGTTATAATCAGGTCATAATAATGTATATGGGTTTATCATGAGCAGTTTTGCCGATTAGTAATACATGATTGGATAGAAAACTAAAATTATTAATTATTTCAATATTAACAGAATTAGTTAAAAATTGAAATCTTTTTCGAAGAAAAAATTAGATTATTTGTTGACGATCAAAATCAATATAACTTTCAAATAGAGAGTAATGTCGAGATAAAACCATAATGAAGAATTATTATGTCAAGTTTATTATAGAGACACATATTATAAACAAGAAACATTAGAAATGACTCAAAGATATGATGATGATTCGTACATAGGCTCATAGTCCAAGTTAAATATTAATTTATTAAAATCTTATATAATTGGTTTAGCTCAACAAGAGAAAATTTATATGTGGTCAACACCTTATACTATTAACAATGACCATAATCATAATCATAATAAACGAACCGAAGATTCTAGGGCTTTGCCCGATCTTAAAGAATCTTATGATAATAATGATGATACTGTAACATCTGAAAAAGGTGTAAATGGTAAAAAAGATTATAAAAATATTAGTAATTATAAAAATTTATCTAAATTTCATTTTCTTACAATTGAAAATAATAATGATGGTATAGTTGAAGATACTGTTAGACAACTATGTGTCGGGTCTACAAAATTTAAATTAGGATTTACATCTAATCAATTTAAAATTTTATCATCTTTAACAAAAACTAAAAGTGATTCAGATTATGTTGGTGTTATTAAATTTTCCAAAAGAGATCAAAGACCAATATTTTTCTCTATTATATTATTATCAGATAAAAGATGTAATTTAGAATTAGATATTCCAATAAGAGAATGGTATCCTATCATGGAAGGGCATCCTATACCAAAAAAGTGTATATTATGATTATGAAGAAACAATTTATGATGATGATGAAGAATCAATTGATGATGATGATGAAGAATCAATAGTTAGTGAAAAAAAATTTAAATTATCTTTTGATAAAACATTATATGATGAAACTT
Source organism: Prostheceraeus crozeri (assembly GCA_907163375.1). Classification (NCBI taxonomy): domain Eukaryota; kingdom Metazoa; phylum Platyhelminthes; order Polycladida; family Euryleptidae; genus Prostheceraeus; species Prostheceraeus crozeri. The sequence goes on along the minus strand of CAJQUW010006327.1, from coordinate 15,615 downwards.
AATATGATAAAACTAAATATGATAAAACTTAATGTGATAAAGAAAATATTCGATAAATATATTTTCATATGTAATAAAATTTTTAGATGTAATAAGTTTTTAGATGTAATAAATTTTTAGATGTAATAAGTTTTTAGATGTAATAAATTTTTAGATGTTATAAATTTTTTAGATGTTATAAATTTTTAGATGTAATAAATTTTTTAGATGTTATAAAATTTTTAGATGTAATAAAAAAATTATTATTCCCACGTGTCATCATCATCACTTAAATTACTCTCACAGATGATTGTTTGAAATATTTCAGCTTGAATATCTTCTCCGTTATAAGGTAACATAATTTCATTTTCATCAGGTGCTTGACGTTTAAGAATATTTATTTGACCAGAAAAATTTTTTTCTTCAGTATTATTATTTTTATCAGGAATACTAATTCAGTTTCTAAGATCTTTTCCATGGTTTATTAACTGCAGTCGATAATGTTTTTCCCCGAATATAATTTTAGAAATCTTCTACTTTTACTTTATTTTTGTGAATAACCTTTGAATGTTTTCTTTTCACTAAGTCTCCCTTGCTCATCTCCAGTAATACAGTATTTTACTTTAGTGCAATAAACATTGCAAAAATAATTCCACCATTTCCATAATCATTTTTCCCTTGACACAATTCTCCTCCAACATATCCAGCAGCGTCTAATTTATTAAAGAGCTCATTGGAAATATATATTGAATCAGTATCTGTATAATGAATGTATTTTTCTTTGAAACCATTAATTTCTAAAATAAAGTTATTCATGATTCTTTCGAGTGAGAAAGAATGAAAGAACCTAAGTGTGATGGCATGAATGACGTCTTCCATCTTTTACAATATTAGTTTTGAGAAATTCATCATCTTCCATTTCTACTTTCGCTAAATATTGTTCATCATTTAATTTTTCATAATCTTTTACTTCTTGAGTGAAATTTTTTCTCAATGTATTCTCATTCCATAAATGATATTTAGTGGTTATATCTTTTTGCACAGTTTTGCCATATAGCGAATTCATCAATAATTTAATTAACTCATCACCTACAGTATTTCCTTCTGTTTTATATCTTTTTCTCAAATTAAAAAGTTTTTCAATATAATTTCGAAATGGTGAAACTTGATAATTTTTTCATAAATTATACCATCAGTAATATGTAAGATTTTCCCCCCACATCTAACAATTTCTTGTATGTCAACAGAAGTTAATACATCATAACATATACCATTTCTAAACCTGATTACTTTTACATGAGAATTATTATTTTGATTTTTAACTTTATCTTTAATAGGAACTGGTTGGAAAAACATATCATTCGGATATTGAAACACAACAGAGAATATTCCAGTTTTAGGTCTAAATGTTTGAGTATTAATTTTATATACTATTTCCCGCTCTTCTTCTTGACGAAATTTTCTAGCTGATTCAGCTTTAGGGTATTCTGAATTTTCATCATACATAGCTGATGGATATAAAGATGTTGCATCAAAAGCCATTAGAAATTCATTTTTTTGTTCAAGTAGTTGATTTGAAAATTTCTTACAAATTTCAGTTTTATCTCCTAAATCTCGATACTGTTTCATTAAATCTATTAAATTATTTCACGGGGACAAAGACCCACCAGCGTAGCGACCAAGGGACAAAGTCCCCAGCGCAGCGACCAGGTAAATACTGTTTTAATATTGGTAACAAGATGCTACAAAATGGCGATATGTATTTTCTTATATTTGCTGAAACTCTTCCACCTTTAACAGATTTTCTAATATAATTTCTAGCCCTAAATCTATATGAGAATGAATATTTATATTGTCATTTTGTACGCTTTTCATCCAACCGTTAAATGTTAAAGCAGAGGATGTCAAATTAGTAGTTATATCTTCACCAACTAAATCTTGCATAACATTATTATATTTGTAGATACAAAAAGCTAAAGAAAGAATATCGTTAACTAATATGGTCTCCATTCATTTTCTTTTTCTTTATAATTTTCATGTGTTATGTCTCCAATTTCATAATTTAATTTACACACATTCGTAGGAATTTTAAAATTCTCACACCATTTAGAAAGACTGTGTTTGTTTTTACATGTTGATAACTACATTTCATTATAATAGTTTGAAGTGCTAATTTACTGAAGGTGAATCTTTTTTCATATTGTTTTAAATCTAAAAGATTTTTGAATGTATCTACTAACACATTCAGTTGTATAAGGATTTTGTAATGAAGCAGTCAATATTCCTCTTGAAGTTTTAAGAGGCGTTTAGATAATTTAAAATTAGCTTTTATCGGAAAAATAGGAATCAAAACCTGATGAATTGTGAGCTATTAAAGTTACTCTAGAATAATTAAATTTTCCAAGAGTTTTAAAAAAATTGATGGATCGGACATACGTCCTCTGGGTTTCCCCCGATCGAACATTCATCATCCTCAGTTCTCGTAAATATTTTCACACAATTTTGAAGTTTATTAAATTCTAATTCAGTTAAATTATTATACTCATTAATCTGTTTTTTAAGTTTTTTAATTTGATCTTCATCTTTTGATCGTTTAATTTTAATCATATCACTTAGCAAACGTGTTTCTAATTCTTTCAATCTTTGTTTCGGTAAGCAACATATAAATTTATTAAAATTAATAGCTCCTACAGCCTAAGGAATAGGATGAGCTGTTAACAGTTAGGATCGGGAAAAGTTTCGAGATCCCAAATATATGTTGAACCATAGTCAATTTTTTTCTTTGTTATGATTTTATATGGACGCGTTGTTAGATTTTCATCAGTAACTGTTTTATATATGGGTTTGAAATTATTTACAATTTCTCTAATAGCTTTTAATTTATGAGATTTATTAATTAAACAATAGTGACCAATTGTTGAACCTGCGTGAAAATAATTGTAATAAACATAATTATGAAGCGTTTCAATTCCTCTAGGATTTAAATGACGATTGGCAGGACTATAATATGAACACATTCTCCAAAATATTTATTGAATTGAGAAAATTTGCAGTTTGACATTACTCCTGTTCTAGATGTGGCTTTCTCTTTATATAAAAAATTATTAAAAACATTTCTTTCATCATTTCTCCTTGTTCTTCATTAAAACCTCGTAAAACATTATAACATTTAATAAAACAAAAATCTTCAGAAGGAATTAACAATATTCACACGAAATATTCTTTGATTCTATATTTCATATTAATCCCTGCCCCTCTATGCGATCTTTGTACTAACTTCATTCCAATTCACAATCTTCATATTTAATATTAACCTGTAAAAATCCATTCGTTAGCATCGGATTTCTCATCCAGAATTCGAAAACCATGTTTCAAATGATTTTTTATTTATAGAAGGTTACGTAAAAATTTTGAATTATATTTTCTGATCTTTAACAACTTTTCCAAGTAAATTAATAATTTTTAACCATTGCTAAAAGTTTCCGCATATCATTTACTACATTAATAAAAGATACATTTTCATATTTAATTTCATTTGGATTAAATAAATTACATAAATCATCACCAAGTTCATCCTTAATTCTATCATCAAAAAGATATAAAAGCTACTAATAGGAGTTTCTAATATTTCTTTTGTTCCACGTTTCTGTTTTTTAGTATTACGTCTAATACTACGCCTAGTACGTTTCTGTTTTTTAATACGTTTACTACGTTTACTATGTTTAATTTGCGCATCAAATCTCAGCAGTTTGTTTCTTGATTAATTCATCAATCCTAGACGTTTGTCCGAGCGACATTTCACGATTCATATTTTTTAAAAGAAAAAATGAATTTTTACATAGAACCTCGGTTCCGTTTTTACATATACACAGGAATATGTAATTGATGTAATGTTTCTAATTCATGTGTTGTTAAATGTTCTTTCTTAACCAACCACCATAAATTATTATACGCCAAAAATACTCGGAAACTTCTTAAACAAAGTGGAAAGTCTTTTGTTTTAAACACACTGTTTAATACCATGTTTTGTTTTATAATCTGTAACGAGCGCAACGTATTTATGTGATAATAAAATCTAAACTTCTTTCTTCGAATTTACAGGATTTGTAGGATGACGATAATCTTTTAAAACTGGTACATGCTCTATCTTATAATCATTCAACATATTTTTTTTATTTTTATTAACAAAAAAATTTATAAGAAAAAATTATTCGGTCACTCCGTTCGGTCACTCCGTTCGATCACTCCTCGAAAATATTTTCTATAACTCTATCATGAATTTTTTTATCAATATTAATTGTAATGAAGCCATAATCTTTTGACCAAGCATTATTACACGATTGTTTAAATTCATCTTTATTTCTTACACATAAATCTCTTAACAAATCACTTAAGTTTCTTGCATTTATTTCAAATAGTATAAATATATTTGCATTCTTTCTAATAACACTTCCGTCTAATGAATACATACTTTGTGTTAAATAAAATACACTACAGTTATTATGTCTACCTTTGTGAAATAATTTCTCTGAACTGACTGATTTCTATCATTAACACAATCATCAAAAATTACACAATGTTTCATTGTTTTATCTAGTTTACTAGGATCTTGCCTATTACCACGATCATCTATTAATTGTATTTTTATATGCTTATTTTTATTAGATTCTACTAACTGATTTTTTTTCGTTGCTTCTTCACACCACGAACTTATTTCTTCTCATCTTCAGATTTTTCATATTCTTTGAATAATGAAGCAATTGCTGTTTTTTTAAGATTATTTTCAAATCCATATTTTAAAAATTGATAGACGGGTTGTTCTGCTGTTGTTGTATAAATTATAAGATTGTTATAATCCAAAAAATTTGGAGTCGTTAAAATTTTAAATAATATATATGTTTTTACACATCCTGATCTTACACAAATAACTGACAAAACTTTATTATATAAATTTGGATGATGATTAAATTTAAGTTTTTTTTATTTAATGGTAGCACTTCACTCATTTTTTAATAAAAAAATTTATTTTTATTTTATTTTTGTTTTTAAAGAAGAAGAAGAAAATTAAACTTCTCTAGCTTCGCGTGGGAGATTATACCTCCCGAACCAAAAGATCTATCATAATCTCTTCACCTCCAAAATTTATTTCTTGTCCTTTCTCATCAGTGATTCTCATGTTATTGTTGTTAATAGTTTTTCTTGTAATAGGAAAATATATTAATGTTTGTGGAATTACATTTAATCTATAACCAATGGGTACAGTAAAAGCTGGAAAACTGAATATTAAATTTGATAATTTACCATTTATATATCCTCCTTCAATAATGTCACAATGTACAACAATTGAATTTATTTCAGTTATTTTTGGAATCTTCTCACCTAAATGATAACCTTGACTATAGGTTTGTTTATTAAATCCTAATAGCTTTGACAATGATCTATCATGATTAAAATCAACTTGATGATTTTCGTCTAAAGTAAGAGAAAATTTATTAACTGCCGGTTAAACTGAAAAATTTAATTTTTTATTATCTTTAAATGGTATACCTAATGTCTCTTAATTTCATTTGATATTGTTTCAACTTCGTAAGAACCAGGAAGAAAAGTTAATATTTTCCATGTTTTGCCTTTATCAGTAGAATATCTAAATTGATCAATCACATCTTTGATAACGTTTTGAATAGTGTTAAATGTGGAGAAACTAGTCAATGCAATTTGATAATTTTTATTTTGTTCCAAATGTAGAATGGGTTCTAAATTACAAGTGTGTGATGAAGTAGTTGTTATAATTTTTAACGTCGTACTAAATTTTGATGAACCCAAAATCTCTGTCAAATTTTCTAAATGATTATTAATTTTGTCTAAATCTGCTGAACACATTTTTTAGTTAAAATTTTAAATAAATATTTTTTTATGAAATATTTTTTTTATAAAAAATTAAAACAACAACATATTTCAGCTACGGGCGAAGCCCTGGAGAACATCAGAGATGTCCGGTTCGGGCGAAGCCTAGAACATTCGGTTCGTTATACTTTTATAATCCTCTTCATTTAGAATCTTCTTTCTAACAGTCTTTTCAATATAGCATGAATTTCATTGAAACTAGAATTATGTCCTTCTTTTATTGCAGATATTAAATATTTAATTCTATTTAGTAATTCTTGTGGATCATCTGGTAAAAATACAGTTGTTTCAGTTTTCTGTTTTTCAGATAAACCTTTCCCTACTTTAACTCCCGTTGATAATAAATTTTCTAATTGTTTATAACGTCTAAGAGATTTTACTGCACCAACTCTGTCTAACATAGCTTTATATTTTATGAGAACTTCTACAGCATAATTATTTAAATCTGCTCCTCTTAAAAGATTAACAAAATTTCTATCTAAATTAAAAGGAGATTTATCTGGTGAAAAAATTATACCTCGAAAAGGTTGTGGAAATATTTCTTTTTGTCCGAGATAAAATCTAGGTATTGTTTTTCCATCTATAAATGAAATAGAATGTTCAAATTGCATAGATTTTGGTTATTTCTTATTAATGTTTGATTCTAGTAATCCATAGTCATCTAATACAGTTTTGTGCTCTGGATCTGTTATATCAATTTGTTTATCATTATTTGTACTTTCTTTTTCAAGAGTTTTAAATGGTTTCATAGTTTTCTCAAAATCAGTTTTTACTTGCTCGGTTTGCTGCATTTTTTCAAACATATCAGATTGAATACCAGCTTTTATCATTCTATGTTGAAGATGATTTTCTTTCTATAATATTTCTTTGTTTTATTAACTCTTCTAATTGTTTTATTTCTTTTATAATTATCAGCTCTTATTTTATTCATTTTTAAAATATAATATTTGAATTTTTGTGGTAACATTGGAATACAGCAAAATCATTTTACTGAACAAATTATTTTTTTATTGCTTTGTTGTTTGACATCTTTTTGTTTAAAGTTTTCTCGGTTAATGTTTTCTCGTTTTAAGTTTTGTTTAATAAAGTTTTGTTTAATAAAGTTTTGCTTAAATTTTCGCTTAAAGTTTTTAGCTCTTCTAAAAAAATTTTGTCATTTTCTTCATTAGAAATTTTGCCATCCTGTTTATTCTTATCATCAACTTTTTCTGACTGTAATTGAAATGATATTTGATTTACTTCATTAGCTATTTGATCAAATTTTTCAATCTCATCTAACGTAATAACATTATCATCACATACTCTTTGAAAGTAGTAATGTAGTTTATCATAGACTTCTTTAATATGTAAATGCTTAGTTTTTAATGATTTTCGTTTCTTAGTTATTAAAGATTTATCTAACATTGTAACAGTGAAGTTGCAAAAACACCCGTACCTGTTAAAGCTGTAGCAATACTGTGAATTACTAAAACACCTGAAGATATAACAATTGTTAAAGCACCTAAACTTATTATTAAGAATATGCCAATTCCTTGTGTTACATTCTTAACTTTAGTCCATCTCTTTCTTAATTTTTTATAATGCTCTAATCTTAATAATAATTGAGATTCCTTATCTTTCATATACCTAACTCTATCTTTGTGTTTTTCTTTGTTCATTTTTTCAATGTTAATTTTTTCAATGTCCATTAAAGTAGAACTACGTTCATATGATAACGAAGGATATATTCTTGAGGTTCCTTCCATTTCTGAAGTTCCTTCCACTTTTGTTTCTTCCATTTTTAAAGAAATATTTTGAATAAATATTTTGAATAAATATTTTGAATACAATCTTCTGGTATATTGAGACTACGTGATATTTTGAGACAACTTAAATTTTCGTCTGCCTAAATTTTCAAAATTCTTAGACCACGTGATATTTTGAGACAACTTAAATTTTCGCCCTTCGGCCACGTGAAATTTGAAATCTACCTAAATTTTTGAAATTTTGTTTTTTTGAAAATTTTGAAAACCCCCGCAAAAGTGTGACATCCGGCGCAAGCGAAGCGAAGCAAAGCGAAGCGTCGCGCCGGATGTCACACTATAAACTACTAGCATTTCAAGTCTGTAAGGAGAAGTTAGCTTCCAAAACTTCTATCGCTGGATTGGAATATTCATTGTATCAGACTTTCTTTAGTGATCAGTCGCAATTCGGTAGCTTCCTGAAAAAAAATTTGCGAAATTCTTCTTAATAACTCGCCTATCTCGATTAGCATATTGACGCTAGATTATATAGGCCTAAGCTTAGTGTTGATTTGCTATGAGACTTCACATTATCCATGCATTGCAAGAATGGAAGTTTGATGATGGAAGCTAGGTTTATAGCTTCAAAAGTCCTTTGAATCTCATCTGCGACTGAAAGCGTAGCCTCCATCAATCGCTTCTATACCTAAATCCAGAGCACGGGGAAGCACCAATTTTCATGAGCTGCAGATCATCAGATTCTATCATTTCCATCTAGATTTCCAGAAAGCAATCATGGAATTTTTACAAAATGCTCTCAAAATATTTTATTATTGAATTGTGCTGCCAATTACTTGTAACTTAACCTGCTATCACAGTCCGCAGCTATCACCATCCATAGAGACAGTATATTAGGTAGAGTAGCAACTCAGCATTAATTAAATCCACATTAAGTTTACAGTTTCCATTTTATTAAATGAACTCGATTTGAAACCCAGTACCACATGTGAGATGTGCAAATTTTTTCACATTTTTGGAGAAATTTACACGGAATTGACTGATCATGGTAGCAATACAGAAGGAATAATAATATTTTATAATTACTTCGTGTCATGTCAACTTTGGATAGGTAATAAAGTTTGTTAAACCAGCAATTCGATGGTTTACTATCACTTTAATGAGTAGCCTTATTGTAATTAGATTATTTTTTAAGCGTAATCATATCACAAACTATCTGCCACTGAAAGAGAAAAACATCACAATCAAAGAAATTCATCATAAAAGATGAATGATCATCTTTAAAAGATGTAAATGGGTACAGATCACTATTCATATTCAAGAGATGATACACAAATTTAGTGAATCATAAAATGATGCCGATAAAAATTGAATTAAAAATATGACATTTCAACCAAGAAGCTCTCAATAAGATCTCAACTTTTCTTTGAAGACTTGCAGGGATTTGCATTATAATAATGCAGTTCATGAAATTTCCTTGATCATCAGCTTAATTTCCGCATAGTTATGATGCTTATTACCAAATATTCATTCCTTGCGATATCCAACATTTTTATACAACTTATAAAATGGCTTCATCTCGGTAGTATATGAACACAGGAATAATTTGCAAAACTCAAGCTTTTAGAAATTGCTCAAATAATTTTTTGGACCACATGAACGCAATCTCCGCAAAAAATGAGTCTTTTAATATAAAAAATTGTACTGCATGCAGATGCCTTTTTGAGTCGACAGCAAAATATTTAGCCGTTTAAAAAGGCTAGATGAGAAATAGATACCTAAATTTGAACCCATTTTCGTACAGTCCTTATCGTGGCAAAAAAAGCATTGCGGCAACGGTGCGAGATTTCTGCTTTGTCGGCTGTGCGATGTGCGGTGTGACAATTGATTGCTGTGCTCAAATTGTTCACGTCTGAGGACATCCTTCTATTCCAGGCGAACTGGCACTCTGCAATCTTTATGATTATCAGCCGCACGGCAAAGCCAGGGGAAATAAATGCAGAGCAGCCTGTTGCGCAGTCCTTAGTAGGATAGTCTAGCCCCTTTTTCCCCAATTTGCACTAAAGGTCATGACCTGCTCTTTCATCGGAGCACACGCCCACGCATCAGAGCACTTGACAGTCATCGGAGCACACGCCCACGCATCAGCGCACGTGGGGCGAAGAGGACAGGAAACGGAGCACACGCCCACGCATCAGAGCACGTGGTTGCGAAGAGGACAGGAAACGGAGCCCTCGGAGCACACGCCCACGCATCAGAGCACCTGGTGGCTAAGAGGACAGGAAACGGAGCAGTTGGAGCACACGCCCACGCATCAGAGCACGTGGTGGCGAAGAGGACAGGAAACGGAGCACCAATCGGAGCACGCGGCGCCGAGCACGTGTGATGAATCACCGCAGGGTATATAAGGAAAGGTGCTGCCAGAGAAATTCATTCTCATTCTAACCATGCAGTACATTTTTTTTTTTTTTTTTTTTTTTTTTTTTTTTTTTTTTTTTTTTTTTTTTTTTTTTTTTTTTTTTTTTTTTTTTTTTTTTTTTTTTTTTTTTTTTTTTTTTTTTTTTTTTTTTTTTTTTTTTTTTTTTTTTTTTTTTTTTTTTTTTTTTTTTTTTTTTTTTTTTTTTTTTTTTTTTTTTTTTTTTTTTTTGTTTTTTTTTTTTTTTTTTTTTTTTTTTTTTTTTTTTTTTTTTTTTTTTTTTTTTTTTTTTTTTTTTTTTTTTTTTTTTTTTTTTTTTTTTTTTTTTTTTTTTTTTTTTTTTTTTTTTTTTTTTTTTTGTTTTTTTTTTTTTTTTTTTTTTTTTTTTTTTTTTTTTTTTTTTTTTTTTTTTTTTTTTTTTTTTTTTTTTTTTTTTTTTTTTTTTTTTTTTTTTTTTTTTTTTTTTTTTTTTTTTTTTTTTTTTTTTTTTTTTTTTTTTTTTTTTTTTTTTTTTTTTTTTTTTTTTTTTTTTTTTTTTTTTTTTTTTTTTTTTTTTTTTTTTTTTTTTTTTTTTTTTTTTTTTTTTTTTTTTTTTTTTTTTTTTTTTTTTTTTTTTTTTTTTTTTTTTTTTGTTTTTTTTTTTTTTTTTTTTTTTTTTTTTTTTTTTTTTTTTTTTTTTTTTTTTTTTTTTTTTTTTTTTTTTTTTTTTTTTTTTTTTTTTTTTTTTTTTTTTTTTTTTTTTTTTTTTTTTTTTTTTTTTTTTTTTTTTTTTTTTTTTTTTTTTTTTTTTTTTGTTTTTTTTTTTTTTTTTTTTTTTTTTTTTTTTTTTTTTTTTTTTTTTTTTTTTTTTTTTTTTTTTTTTTTTTTTTTTTTTTTTTTTTTTTTTTTTTTTTTTTTTTTTTTGTTTTTTTTTTTTTTTTTTTTTTTTTTTTTTTTTTTTTTTTTTTTTTTTTTTTTTTTTTTTTTTTTTTTTTTTTTTTTTTTTTTTTTTTTTTTTTTTTTTTTTTTTTTTTTTGTTTTTTTTTTTTTTTTTTTTTTTTTTTTTTTTTTTTTTTTTTTTTTTTTTTTTTTTTTTTTTTTTTTTTTTTTTTTTTTTTTTTTTTTTTTTTTTTTTTTTTTTTTTTTTTTTTTTTTTTTTTTTTTTTTTTTTTTTTGTTTTTTTTTTTTTTTTTTTTTTTTTTTTTTTTTTTTTTTTTTTTTTTTTTTTTTTTTTTTTTTTTTTTTTTTTTTTTTTTTGTTTTTTTTTTTTTTTTTTTTTTTTTTTTTTTTTTTTTTTTTTTTTTTTTTTTTTTTTTTTTTTTTTTTTTTTTTTTTTTTTTTTTTTTTTTTTTTTTTTTTTTTTTTTTTTTTTTTTTTTTTTTTTTTTTTTTTTTTTTTTTTTTTTTTTTTTTTTTTTTTTTTTTTTTTTTTTTTTTTTTTTTTTTTTTTTTTTTTTTTTTTTTTTTTTTTTTTTTTTTTTTTTTTTTTTTTTTTTTTTTTTTTTTTTTTTTTTTTTTTTTTTTTTTTTTTTTTTTTTTTTTTTTTTTTTTTTTTTTTTTTTTTTTTTTTTTTTTTTTTTTTTTTTTTTTTTTTTTTTTTTTTTTTTTTTTTTTTTTTTTTTTTTTTTTTTTTTTTTTTTTTTTTTTTTTTTTTTTTTTTTTTTTTTTTTTTTTTTTTTTTTTTTTTTTTTTTTTTTTTTTTTTTTTTTTTTTTTTTTTTTTTTTTTTTTTTTTTTTTTGTTTTTTTTTTTTTTTTTTTTTTTTTTTTTTTTTTTTTTTTTTTTTTTTTTTTTTTGTTTTTTTTTTTTTTTTTTTTTTTTTTTTTTTTTTTTTTTTTTTTTTTTTTTTTTTTTTTTTTTTTTTTTTTTTTTTTTTTTTTTTTTTTTTTTTTTTTTTTTTTTTTTTTTTTTTTTTTTTTTTTTTTTTTTTTTTTTTTTTTTTTTTTTTTTTTTTTTTTTTTTTTTTTTTTTTTTTTTTTTTTTTTTTTTTTTTTTTTTTTTTTTTTTTTTTTTTTTTTTTTTTTTTTTTTTTTTTTTTTTTTTTTTTTTTTTTTTTTTTTTTTTTGTTTTTTTTTTTTTTTTTTTTTTTTTTTTTTTTTTTTTTTTTTTTTTTTTTTTTTTTTTTTTTTTTTTTTTTTTTTTTTTTTTTTTTTTTTTTTTTTTGTTTTTTTTTTTTTTTTTTTTTTTTTTTTTTTTTTTTTTTTTTTTTTTTTTTTTTTTTTTTTTTTTTTTTTTTTTTTTTTTTTTTTTTTTTTTTTTTTTTTTTTTTTTTTTTTTTTTTTTTTTTTTTTTTTTTTTTTTTTGTTTTTTTTTTTTTTTTTTTTTTTTTTTTTTTTTTTTTTTTTTTTTTTTTTTTTTTTTTTTTTTTTTTTTTTTTTTTTTTTTTTTTTTTTTTTTTTTTTTTTTTTTTGTTTTTTTTTTTTTTTTTTTTTTTTTTTTTTTTTTTTTTTTTTTTGTTTTTTTTTTTTTTTTTTTTTTTTTTTTTTTTTTTTTTTTTTTTTTTTTTTTTTTTTTTTTTTTTTTTTTTTTTTTTTTTTTTTTTTTTTTTTTTTTTTTTGTTTTTTTTTTTTTTTTTTTTTTTTTTTTTGTTTTTTTTTTTTTTTTTTTTTTTTTTTTTTTTTTTTTTTTTTTTTTTTTTTTTTTTTTTTTTTTTTTTTTTTTTTTTTTTGTTTTTTTTTTTTTTTTTTTTTTTTTTTTTTTTTTTTTTTTTTTTTTTTTTTTTTTTTTTTTTTTTTTTTTTTTTTTTTTTTTTTTTTTTTTTTTTTTTTTTTTTTTTTTTTTTTTTTTTTTTTTTTTTTTTTTTTTTTTTTTTTTTTTTTTTTTTTTTTTTTTTTTTTTTTTTTTTTTTTTTTTTTTTTTTTTTTTTTTTTTTTTTTTTTTTTTTTTTTTTTTTGTTTTTTTTTTTTTTTTTTTTTTTTTTTTTTTTTTTTTTTTTTTTTTTTTTTTTTTTTTTTTTTTTTTTTTTTTTTTTTTTTTTTTTTTGTTTTTTTTTTTTTTTTTTTTTTTTTTTTTTTTTTTTTTTTTTTTTTTTTTTTTTTTTTTTTTTTTTTTTTTTTGTTTTTTTTTTTTTTTTTTTTTTTTTTTTTTTTTTTTTTTTTTTTTTTTTTTTTTTTTTTTTTTTTTTTTTTTTTTTGTTTTTTTTTTTTTTTTTTTTTTTTTTTTTTGTTTTTTTTTTTTTTTTTTTTTTTTTTTTTTTTTTTTTTTTTTTTTTTTTTTTTTTTTTTTTTTTTTTTTTTTTTTTTTTTTTTTTTTTTTTTTTTTGTTTTTTTTTTTTTTTTTTTTTTTTTTTTTTTTTTTTTTTTTTTTTTTTTTTTTTTTTTTTTTTTTTTTTTTTTTTTTTTTTTTTTTTTTGTTTTTTTTTTTTTTTTTTTTTTTTTTTTTTTTTTTTTTGTTTTTTTTTTTTTTTTTTTTTTTTTTTTTTTTTTTTTTTTTTTTTTTTTTTTTTTTTTGTTTTTTTTTTTTTTTTTTTTTTTTTTTTTTTTTTTTTTTTTTTTTTTTTTTTTTTTTTTTTTTTTTTTGTTTTTTTTTTTTTTTTTTTTTTTTTTTTTTTTTTTTTTTTTTTGTTTTTTTTTTTTTTTTTTTTTTTTTTTTTTTTTTTTTTTTTTTTTTTTTTTTTTTTTTTTTTTTTTTTTTTTTTTTTTTTTTTTTTTTTTTTTTTTTTTTTTTTTTTTTTTTTTTTTTTTTGTTTTTTTTTTTTTTTTTTTTTTTTTTTTTTTGTTTTTTTTTTTTTTTTGTTTTTTTTTTTTTTTTTTTTTTTTTTTTTTTTTTTTTTTTTTTTTTTTTTTTTTTTTTTTTTGTTTTTTTTTTTTTTTTTTTTTTTTTTTTTTTTTTTTTTTTTTTTTTTTTTGTTTTTTTTTTGTTTTTTTTTTTTGTTTTTTTTTTTTTTTTTTTTTTTTTTTTTTTTTTTTTTTTTTTTTTTTTTTTTTTTTTTGTTTTTTTTTTTTTTTTTTTTTTTTTTTTTTTTTGTTTTTTTTTTTTTTTTTTTTTTTTTTTTTTTTTTTTGTTTTTTTTTTTTTTTTTTTTTTTTTTTTTTTTTTTTTTTTTTTTTTTTTTTTTTTTTTGTTTTTTTTTTTTTTTTTTTTTTTTGTTTTTTTTTTTTTTTTTTTTTTTTTTTTTTTTTTTTTTTTTTTTTTTTTTTTTTTTGTTTTTTTTTTTTTTTTTTTTTTTTTTTTTTTTTTTTTTTTTTTTTTTTTTTTTTTTTTTTTTTTTTTTTTTGTTTTTTTTTTTTTTTTTTTTTTTTTTTTTTTTTTTTTTTTTTTTTTTTTTTTTTTTTTGTTTTTTTTTTTTTTTTTTTTTTTTTTTTTTTTTTTTTTTTTTTTTTTTTTTTTTTTTTTTTTTTTTTTTTTTGTTTTTTTTTTTTTTTTTTTTTTTTTTTTTTTGTTTTTTTTTTTTTTTTTTTTTTTTTTTTTTTTTTTTTTTTTTTTTTTTTTTTTTTTTTTTTTTTTTTTTTTTTTTTTTTTTGTTTTTTTTTTTTTTTTTTTTTTTTTTTTTTTTTTTTTTTTTTTTTTTTTTTTTTTTTGTTTTTTTTTTTTTTTTTTTTTTTTTTTTTTTTTTTTGTTTTTTTTTTTTTTTTTTTTTTTTTTTTTTTTTTTTTTTTTTTTTTTTTTTTTTTTTTTTTTTTTTTTTTTTTTGTTTTTTTTTTTTTTTTTTTTTTTTTTTTTTTTTTTTTTTTTTTTTTTTTTTTTTTTTTTTTTTTTTTTTTTTTTTTTTTTTTTTTTTTTTTTTTTTTTTTTTTTTTTTTTTTTTTTTTTTTTTTTTTTTTTTTTTTTTTTTTTTTTTTTTTTTTTTTTTTTTTTTTTTTTTTTTTTTTTTTTTTTTTTTGTTTTTTTTTTTTTTTTTTTTTTTTTTTTTTTTTTTTTTTTTTTTTTTTTTTTTTTTTTTTTTTTTTTTTTTTTTTTTTTTTTTGTTTTTTTTTTTTTTTTTTTTTTTTTTTTTTTTTTTTTTTTTTGTTTTTTTTTTTTTTTTTTTTTTTTTTTTTTTTTTTTTTTTTTTTTTTTTTTTTTTTTTTTTTTTTTTTTTTTTTTTTTTTTTTTTTTTTTTTTTTTTTTTTTTTTTTTTTTTTTTTTTTTTTTTTTTTTGTTTTTTTTTTTTTTTTTTTTTTTTTTTTTTTTTTTTTTTTTTTTTTTTTTTTTTTTTTTTTTTTTTTTTTTTTTTTTTTTTTTTTTTTTTTTTTTTTTTTTTTTTTTTTTTTTTTTTTTTTGTTTTTTTTTTTTTTTTTTTTTTTTTTTTTTTTTTTTTTTTTTTTTTTTTTTTTTTTTTTTTTTTTTTTTTTTTTTTTTTTTTTTTTTTTTTTTTTGTTTTTTTTTTTTTTTTTTTTTTTTTTTTTTTTTTTTTTTTTTTTTGTTTTTTTTTTTTTTTTTTTTTTTTTTTTTTTTTTTTTTTTTTTTTTTTTTTTTTTTTTTTTTTTTTTTTTTTTTTTTTTTTTTTTTTTTTTTTTTTTTTTTTTTTTTTTTTTTTTTTGTTTTTTTTTTTTTTTTTTTTTTTTTTTTTTTTTTTTTTTTTTTTTTTTTTTTTTTTTTTTTTTTTTTTTTTGTTTTTTTTTTTTTTTTTTTTTTTTTTTTTTTTTTTTTTTTTTTTTTTTTTTTTTTTTTTTTTTTTTT
>CAJQUW010006326.1:0-130611 GCA_907163375.1 Prostheceraeus crozeri | reverse complement strand
CCACTGCGATCCATGTGTAAAGAGCTTGTTAGACTACGGATGGGCTTAAGTGGATGATTTAACCATGTATACTTTTTCATTTGGAAATAGTAGCACGCTTAGTCTAACTTGCAATTCTTATAACATTTCATATGGATGATAATGGTAGATGAAATAGTGTTAGATAAAATTAAGATAGCTTACACTTCTGATATAGGGATAGCAATCGACTGCGATCCATGTGTAAAGAGCTTGTTAGACTACGGAAGAGAGAAGTGTGTTATGTTGCGTGTGGCGCGTGAGTGTCCTCCCATTTCATTCCATTCATCAATTCGTCTCATTGATAGAGACAGGTAGAACTCATGGTTCTCATAACGTATGCAATGGAAAGTTTTAGGCAACCTTCGACAGTTGGCTAAATGTCGCCCTGGCGCGAATGCATACTACGTTGAGACAGAGGCAATCACTTGCAAACATGACGCAGAGAGGTTTAACAAGATTGACCATTGCCGAATGTCCCTTGCGGTATACATAGCTACGGGTTTCACCGCCGCCCTTTACAGGAACGCCCGTCGAAAGGAAGTATTACACCGAACTTCATTTGCAACGTTCAAGTTGACTGATAGCAGATTCAACTTAATGATAGTATTCGCCAGTCCGAAGACTGCCCAGGGCAAACCGCGAGGAGGTTCTATCATGTCTTGCCCCATGGTGGCCCTTAAGAGAGCCGATGGTTCGTTCTCGGGAGTAACGTCATCTTACACCCTACCAATTCTACTGAGAGAGTCTTTGACTCTCTCTTTGGTAGCACTGTCGACTTCCACACTAATTGGTACATGGCTAAAAAGTGGAATGTAGCGCCATTCCGTTGGATTGACAGCAGTTGCTGTCATCGGATTGCCAATCCGAGCAAGATTATTAAAAACTCTGTCTTGCTCCTCTAGCCTGACAAACTCCTCAAATAAATTTCGCGGCCTTAACTGCGGTCCGCGAGGAGAGCTGACTTGACTGTTCGGCGTCTGCATGATTGAAATGAAATGAGAGGCAGTGGTTTATATACCCCTCTAATGCGACGCAACGTTCAAGTTGACTGATAGCAGATTCAACTTAATGATAGTATTCGCCAGTCTAAAGACTGCCCAGGGCAAAGCGCATTGAAGGCTCTATCATGTCTTGCCCCATAGTGGCCGATTATACGGTAGTATGTTAGTAGATTTCAATCACTGAAAAAGGAAGATGAGAATCATTTCATTTGTCTCATCAACGTTTATCATGGGAGCAATCATTGAAGGGGTATCTAATGAATTACATTTCACTCTACTCCATATCATAAAGACTAACCTTTGTCGAATGGCTGAAGTACTCTGACCTGGCGAGAGAAAACGTCACGTTGAGTATGAAGTCGAATGCCCAACATGAGCAACGGCTCAGAGGTTTCGGTCTAACAAACGACGAACAACCCGTGCAACACAATCCCTCTACGGCAGTACCCGCCGTCCCGAAGGAACGCTCGAGCAAAGGAGGTATTACAGCGATGATGTGCTTTATGAGCAGAAGTGAATCTCTTGATAGCAAGATACTATTCAACTAGATAGCAAGTCAAAACAACCTGATAGCAGGACAAATGTATAGTCAGTAATTTACACTTAGTGAGGAATGATAGATTTGAGTGTAGTGAGTGGCACTCGATCCCGTCGACAGCCCGAAGGCCTTGTACTGATCACTAGGGAAGTGAGAGATCTTCCCCGATACCCGCTATTTACAGCTTAAGACATCATTGTCACTGCCCCGAAGTGGTAACAGTAACGTCGAGTCAAAGGTAGTGAACAGTAGCTGGGATCTAACCCCTCAAAGCTGCCTTAGACTTAGTTAAATTTGAAATCTGATAGCAGATTTGAACTCAGCATACTTGAAAACCTTGAGGAAACATCCCAAGTTATTGCTTTGATCAGCTTGATAGCAAGCCGTAGAGAGCTTGATTCACCAGCGTTTTGCAATGGAGATGTTTAGAGGCCACCCATGACAAGATAGCTAAGACTCAACCGATTGGCGTTCAAAGTGCTACGTTGAGAGCTGTGTCAAATGCCCAACATGAGACATGAGTTGTCCCAGCGGTTACGGTCTCAAATATGACACATTCCCTTGCCACACTTATCACTACGGCATCGTCCGCCGTCCCGAAGGAACACCCTGTCAGTGGAATATTACAGCAAAACTCTCCGTGTCTTGCTCGCTTTCAGTGAAAAGCCGCTTATACCATGAGAAGACTGGCTCAGACATCATTAAAAATGCTTTCATTGACTTCAGCAGGGTCGAAAACCCCAGAAAACCTCCAAAACTAATGAATTTAAATTTTTCAACTTTTTAGCACTACTTATGAAATTTTATAAGTAGTCCATCACTTAGGGCAGGTCAATAGCGACCGAACCTTTTTTGAATCAAGTCAAACGGACTTGTAGAAGCAAAGTTACAAGCCTTTAAAGTTTTGGAGTCTTTTATGGCCTGGAGACGAAGGTCATCTCCTGGCGAACCTCTAAGTCTGACGCCTTAGCTGATATCAGCAATGAAATTTTCTAAGTCGGTTTCTTACAGAAACTCGGAATTTGGAATGTCCGAAGCTATCATCGGAGCTCAGAGAGACGACCTACCTCTGACAATCGTTCTCCTCTAAATGACAAGTCTCTCTCGGTTCCCAGCTTATATAGTGTGTGGCGATCAGCTGATGACGTAACACCCATCATCCAAACACTAAAAAACCCGTCTATCTCCGGTTCTAGTGCTTCGATTGAGCTGGAAATACACCATTTCCATGTAGAATTTGACGCTGAATCCGAATCTGGCCTCCGTTTTCCCACCCGATGCTTCGTTTTGGCTCTACAGTAGGCAGCCATCGCAAAAATTCTAACTCGTTTTTCCGAAAATGTTGAAAATTTTTCTCGCCGATTGACTTGAAACTCTCCGATTGACATGAAACTCATCATACAGATAAAGGATTTCACACTGATTCCAAATCTGAAATCCGTTTTCCAATCCGATGCTTCGTTTTGAAGCTAGAGCCCAAAACGTCACAAATTCTAACTCTGTCGTTTTTCACCAATCTCCCAAAATCTTAAATGGCGTCTCACATCTAAACGAAGACAGATAGGAACAAGCCGATTCTTTCACTGAATTTGTCTCACTCTTAGCTTTCAAACGAGCTATGGCACGACAAAATCCGTCCACTGGAAGCCAAAATCGAAGCAAGCTGTCCAGAGGGGGGGGGACGTCAGTGAAAAATTTTTCTCTCCGATTGACTTGAAACTCACCCTACCGATGCAGAATTTCACGCTGAATCCGAATCTGGCCTCCGTTTTCTCATCCGATGGTTCGTTTTGGCGCTACACACCAAAACGTCCCAAATTCTAACTCTGTCGTTTTTCGACAATGTCCCAAAATCTTAAATGGCGTCTCACATCTAAACGAAGACAGATAGGAACAAGCCGATTCTTTCACTGAATTTGTCTCACTCTTAGCTTTCAAACGAGCTATGGCACGACAAAATCCGTCCAGTGGAAGCGAAAATCGAAGCGAGCTGTCCAGAGGGGGGGGGGACGTCAGTGAAAATTTTTTCTCTCCGATTGAGCTGGAAATACACCATTTCCATGTAGAATTTCACGCTGAATCCGAATCTGGCCTCCGTTTTCCCATCCGATGCTTCGTTTTGGCTCTACACACCAAAACGTCCCACATTTTAACTCTGCCAAAATTTTGAAGAAACAGTTTTTCTCGCCGATTGAGCTGGAAATCACATCACAGATGCAGAATTTGACGCTGAATCCGAATCTGGCCACCGTTTCACCATCCAAGACAACCTAGGCGGTCGCCCATGTCAACCTAGACGGTCGCCCACGTCAACCTAGACGGTCGCCCACGTCAACCTAGACGGTCGCCCAAGTCAACCAGGCGGTCGGACCAACTCACTCGAGTCTCACACTCTGTCGTTGCAGAGGGGGGGGGAGTCAGCGAACATGTTGTGAACCAACCTGGCCGGCACACCACGACAGACCACAACCTCTGTCGTTCCAGAGGGGGGGGGAGAGGGGGGGCGCGCTGTGTTTATTCTGGACCTTTTGTTACTACTAATATTGCTAATTTTTATTACAATCAATTATCTTCAATTTGGTAGTAAGCGTATTTTTATACGCATGCCACTTAATTACATTATTTGAAATGTTATGTTATCGCAGCAAGATAATGTTGTTTGTCGGTTACCCATGTTAACGGATTGACTAATTCACATCAGTTAACCGTTGAAAAAGAAATTTACGGGTCCAATCTTGACACCCGAGATTTTCACTACGCTGTTTACCATTAAAAAACACTAAAACCAAAGGCCAACATCGGTAGAAACGAATTTCATTAAAACTTACCTAAAACACCGTAGTATAAAAAAGCTTTTCACCAGTCAGTCTAGTAGATGTAACATCGACAGAAATTTTTAGAATTATAAAATGAATTCGATGCATGAACTGACACATCGATTCAAATGTATTCACTGTCTTTACGCATGTCCTATCAGGGCTGTGTTCGAGGCGGCCTATTTGAAAAGTGTCTCCGCCTCAGACCTCAGCAATAATATAGTATAATATATACCATATACTGTAGTTATAATAATAACATGGTATAAACGTGATATGATGCTATGCGATATAATTAATTTTTCGTTGTCGGTCTAGTTCTACACACTGATGATTAATCTTGCTATTCTTAACACGGTAGGCCTACATAAGTCTACAAATTTGGTTGGGTACTGCTGTCATGGATGTTCATCTTTGACCCCAGTACCCAACCAGATTCATGCACTCCGAATTATTGAGCAGTACTATAGAAGGCTAATACTGTAGTAGTAGCCTTCTATAGTACTGTTAAATAATTCGGAGTGCAATGGCAATCCATTTTTCATGAACATCATGCATATAGCTAGACCCTCATGTAGTCTGGTACAGAAACATAACAAATATGACGTTCATATAAAGATCGGATTATGGTCGATTTCTATGAGTTCATGTTTTCTCAACCAGCCTAGATCTACATTTCATTAATCAGAAAGTTTAATGGATCTACTTCACAGACATGGTCGGCTAGCTGTTGCCTATACAATATACCCACTAATTAATGAAAATTCATTCATTAATCAAAGGAAACGGCGGTGATGGTGTTCAAACGCCGAAGTAACTAAAATCACAATAGCTGAATTCGCACCATATGTTTTCATAGATTTACTTCTGTTATTGAATAGCGGACACTACAACTACTAAATACACTACAGACGACTGATGAATGAATTGTACGGTAGTAAACCAATGGAATCTATTCAATGGAGGACATGTGCGGTATCTAAACTTCATTCAGTAATTTTTTATATTGGGTGGCACAAATTGCATCTATAACAAATGTATATCAAATAACATCAAATAATAGGATTATATCAAATCACATCATTCATTAAAATTTCGAAAGCCGTAGGCGGCCAATTTTTTACGCCTCCGCCTCCACAGCCCTGTGTCCTATAGTTTGTCTATGCTGTCCTTGTATGCCATATTCGTAATTTCAACTATGTTGTAAGACTTCGATCATGTACAAGATTCTAACGATTGTCCCATACTGTGATGAAATGAAAAATTGAAATCTATTAGCAAAAATCAATCCTTATAATTTTTCAATTCCATACGTATTGCGTAAACACAATGAAAATTCAAACGTTTAGTGAAAAATCCAGTTGTGTAGTTCATGAAATAGTTAGACTATGATTACACTGTACGAGTCACCATGTACCAGTCACCATGTCAATTATAATGTGAAATCCGCTTCAAGAACTGGGAAAACTATTCAAATCGCATGGATCCATAGATCGCATCATCCAAATGCAAATCCAAATCGCATCATCCATTGTTACGTATGATCAAATATTATCATACAATATAGTCCAGGGCTTAAGAGCCCTGCTGTTTTTAATGTGACTGCAATACAGTGTATTGTTGAGAAACATGACTGCAAATATAGTCCGGCAGCCAGAACGAGCTTCTGCAGGGAACGAGGCCGAAAGTGAGACTTTCACAGAATGATGTACACCCTATGCCTACTACGAATCGGCACGTCTGCCGAGTTCTAGTGAGTTCCTCTTCTTGTCAGACATGATCAAAGAAAAACACATGCAAATCCAATGGGACGCAGATTGCAGTTTTTGGCTAAAATGAAATTTTGTATGTTTTCTCTGATTAAACGAAAAGTACTTAGCCCAGAGTCATAATTTTTGGCATGGAATGTCTTCAAGTCATTTCCTATGATGTGCATGTGCTTTTATCATGCATCTAAACAGCACTGTACGTGAGAATATGGTGGAATGTGGATAAAGTAGCTCAAAATGTTTGTGTTTGTCGACATCAAGAGGCTCGCCAAATCTAAATGCGTTTAGCTATATAGTCAGGGGTGCATGAAAATGAAAGGAAATGACCTGAAGACATTCCATGCCAAAAATTATGACTCTGGGCTGAGTACTTTTCGTTTAATCAGAGAAAACATACAAAATTTCATTTAACCAAAAACTGCAATCTGCGTCTCATTGGATTTACATGTGTTTTTCTTTGATCCTGTCTGACAAGAAGAGGAACTCACTAGAACTCGGCAGACGTGCCGATTCGTAGTAGGCATAGGGTGTACATCATTCTGTGAAAGTCTCACTTTCGGCCTCGTTCCCTGCAGAAACTCGTTCTGGCTGCCGGACTAATAGAAAATGATAGGGAATTTCCGACTTACCATTTTGTCAATATCGTTGATGCAGAAGACATGTATCTAGTGACAATGGCAGATGGAAGTAAGTCGACAAAACATTGAGCTGTTTTTCGTTGTCTGCCTGTTGGGGTCTGGAATACTAATGGCCACGACTAGGACTCACCAAGATCATCACAGGAAACCAATTTTCCATTGAATGTAGTGCAAATTCAGACCTGTATTCAGGCTGACTAGAAAATTATTCACGGCATGATGTACAGTCAGTTAATTTAGATTGTGAGGAATAAATCGGTGTGAAATGCCATTAGACGACGTTGAATTGTTCTCCAAACTGCACCACACAGAATCAGATATATATTAAGCATTGAACAAATCACATCCACCTTCAACGGTGAGACATTGAGATAACCAAGTCAATTTTCTCAGTCGACATTCGCCTGCAATTGTGAAAGTTGATGATCGGCTGTTCCCTGTTCCCTCTGCAAGTTCCCTGCGTTGACTGCGCTTCACGGCCTGGCCAATCACGTAAGCGAAATGGGCGATCGATCACAAGATAGCAAAATATTGCGCTGCTTGAAAATGCGTGTCGTGTGTGAAAAGTGTTTATGCCGCGTCAAGCAGAAAATTCGCGCGCGCCATTTGCTTCAGCTGAATCACAACCAAAGGCAATTGCACAGAATTAAATATTTTGTTTATCTGCTTCGGTTTGCTAGAAGTGTGATTAATACGAAATGGATGGCACATTGAGGAACCTATTAGGTGGGCAAAAAGGAATTCCTAATACCTTACAGAGATAGGAAAAAAAGTCGTGCGTCGCTTGCGGATTAATGTGAGTTCCAGCGAAGTGCTTCGATTGCCAAAATTCCTTCAGATTCGAAGAATTCAGATCATTGCCCACAAGTTTTCTCCATAATGTTGACCCTTCCGATCATTATTAAAGAAAGTAGCAGGCGTACGAAAATTAGTTCACTTGATGATTTCACATCCTCTCCTCGGCATTGCTCACTGTATAGTGCATACATTGAATCGAAGCCAGGCATCGATGTATTTTGGTGTGTGCGAAGTGATAGCACAGCACGCACGCATCTCTCACTGGCTCTACTGTCCTCTGCTGACAGCTTATTGTTTGCCATTTCCAATAGCAAGCGATACATGAATTATCCATTCGAGAAGGAGCAAGTTGTGTGATGTGATGTGCCATTTCGATATTAAGGTTACATACAATTCTTCCTTTCTAGGAAACCGAACCGCGCGCAAATGAATCTAATTCTGTGGGCAATTGTATAGTAACAGAGTGACTAGATTGCCCTTGCAGACGCAAGCATATGGTTCATGAGTGACATTACCGCCCGTCAAAATGAATTGGACACAACTCACAAACTATAACTTCCAAGATCGCCCGACATGCACAACAAAAGGATTCGATAGAAAAGAAATTGAAATGAACGCAATGCATGCACGGCGATGTTCTTTACTTGTTATGCTCACTGAAATCATAGTTATAAAAATATCAAGAAATTGCCCTGGTTATTACTTGTTCCGCAAAAAAATAATATTCCTGTCGAAATTATGCACGCGTTCGATTCTGGCGGCCTACGGTGTTCTCTCTTGCCGTATTTGACGGTCTCAAAAATTTGGTGTTTATTGCAATAATTGCATGTGAATCGATTGGTGTATTTAATTTCATCGTGGGATTATGCTTCGCAGTGCTATCCTTGGATTTGTGTTGTGTTGATATTCGTGTCAGTGTGCGCATGCGCAGATCTTGGTGAACTCTTGTCCACGGCCCCTCATTCATTTGCTTTCTTATTGTGTCTATCGTGATATTGGTGTACAATCCAGTCATTAGTCATCTGTTCCAGTGGTCAAGTGGTCTAAAGGTTCCACGATTTTTGCATTGAGTTACAACTACCCTGGTTCAAATCTGCCTAGTGCTTGTAGTTAATTTTTGGTATTTTGTATCCAATATGCCGTCTACTCCTGTGAATACTAGGTCAAAAGGTGTGACATCTGCAGCTTTGACTTTGCAAGATGTTAAAGCCCTTCTCGACAATAGCAAGAATGAGATTGTTAGCCTGTTGAAACCTGAATTGGACCGTATTGCTTCTTCACTTGAGGCTGTTCACAAACGTATCGACTGCATTGAGAATTCTGTCTCTGAAATGAAATCGATTGTCTCAAAACATGAAGAGCAAATCAAGGCTGTTGGTGTGCTTCTTAATTCGACTCTATCGCAGGAAAGTATTTATAATTATATGTCTGTGGAGATTGATGAACGCCTTTATCGGCTCAATAATGTCATTATATCAGGAATCCAAGAGTCTGCTGGTTCTATCGATGAACGAATTGCTGAAGATGAAAAGAAAATTGTTCACATGTTGAATGAGCTTGGTAAGCCTATTGAAGTTGGTTCCATAGTCAAGATGCAGCGTATTGGTCCTGCTGGTTCTCATGCTAGACTACTGCGGTTAACCCTTGATGGTTTGCATTCAAGAAATTCTCTCTTGTCGAAAGCCAAAAATTTACGAAAATCAGATTCTTTTAGGAACGTTTTTGTGAACCCGGATAGAACAAAGGCTCAAAGGTTAGAATTGAAAAGGCTGAGAGATGAATTAAGGGATAGAAAATCAAAAGGTGAAAATGTTACTATATATAATCGTCGGGTTGTTGATCGTAATGACGTGTCTGGAAATTTTCATTGAGGGATTTTACATACACAAAGAATAAAGTGTTTCCTACTATGCTCCTAATGGACGCTAGATCCCTTTTGCCTAAGTTTGACGAACTTTGTGCTGTTTTGTCATGTTTGCATCCTGGTATTGTAATGATAACGGAATCATGGTTACGTTCTAATATTTTGGATGATATTATTAGTATTCATGGTTATAATTTGTTTCGTTGTGACCGTATAAATCGAATCGGAGGGGGTGTTTGTGCATACATATCATCTAATTTCCCGTGTTTTCCTGCTGCATACTCTTCTTTTCCGTCTGAAATAGAAGTTTTATCACTGCATATACCTTCTTTGCATATGTTTGTGGTCTGTACGTATATTCCTCCTGGTTTAAAAGTCAATGTGCTCAATAAAACTACTGAATTTTTTGTTGATATGTTGGATACTGAGTTGTTACGGTATCCCAGTTCACATTTTGTTATTTGTGGGGATTTCAACCAGTTTGACACATCTGTATTTTCTCAGCAATTTTCTATGCGTAACTATGTGACAGTACCTACTCGTGTAAATTCTTTGTTGGATCAGATTTGGTTATCCCATGCCCTTACTGACTGCTATTTGGAAGATGCTAAGGTGGGCCCTCCGATCAGTTCATCAGATCATAATATTGTTATTTTGGATGGAAGGCATAAAGCAAGTACAGTTAAGCAGATAACGAAAGTATGGGATTTTAGAAGATCAAATGTCGATATGTTTTTGTATCTTTTGTCAATTGGATTACAAGACTTTGCCACTAGAATGGAAGGTTCATCTGTCGATGATATGTGCCATGACTTTTATTGTATTTTTCATGTTGCATTATCATTTATCCCATTTACCTACGTGGCCTTTTCTAAGAACGACAAGCCATGGATCACTCCGATTTTGAAAGATTTAATCAACAAGCGTTGGAGTGCATATAGACTCAGAAATTGGCCACTATATTTTCATTATAAAGATCGTGTTAAAAATGAATTGATAAAAGCAAAACGTATATGGACTAAAAAGCACATCAATTCTTCTAAAAATATTTGGAAAGTTGTTAATGAGACCAGAGGTAAAAGTAATGCAAGTGTTTTTGGTTCGCTTATCAATACTTATGGTGGTATTGATTGCTTTCTTCATTGTGTCCAGCAAGTACTTGTGGGCAACTTTAATTATGAAGATGATGATGATTCTTGTGATATTCAGGATGTGACTTGGGATATTGAATTCTGTCCTTTTGTTATTGCCAATGCATTGAAATCCATCAAGTTATCAACTGCTGTTGGTAGTGATGGTATACCAAATCGCCTCATACGTGATGCTGCAGTGCTGTTGTCAGATCCAATCTATCATATTTTCAAAAGGTCTTTAGCAGACAGAATTTTTCCTGCATGTTGGAAATCAGCAGATGTTATTTTGGCTCCGAAATGTAGAAACCCGAAAATTACAGACTTTCGCCCAATTTCGCTCACCCCCGTGCTCAGTAAAATTTTTGAAAGACTTGTGCTCAACCATATGATGTCAAGCATTAATGAATTGTATGGTTCTCATCAATTTGCCTTCAGGAAGCATGGGTCCACTGATGCTGCACTTGTTCGTATGCATGACTATATAACAGAGTGCCTGGATAAATCTGATGTCAAAGCTGTTCGAATGACATGCTTAGATCTATTGAAAGCTTTTGACAAAGTTTTGCCAAGTCTGATGATCCATCGCCTTAAAAGTGCTGGATTGAATGGTGGTTTTATCCTTTGGATAAAGAGTTACTTAACTTCTCGTTCTCAAAGAATAAAGTTGAATGGCGTTTACACTTCTCCTGTTGTTGTGCCATCTGGTCTGCCCCAGGGTTCGGTGCTTGGACCAGTATTATTTGCTTCGTTCATGGGCTCCTTGAATGTTAACTCAGATGCAGTTGTAGTGATATATGCTGATGATATGACTTTAATTGAGCCGATATTCAAGGATAGTGATTTGCCTAATAATCTGCACTACATTGAAAGTTGGATGGATATGAACAAGATGTCTTTGAATCTGAAGAAGTCTCAGCAGCTGATTTTCAAGAAAGGTAACTGTACTTCGGCTGAGCTTGCCTACGATAATATTAGTCCAACCAAAGCAATAAAGATCCTTGGTGTTACGTGGAACGACGGCTTGGATTGGTCTTCGCATATAGAGAGAATTCTGAAGCTTGCGTCACAAAGGCTGTATGTTATTCGTGTCTTGAAACCATACCTCTCTTGTGTTAATTTACGTATGGTTTATAATTCCATCATTTTATCAATTTTGTTGTATGCTGCTCCTGTTTTTGTATGGCTTCCCAAGACTTTAGAGCAGAAACTTGAATTATTTCACAAAAGAGCACATAGAATAATTTGTGGCAAGTATTGTGGATGTTGTTTCTTTCCATCTGTTTTGTCATTGCGTGAAAAACGTGCATGTAATCTCCTTAGTAGATGTGAGACATATGTCTTCCATCCTTTACACGAATTTATGCCTGTGCGTATGCCAAGAACTAATAAGCTATGTTTACCACCGATCAGCACTTCAAGAAGACTTCACTCATTTTTCCCTTGGTCCTGTGTTTTAATGAATTCTTCGTCATCATTATGATATTCGTGTTTAGTGTTGACAACAAATCGTACTTGTAAAGTTGATAAATTTGTAATTTTGCATGGTTTTGAATGAATTATTTTGTACACTATTATTTGTCTTTTTGTTCTCATGATTGTAACTCTCGATTTTCATTATTTCAAATATAAACACTTTACTTCTACTTCTACTTCTCGCACACTTCGGCAAAAGTAGAAACATAGAATGCAATCAAGCATAAAACTAAACGCTTCGATTCAATAATACTTAAAACAAGATGCCGAATTACAGATCATCGATCTTCAATTCATCACTAGACCACAAAATATTCTGGAATGTGATCTGCATCCAGGCTTTCAGCAAACGTTCGACTTAGATGTTGTTTGATAAAACCAAAAAGAGGACCAAAAGATAAACGAATCAAGTAGCATTCGATAAGTTAAAGCAGAACAAGTATGTATATTATATCAGAATTTACACGGAAATTTCCGGACATGCGCAACCATTTCTACTCCGGGAAGCGTCCGTAAATCATGAATTTAAAGTCCGAGAAACGGAAGCCCGACGGATTTCCGTATACTGCCGTTCTTTATCCGTAGTCTCGCGGACAAAAGTGTGAGTTAATGGAAGACCGACGGATGTCCATTTCTTACCCGTTTTGTCCGCGGACAAAGCTTGCTCGGCGGGTAGAAGACTGCAAGATTGATCACCCACCGTTATCTGACCTCAGCTCTTCTGGCTCTGATTCGGAAATCTCCGAATCTGAATCGGAAACTGAAGAGGTGGTCGTCACTGACAAACCCGAGGAGGCGGTCATTGCTCCTAAACCCAATGAGGCGATTGTGAAGAGTCGGGCAGTGCCAGCGCCAAAAATGCACTCCTCACCTAAAAGAGGGAGAGGCATCAAAGCCCAAGCCAAGCAGTGGGCTAAGGATGATGGTGTGGCGAGGGCTAGCAAAGAGTACGCCATTAAGAAGCTCAAGGATGAAATGAGCCGCTATAAAAACGAATGCTCAGCATTAAGGGATGAGAATTTTCAACTCAAAAAGCAGGTGGCGGAAATTAGGAGTCTTAAGGCTCAAGTACTGAAGTTGGAAGGTTTCCAAAAGAGAGCTCTAGCGAGTGACAGTCATGTAGAGGATCAGGCCACATGCATTAAGAACATGAAGGCGAAGAAGGCGACGCTCAAACTCCAACATGAGCAGGAGAAGATGGCTCTTCTTGAGGCGAAGAATAGCGCTGTCAAGGAGAGAAGAACAATGCTCCGCCTCCCCGTAGTCGGTAGCAAAATCATTGACGATGTAATAATGGAGTCGGAGGATTTGGACAAAACGAGCGAGTGCTACGAAGGAGCAACGCCTGATATTCGCTGTCTCCACATCAGCATCAAACACAATGGCGAGATAAAGGAAATTCGCCATCGTAAGCGAAAGTTACCAGCTAAATACCTGCCTCATCCACCACCAGCGAAGGTGCAGCGAACCGCTTGAATTGATATTGTGGTAAGTCAATATTCATCTCTATCACTTGAAAAAATTTTCATCTATTTTTCCTTCTATTTTCAGATACGACGAGAACGAACCAACGGCTCTCATAAGGGGGGGAACTTGCAGTCAACTTGAACGTTGCGTCGCATTAGAGGGGTATATAAACCACTACCTCTCATTTCATTTCATTTCAATCATGGAGACACCAAACGCTGCAGTCAGCTCTCCTCGCGGACTGCAGTTAAGACCGCGAAATTTATTTAATGAATTTGCTAGAATAGAGGAGCAAGACAGAGTCCACAACAATCTTGCTCGGATTGGCAATGCGATGACAGCAAGTGTTGCCAATCCAATGGAATGGCGCTACATTCCACCCTCCATTCACATGACAACTAGCATGGAAGTCGACACTGCTGAGGTTGAACGGTTTCGACTCTCTCTCAGCAGAATCGGTATGGAGTAAGATGGCTGATGACTACCCCCGAGAACGAACCACCGGCTCTGATAAGGGCCACCATGGGGCAAGACATGATAGAACCATCACGCGGTTTGCTCTGGGCAGTCTTCAGACTGGCGAATACTGTCATGAAGTTGAATCTGCTATCAGTCAACTTGAACGTTGCAAATGAAGTTCGGTGTAATACTTCCTTTCGACGGCCGTTCATGTAAAGGGCGGCGGTGAAACCCGTAGCTTTGTATACCGCAAGGGACATTCGGCAATGGTCAATCTTGTTAAACCTCTCTGCGTCATGTTTGCAAGTGATTGCCTCTGTCTCAACGTAGTATGCATTCGCGCCAGGGCGACATTTAGCCAACTGTCGAAGGTTGCCTAAAACTTTCCATTGCATACGTTATGAGAACCATGAGTTCTACCTGTCTCTATCAATGAGACGAATTGATGAATGGAATGAAATGGGAGGACACTCACGCGCCACACGCAGCATAACACACTTCTCTCTTCCGTAGTCTAACAAGCTCTTTACACATGGATCGCAGTCGATTGCTATCCCAGAATCATGTAAGCTATATTAATTTTATTTAACACTATTTCACCTACCATCATCACCCATATGAAGTGTCATAAGATTTACAAGTTAGACTAAGCGTTCTACTATTTCCAAATGAAAAAGTATACATGGTTAAATCATCCACTTAAACCCCATTCAAGTAAGTCAGTATGAAAGCAAAGATAATACGAAATAAACATGTATTATGGCATGTATTTCAAAAGGTCTTCATCGTCAATATCGTCCCAGAGTCTGACTTCACACAGATCACAAAAACAGTTCACTTGCTTCAATCGTTCTTCTACCGCGAGCCTCACTTTGTCGATGTATTCCCACTCCGCCATAGTTCGTGGCTGGGAGTTAGGGGTTTACCATTCCCATAATTGATGGAGGAATTTGGTGCTGGTGATCTCCATCACATCATCAGTATCGTACTGCAGATACTTCCACCTCACGCCTGTTAAGTCGGGACACTCCTTCTCACATACACTCTCCTCTTCGTCGTCCGCTGGTATGTCAACTTTCTAATGTTGTTGAGTCGGTACACCTTCTCTACCTTCCCCTTCGTTGGTGCGTTTGGTGCAACGAGCGTCTTTGATGATGAGCATGGAGAAGAGAACTCCAATGTAGTGTTCGGTGTTTTTGGAGGGCTTGTCATGTTGACTGTGAATAATGAATTTGAAATGTTTCCTAATTCTTAAGTATAAACAAGCAACCAATCAGAATGAACATCCAATGAATGTTGAGTATGGGAGTATATAAAAGGGAAAAATAGACTAGATTTCATTCGATATTTTAGATATATTAACACTAAGTGAGCTTTTCTCTCCACTCAAATATAATCTAACGTTGCTGACGTATCCTATTTTGGTTTGAGTCAATTACTACATTCTGACTATCAAAGTGTCAGATTTTGACTTAATTTCGTTGAAATGGTAAGTTAAGGAATTCATCAGTCATCTCCCTTAAACGTTAGGTTAATAGCATCTTCCTCAATTTCAGGCATCAGCTTCATCACCAAAGCCCTCCCTTCTCGAGGAAAGTTTAGAGCTGTTGAGTGAAGGTAGGTTGTAACAATACACTGAGACTTTAACAGAGATGAAAGAATGATTTCTCTTTCAGGTGATACCAGTCCCATCTCGAGCGAGTCGGATAACAACAGCGACTCCATGTCAACATTGTCGCGGGAATGGAACGATCGGGAATGTGCTGACTGTGGACACATCTTCACGAGGAAGCGTGATCTCGCCCGACACATCAAGACAGGTGTTTGTAGACCTAAGTCAGCATCAATCTCCGAAGGTGGGGATGATTCTGTTAACGATGTCTCCTTTTCTTGTGATTTATGCATTCAGTCTTTTGAGTCACATTTTGAACTATCTTCACATAGACTTCGACATACACAGTGACGATAGTTATACTAACAGCACCTCCTCTATCCAACTCTCTGAAGTGTCGATAAATAATTTAGTGAGAAACTACCAGATGGAATCCTCAGAAACCATTACTGACTTTGAAGAATGGTTTCATCAAAATTCATCTTTGATTGGTGCGCTCTTCAACAATTTAGTCAATTTTAGAATGAAGGTGCTCATCTATCTCAAAATGAAATATGCAAAAATCGACCACCATACTGGTGAAATAGTAGAGAGGTTGGAGTTTCACAAACCCTCCTCTCCTGCAACCGAAGTTGTAGACTGCGAGTCTTGGATAAATTTTCATATCCAAGGGTTAACATTAAACATAGATAAATTTAACGAGCGTGATAGTGGTCTCGTTTTTGATGGTATTGAGACCGCCATGATTAAAATCACTTTATTAGAGAACTACTCTGGACGAGGCTCCTTTAAACCTCCGAAAAATTTAAGAAATAAAACAGCAGTCATTTCTGTAGATTGCGAATCGCAATGTTTTAAATATGCCGTCCTCTCCATTCTCCACTATAATGATGTACAGAATAGCCGATACCGTAAGAGTAAGTATCAACAGTGGGAGAATGAATTAAAGTTTGATGACTGCAATAGTGAAGATATGAAAATTAAAGATATAGAAAAATTTGAAAAATTGAGCAACATCAAAATAGTTCTCCATGTTTGGGAAAAGGGATTGAAGGGTGTCCGCTACAACTCGCGTTCGAGTTGTTATGACCACGTTGTCAACCTTTTATTAGTTAGACAGGATGATAGTGAGGAATGGCACTACTGCGGTATTCCCAAAATTTCTCGCTTATACCACCACTTAAGAAATTCTAGCTCATCAGAGATTTATTACTGTGACAGATGCATTCGGAACTTTAGGAGTAAAAATAAATTTGAAACTCATTACGAATGGTGTAAGCGAGGTAAACTACAAATGGAGCGCATGCCCAAAGATAAGGAGTTTTCATATAGAGAGAATGGCGATGAACTAAGTCCTGTTCGTGTCATCTATGCTGACATCGAATGCTATATCGATGATAACACCCATCGAGCAGCAGCCATTTCCTGCTATGAAGTATGGCATGACCATTTCCAAAATAGAAAAAATAAAATGCACGTCTGGCAAGGTGAGGATTGTATTTACCAATTCCTGCAATTCCTCGAACAGGCTGTAAAATTTCAACAAAAGTATGATGGTGAACTCTATCGCAGATCATTGCATATGACAGCAGATGATCAAGAAAAATTTGATAGTTACAACGTTTGCCTCAAATGTAGGAAAACATTTGATGATGATAAGATTAAGAAAGTGCGCGACCATGATCACATCACTGGTAAATTTAGAAACGCACTATGTTCAAAATGCAATTTTTCACTTAGGATGAAACGGCGTACATTACCCGTCATTTTCCATAATTTCAAGGGCTACGACAGTCATATGATAATAAAAGGAGGTTTAGGTCAAATGAAAGAGTGGAAGCTTGATGCAATAGCACAAACGAGAGAGAAGTTTATGGCCATGACAGCAAAAGTGCCTGTCGATAAAACTAAAGAAAATAAGACGGTCTATTTTGATATAAAATTTTTAGATTCCTACCAATTTATGACTGCATCACTGGCCTCTCTCGTACAAAATCTAAAGTCTCTTCCACTAACACAAAATCTTAAGAAACAATATCCAAATCTAACCGATGAAGTCATCACACGGAAAGGAGTCTTTCCATATGCATATTTTGATGCAATTAGTAAACTCGGCGAGACTTCTCTTCCACCCATAGATAAATTTAAAAATGATTTGACCGGCGCACAATGTAAGACCGAAGATTATGATCATGCACAAGATGCATGGATAAAATTTGACTGCCACACATTTGGCGAATATATGATTGCCTATCTTAAGTTAGATGTATTTTTGCTGGCTGATGTATTTCAGGAGTTTCGACGAGTGGCATTAGTAGAAGATAAGTTAGATCCCGTCCACTTTGTCAGTCTGCCAGCCATGTCATTTAAGTCTGCTTTTAAGATGACTGGTGAGACCATTCATCTCTTACAAGATCCAGAGATGTATAATTTATTTGAACGAGGAATTCGCGGTGGTCTCACATTTGTAAATAAACATAGGTTAAAATCAAAATTAGTAGGCGATGATCAGACTCATCT
The DNA here is from genome assembly GCA_907163375.1 of Prostheceraeus crozeri. Taxonomy (NCBI): domain Eukaryota; kingdom Metazoa; phylum Platyhelminthes; order Polycladida; family Euryleptidae; genus Prostheceraeus; species Prostheceraeus crozeri. Next base: position 112,502 of record CAJQUW010006326.1, on the reverse strand, counting down.
TAAGTATTATGACCAAAATAATTTATATGGTAGTTCACTATCCAAACCACTCCCTCACTCTGAGTTTAGCTGGTTAGATGATAGTGAAGTTCAGCATCTCTCCAACCCTTCTAACATACTAGCATTTCCAGATGAAGGTGATTGGGGATATTATTTTGAGATAGATCTAATCTATCCAAATAATATTAAACATAAAACCGTAGATTTTCCACTCGCACCCGAATCAGGTGAAGTGACCAAAGATATGTTTTCCGACTTTATGAAACAATTTCATAAAGATTTAGAATCATGCGGTCAACCCGACTATAAGCCTTGCCGCAAACTTTTACTCACCCAATATGATAAGGAAAACTATCTAGTTCACTTAAATATCTCAAAATTTTATTTAGAAATGGGCATGATTTTAAAAAGAGTTCACTGCATTATTAAATTTAGACAGAAAGCCTTCCTCAAACCATATATTAATAGCAACAGCGCTTTCAGCATGGGAGGATAAGAGGTGCTGGTTAGAACATAACATATCTCTTCCACATGGACATCCTGACACAAACATGCCACCACCCAAAAGAATTAAACTCACACTACCACATTCAGGAGATGTCTTAGCATAATCATCCTTAACTTAGTATTTTCATGTTGATTTCTGTAGATAAACATTGCTGTTTTATGTATCGCTTTAGATTGCACTTCCTTGTGAATATATGCCTACAGTCAGTCCATTCCCCCTATATCTGTGAAAAGACTTTTCCATATACATGTTTTTATTTCAATAAACATATCACAATGACTTCACTTTGTTTTCCGAAACACTAAAGTTACGAGGGATTTAGTATCTTTGACATGGATGCACTCATGTAGACCATTTGTAATTTTGATAGAAATAGAGGGTATAGTTTGTTTGATAACAGGATGGTAGAAAATAGGTTGAAACATCTTCTCGACAATTCCATATAAAGCATCCTCATCATGAATGAAATCGCGTAAAATGTGTTCTTTTTTCTCACCAACAGAAATAGGTAGAATCAAATCACTTTGAATGCAAAGGTGTTGTTCATGTTTATCAAGTGTCATTGGTGTTTCTATACCAATCGTATGCGCAGCAGTAAACACTGTTTGTAGCATTGAAAAACCAAAGAGTTTTTTCAAATTTTTACTCAATTGACATTGAATGTCATCACCCAGTTTCAGAACAACGCGTTGATTTTCAATTGAAAACGAAATGTGGTGTGTCTTTACATCATATTTACTTTTCATCACATGCTTCAACTTCTGTTGTATATAAGGGTTTACTACATCAATGAAGCTTTCAACTGTATGATATAGACGCGGCATTATATTGATAGCAACTTTAGATTCTTCATAAGACTGGTAAATTTTCTTGATGCGATCACCATAGATGTCCACCCACCATTCATCATTAACTGAATCAGCTTTAGTGTGATATTCATGAGAAGCATACACCACACCACTTCCAATAATAGGTGTATAATGTCTTACAAAATGACGCAAGGTTGGAGAGAAATAAACTGTAAGTTTGTCATTATATTTCTGAATAACCAACTTATTTTTGTCCGCCATAATTTTCTCTCCATACTTCTTACGCACAGTCTCATCCCATCGTTTTACTAACTCAATAAGTGATAAAGGTTGAACACCACGCTTTTTCAAAATGATGCGTTCTTCGCATTCTACAACATCTTCATCAAATATTTTAAATTTATGATGAAATTTGTTGATTCGATTTGAATAAACTTTTTTAACATTTGCAGTAGCAATTGACGTTAGATGTAGTCCATGGCCAAAACCGAGATGTGGATAGAATTCATTATCCAACCTCAGTGTAAGACCTTTAGTAAAAGAATGAAAGCGGATGAACTGTCTCCCACTCCAATGATAGATAGTAAACTCATAAACTTTCTGATCCTTATTCTTCATGATGGAAGCATTACCACTGTTGAATGCCTTAATAATTTTCTTATTCCCAAATGGACCATAATAATCTGATTTTATCTGAATCCATTCATAGTTCCACTTTCCATCTGACGTTAAATTGTATGGGAACTGGAATGCATTATTCATCGTTATTCCATCATGGGTGCGAGGAGTCAATATCATTTCTTCCACATCATTCACATTCTGAATATTGCTATCATAGCAAATACTAGAAACGCCAACCTCCCATTCACCTTCTAAATGTAGTGGACGATTTAATTCTACTCGATAGTCTGATGGTTTATTTTTGGGAAATTTATCCATAGAAGCATTAGTGGGTAAGTAAATTAGAAACGAATCTCTATTTTCACTTTCCATATTATTCACATTGGAAAATATATTAGCATACTTTTGCATTGTTTCTTCATTCGGAAATGGAGTGTGATACTTGTTACAGCATCTTTATGAAAAGAAATCAACGCACCAGCATCGTCATAAATTGCAATATCAATTTGTGGGATGTAGTTTGATTTCAGCTTTGTATAATGCACTTTCTTGAAAGTATGCTCAGATAAAACACTGCAGCTTTTTGGCTGGTATGGTATCATTGCTAGCAATGGAGCCTCAACATCTCCCACACGTACATCTTCACCAATATTGGAATATATCTGAAAATAGTTAATACGACGCGATAGCGACATGTGTGCGCTAGCTTTGGTTACAGTACCACTTTTAAAGATATTTTGATCAAAACCCAAAATGTCCATTAGAGTTTTATCCATAATTAGTTCAATACCTTTTCCACTTATAGTGAGAGACAAAACACCTTCTTTTTCAGAAAATGAAATTTGTTGCTCATTAATCACTTCATTTAAATAATCTACAACCAATTTAACTGAAGTAATAATGCGAGGCATCAACAGTCTTGTTTCATGTAAGATACCACCTAAAGGCTCTACACACTTTCTGTATAAAGATACGGTCCATTCTGTATCAAATTGATTTGACCTTTCACATGGTAAATGTTGCATATCAGATTTTCCATGAACAGCTGCAGAACGATGTCGTAAGAACTAATGAAAATCTTTTGAACAAACTAATACTTGATTATCATCATTTAATTTACTTCTTGCAATATGATTAGATGATTTGATATAAGTCAATGTTGCCACTTGTTTGCCATCAACTCGAAGGAGATAATTAAATTTCTTCAATAATGTTTCAGGAGTCATGTTTGTCTTTCTTGGCTTAATCACAATCTTCTTCACCAACGTCTTCTCATTTCTTGGAATAAGATCTACATAATAAGCTTCCTCTCGATATATTAACTGTTTATGACCACTTATGTGGTAATTAACGTTATAATTATCATAGCTTGTTAAGGCGCTAGCGAGGTAGCCTAAATCATTTCTTAAACTTGGACTTAAACCAACAATCCAATCTTTCTCAACTACATGATGTACATAATTATGATCATCATTGTGCGGAGTAAATTGGACAATATGTTTACACGCTTTATTCAGGAAATCATATATAAACTTTTTACATGATAAGAGATCTTTCTTTGGCCACTGTGGAATGTATACTCGGCAGCCCTTTTCACATTGGTAAGCAGCTGTACGCCTCATATTAATAGTCATCACCTCATGATCAAAAGTATAGACACAGTTGCTATGAACAAGTTGAGTGACACCCACTTCCCACTTTCCATTTAGCTGTTGTACATGATCAATGGGAGTAGAAAAGAGTGCGGCTCGATTACTAGCAAATCTATTTGCGGCCGCATTGCTAAGCAAAATATGATAAAACGACATTTTTATATTGCTGATCTCCGGCTTTGCATAACATCATGAAGACTTGGATTTTGGACTCTCTACAATATATCAGAGTTGATCGTAATGGAAACGTACATTTCAAAAATTCTCATGGTCATACATCAAGAGGTATTACATTAACATGGCGACAATTTGTCAACCTCAATGATATCATGAGGGATTTGGAATATTTTGAAACATTAAGATTCATCTCCTTGGGTGATCAAGTTTGGCTTCAACATTACAGAAATGAAATTCAAATCTGCCATTCTCATTCCGCAAACTGTTTCTCATTTCGCAAATACAATTGGGAGAAGTATAGAAGATACATACATCGCTCCATCATGACATTTATTCGTCGTGAGTTCATCGCCCTACTATGCAAATCTTAATCAGACATGACTACCACGCACCATGAGTTGGAAATTAGATTCCCTACAACGTATTGAAACGGATCATGATCGAAACGTCTATTTCAAAGATTCAACTGGAAATGTGAGAAGAGAGTTTGCTTTATCTTATCGTCATTTTCAATCTCTACATCATATCATGAAGGATTTGAAATACTTCTATATGAAAAGACATTCACGTATTGGAAATCGCATCTGGTTGCGCGTCAACAAACGGCGAATTCAACTCTATCATTCCCAACTTCATACTAACTTCACATTTCATCAAGGTAGTTGGGAAAAGTATAAAAGGAAGGTACATCGCTCAATTTACTCATTCTTTCATCATGAAGCGCCATCGCTAAACCATCGTCAACATTCTCCGTCGCTTCAGACTCTACACCAAAATCGATCTCACAACATTACACCAACACCTTCCAAACAGTAAGTATTACCCGGGCCGACCTCAAATGTTAGTGGTGAAGATGAACAATTCACGGAATCTTCAACTCTTCCCAAATGGGACTGTACAGATTCTCGGCGCCCTTTCTCATTCATCGGCGCAGTCAATGCGCTTAGAGCTACAGAGACTACTACGTCGGATATGGAAGAGGGAGAGGTGTGTGATGTCGAATCTGACTGTGGACAATATGGTGATCTCTACTCAATTGAGTGAAAGAGTATCATTTTTGAAGATTCGTACCAGCAGTTACAATTTGTGCTATGAACCCGAACTTTTTCCTGCAGCTCTCATTAGTTGTTGGTTACCTGTGCATGTTGCAATCTTTCATAATAGTAAAGTGATCATTACTGCACTAAAATCTCATGTACAAGCAATTGTGATCCTAGACTATCTCATCGAGTATGTACGTACCCAGCGGATTGTAAAATAAAAAACAATTTTTCCAACATGATGTTTTTATTTCAAATCATGATAGAACTTACAAATCATTTTTTCATTAGAAGATGGATTACATGAAAAGTTTTGAATAACAGATACAAATCGAGATACATGTAAATTTTTTTAAGATGAAGTACAGTACAAAAGCACTACACGTTGATGAAAGTGGATGTAGTAGTATGCGTTCATTACGCTGATATTGACGCGTATGTTTTCTCAACCACTGCTGTGTTGGTATATTTGGAGGTTGAGCAAGTGAGTCAAATAGTTCACCACGTCGGTCTTCTCCAATAAAGATCGCTTTCCAATGCTCACCGCCTAAATTCTGCGAATGAGTGTTTAGCACAATAAAGATGGGATAGTGATTTACTGCAGGTGGTAAGGTATCGAGCGAATAGACATTATCGAAAGCTTTCAACGTCGCTTCGTCTGCATTACGCTGTACTTTAGTTTTAATATCGTCAGCAGTCAACCAACTCATTAACGATTATACTGAAGAATCACGTCACGATACTTTGTAATTTCAATATTTGAATCGAAGACTGCATAAATTAATACATTGATCGTCTCAGGTAGTGTTCTTTTGAACGTCAAATCCAAACGAATATTATGAGGCACGTTCGCTTGACGATAGGGTGCACTAATATCGCTGTCAGCAATCAAATCAAATGCATAAATAGTATATCCACTCTTAAACTTTTTCATAGTGAGTCCGTTGGTATCACCCGTATTGTAAAAGCCAAAAACATCCATAAAATCAACATAACTGGGCATAAATTGATCCGAAGCAAAATCTGGTTTGTAGGGTGGAACAGGATGACTCACACCATTTACACGTAAAGCAATTTCACTTAACTGATTGTGTTTAAAATTGAAAGGATTCTTCTTTATATTACCATTAAATGCATCATTTTCAACCATTGCCACCATGAGGAGCTTCGGTGCTTCCGATGGAAAGAGGCCATCTTTCATGAAACTCTTTTGATCTTTCGGAATTGTAAAGGTGAGAAGCTTTGTATGCTGAACGGGGTAAATGGCATTTTGGCGGTTAAGACATTCAGCATGCCCTCTAATGACACTTGGATTCGGTACTACTCGACGAATGTAAAGTGCAATATCTTCCACATGAATTCTAAAATTGTCAACTTTAGCAAATGCATTCAGCGCAAATTCAGGCTTATTCAATGTCAGCTTGAGTCGCATGCTGGTATTACAGAGTAAAAACTTTGACTGTCTAAAGAAGTCTAAATTCAGCAGACCATAGCTGACATACTTTACTATCTTTAATCATAGCAGATCGCTTTACAAAGCCACTGTTTGTTTCAGCATCAAATTTTCCTGCTTCATCTCTGTACCATCCCATGGCTTCCATATGACTTTTTTGTGCTGCTGGATGAAACTGTGATACATGATTGAAATATGATTTATAGGGATAATCGCTTTGGCCACCTTCCACCTGCTGCTCTCCAATCGTTAGAGAAACATCGCGAAGTAATGTAGTCAATGGTAAATTGTTCAGTCCAACTTTATGTGTATCGTCAATATCAGTTCCATCTTCTTGCTGAATTCTAAACCTCAAATCAACCATCGCATAACTCAAATCTATGTTGTCATCACTACCACCAGGAATAACAAATTCAATGGGGCCAGCATTCTCAGCTGTTCGAGGATGATAATCTACAATACTTGAATTAAGAATATCTGTCTGTATGGCTTGTTGATCAAACAAACAAAACCCGGAAGTTTTACACTCCATGATTAGAAGTTATGGCAGCGTCGTCGTTTAGCGCCTGATGAATGATTAGAGCCTCTGCGACGTTTGCGTGAATGCCTTTTGACTGAAGATCGCACCTTACCAGCTCCGCGATGTTTCCTTCTTCCTTTATTCATTCGTTTAGGCGATTTCTTTCCTTGAGTAACACCAGCAAAGGTCTGCTTCAATGTTTTTAAACCGCGTTCCTTCCCACGATTCAACAAACTGCTCTTAAAACTTCTACCTCTGGAAAGATCACTAGCAACATCACCAGCAAAGCCAACGGCATTACTTAAAACATTTCGTTTTAAAGATCTTCTGACATTGGATATGAGGGGTGCTACAACAGATTTCAGTGCACCAAGTATGCTACCTCCACGTTGGCGGCGAGCGCCGCTGTAAATTTGCCCTCCACCACTTACATAGGAGGGTCGTGAATAAAATGAGGCAGTTAGATTCATTGCTCAAACCCTTAACATTGTTAGTTACAACTTTGCATGAATCACTGTCGATCACTTAGATGAAAGATGTCGGCAAGACGCATCCAAGAGTTCATACTTGAAGGATAACCAGTCCATTTAACAAGACACCATTCTTCACCTTGTCGTTTTTTACATCGTATGATTTTCTCTACCAAATATGTTTCACTGTCAGTGACTACCTCAATCTCATCGCGGTAAAAGCTACCCTCAATTTCTTCATTATCGTAATCTTTCAACTTGTAGGTGGTGGGAGAGTCTTTTTGATCAATCCTTGATACTGTAAATACCTCCTCTGTCCAATTCGGAAGGTACCCTTTAGCAAAAACACTCTTCACTTTTGAGATACGAACTTTATCACCAATTTTCACATCACTTTTCACATGAGTGCGTTTACGTTGGAATGATTCGCGCACTTTATCTACATTGTCAGCATTTACATCTACTGGTCTGAGTCCAATAGAACGATGGATAGAGTGATTGTAGGCATGGAGTGTATCTTGTAGAACCTTTGTCCAATTTTGTGTCAAGTTGGCAGTAAAATGTCGCCACAAGCGATTTTTTAATGTGCGATTAAAACGTTCAACGAGAGCAGCTTTATAAGCACTCTTTACACTAAACAACTCAATTTCATGCCTCTCAAATAATCTTCTCACATGCTGATTTTCAAACTCTTTTCCTTGATCACTCTGAACTCTTTTTGGAATGCGACCTTCTCGAAAAATTGTTTTGAATGCTTTTGCTACTCCTTTCCCTTCTTTAGTTTTTAAAGGTTGAGCCCACGCATAACGCGAGAAAATATCAATGACGGTTAAAATAAAATTATTGCCCGAGTTATGTTTTGAAATGGAGGCAACATCACACAAATCTGCTTGCCACTGTTCATCGATGTCATGAACAATATAATGGCGGGTGCGGTACTTCTTTTTCGCTTGTTTGTGGAGTGTATAGGTAACCTGACCCTTTAACCATCGTTTCACTTGTGATTGTGGAAGACCACTCGCTTTTGATAATTTCTTGATAGATGCAAATCCTGCCGGATGTTTTACATTATAATAGATTGACTTCAAACGTTCAGTCGATGACGACTGACTCTTTTTCCTCCTTCTCATCTTTTTGTTTTCTTGCTTTTCTACATTTACAACAACTGCAGCATTTAGCTTTAGCGGTTTTGCGATCGTGTTCACATTGCTTAGGGGTTTCATTGTAAGAGCTGGCGCAGCAAGTGCAAGTGACAACGACATTCACCTCTGGCGGTTCATTACATGGCAAGCAACACATCTGCTTCATATTAATAGTCTGAGAACATGTATTTCCTGGGAGGAGCTGTTTTACGTTTTCCTTTTACTAGTTTTAGTGGTGGTGTAGATCTACGTCGAGTTCTTCCTCTATTTTGCTTAGTGAGTGTGGGAGGGGATGTAGCAGGTGACGTCTTAAACCAATTTGTTGGCATTTTCATCGTCTGAAGCATTGGAGCAGTAGCCACTGTTGAATCAAGTTCTTTCAATGTCTCATTATTCAAAGCAAATTTTGGCACATTATGCTTTTTCAATAGTTTAAGAAAGTATGACCAACCAGGTGGAACATAGCCCTGACGGCGCTTTCTACGTGTCGCATACTGAATCAAGTCTTCATAACGTGAAGCATCAATCACTTTATTTTCATCTGTAATGATTTCTCCTCTATCATTTACATTGAGATGGGGTTCAATACTGCTGAAAAGAGATATGGCATGTGCGCGAGATGCTAAAGGTGTAGCAGTCGATACAGAGTCACGCATCTTATTCTTCAAGTTTTTCAAATGCTCAACAGTTTCCGATTGTAATAATACAGCACGATGTGGATCTTTGATGTGAACATTTTGCTGATAATCTATTTCTTTCCTATACATTTGATTTGCAAGAGGTTGCTTTACTTGCTGCATGACAGTCAATTGTACATATTCATCCTGAGGAATAACAATCATGCGAGAATAAGAACTCATAGTTTGTAGATAATCATGGGAGTTTTGAAAATATCACTTCGAAATCTAAATTCTTCAGGACACTCTCGCGTAAAGTCAATGAATAAGTAACCGTGTGGTTTTTCAGTAGCTGCTTGAAAAATTTCAATTAAGGTTTTTGATCCTCTTGGTGCAACTTGTCGCGCTAAAATTTCAAATTGACTTTTATCTCGCGGATTCTTGAAAATAGCATAATAGTGTGTATTCAGGTTTCGTGTACGAGCTTCTTTTCCATCAGGAAACAAATTTTGTGTGATATAGATGATAAAGCATCTTTTATGATGTGCTGCGCGAGTGAACATATCTGTAACATCTTTTGAATTCTTACTTTCTTTTAATAAATCATCCAATACAACAACATCATTAGACTGAAGTTTATCCACTGGAATAATTCCTTCATGTCGAATAAAGTTGCGACTTTGCAATTTCTGAAACAGCGACGGTTGATAAATGCCATAACACCAAATCACTCGATTGATAGGTTCCTTAAACAACTCCCTTCTTTTATCCAATAAATTCAGCGTGAAAACAGTTTTACCTGCATGAGATGGACCTGATGCAGTCAGAACTTTATTACATTGAAGTCTGAAATCCATTATAATACTTTGAGATTCAACATTTGCATAATTAACGTCTAGAGCCAAAGATATTACCCAATACGTTGCCCACGATAGGAGCTAGCATCGGTAGTAACGCTGGAAGGAAACCGCTCTTTTGTGTTAGAGTTTCCCTCTTTCTTTGAAGGGTGACTTTAGGATTGGAGATGAAACGCAATTTCGTAGCATATCGCTTAAGTAACTTTCGTTGTTTTGGTGCTAATTTCTTCGTCCTCAACTTTCTCACATGAGAAATAATTTCACGAATGAATTTATCGTTAGCATTCCGTATAGCATTGTATCGCTGATTTGCTTTCATTCGTCGGAGAGCTTGAATGGCTGAAGAAAACTTTGAAGACTTTTGACTTTTACGTTTCGTCATTTTACGTTTCGCCATTTTCCGTGTTAGTCTTTGCTAAAACCTATCTTTACCACATTTGCATAGGTACTAACTATTGCGACATAAATGACACTCGAAATGAGCAATATCACAGTGGTTACATTTGCAAAGTTGAATGCAATTACGTATGAAACAGCGTTAACAAAAAGCATGCTTACATCTCTTGAAGATGCGCTTTTCATTTCCATCCTTTCGCTTACATACATCACAACACATAGTTTCACCGTTACTAATGTCTATAGCAAGTCTTTTTGAAGATATGAATTTGCTAGCCTTTTCTAAATAATAGACGCATGTACAGAAGGAATATACTTCGAGAGTGAGCAGACATAGCTCGAAAACCAGTTGTGCTACAATCAAGTACCACTGCATTTTCAATTTTTCTTTATGGAAAGTTGAATGTGAATATCTGAAATCGCTTTAATCACTAGACTGCTACCATGATGGTTAAATGCGTTAAGACGTTCAGCAATTTTTATCATATGTCTTTTAAAAAATTCTTCGGGGTGATCTACCACTTCCATTGAATAAGAAGCAAAATGGAAAGAGCGACTTTCCACCTCTTCCTTTCCAAAATGACTAAACTTAATTTTCGCAACTAATCGCGCCATGACAATGCTATCAGAGAATGTATTCATTAACTCTAGAAATAGAGCGACCATCATCGACCACTGCTTCGATGTCGGTCTCATCTTTATGAAAATTTATCACATAATCTTGAACAGCTCCTTTTAAACTTTGCCTATGAAAACGTAATGTTCCGCAGTCGTTTGAGAAAGACATGATCGCCCTTTAACTAACCCATCCATTGCATGAAAACAACAACTCTTCTCATAGCAACATTTATTGAATAACTGTGACAAGCATGCATTATAAATCAATGGTTTGAAACAGATAAAATAGATACAGCTGGTAACTATCATACAGCGAGCAATGATAACCATACAGGACTTTGGCAGTGTTGAGGTAAGGAGGAAAGAAGCATTGGTTATGAACGTAGCTACTACAACGAAGAGACAAAATAGGAACACACAAATCCTTAAAACGTTTCGTGACTTCATGGTAGTGTTGATTCACTCTACTATCCCAAGGTGGGAGCAAAATGTCATCAATGATTAGATTGGGAAATACTTTCCTCTCCTTACCAGGATTATTACAAAAGATGCGTATAACATTGAAAGCAGCTAGCCATCGTTTAAAGTCAATAAGAAGAGCACTCTCACAAGAAAAGCCATAGTCTTGCAAATATTTCAGATTAAGTCCATGAATGTGTTTTCTCGCCCATTGATCAACATTTGGATCGCAGTTGGCATGTTGATGATAGACACTAACAATCTGATATGTCCAATTGTTCATAGCAATAGCACTGAGCTCCTGTACAGGTTCACTCTCACAATCCATAAAAATGATGATAGAAGCCTAAAACGGAAATTTACACATCTAATGAAACGTTCTATAACATATTACAAAATGAAGAATTACATCGATGCTTTTCACGACAAAATACACAAATGATATGATGGCAACGAAGAAGTAAAATGCATCTAATAAGACCACGTCTACGACACTCAAAGCACATAAGCGAATTGTCATAGAGTAGAGTTAGGAAAGGACTAGTAATTCTCCTTCTTTGATTTGCGTTTTGAGGCAGCATTGTTCTCCGACTTGCGCTTCGTACCACTGCTGTTAAGGATTTGGTCAATTATGTCATCTACGTTGGGTGGTTTTGGAATATATAGGATGGATTCCATATGCATGGAGAGCGAGGCTATTTTATTATCCTTGTGCTGACCATAATATAGCCCATTCACTTTGAAAAGGATATCCCAAGTACCTTCTCCGAGCTCGTCGCATGTGATGGGTGTTGAATGATCTCCCTCCTTCTTATAGTAAGTGCACCAATGTGATACCGGTAGGCAAATGTGATTACCATCCCAAATCTTTCTATAGGGAGTATCCTTGTCATCTCTCGCCTTCCACTCTTGAGCAAGAGGAGTAGGAATGTCCATGTTTAATGTCACGTGCTCCTCAATAATATCAAGTTGGTGGCGAATGTACGGACTCACGGGGATCAGTATGTAGTCCCCATACTGATTGTGCATTATCTTGACATCCGTGGAAGGGAGCATTCCCGTTTGGAGTACTACGCTATGATCGTCATAACGCAAGACTTGTTTAAATTTACGCTGTAGCGGTGTAGGATTATGTACCTTGGTTGTTTCTTCCACTGGCCTCAGTTGTAGATGATCTGATCGTAGCGAACCTTGTAACATTTGACCGCCATTTTGTCCTACTAGTGCAGCAGATGGAGTAGATGCCTGAAAATGAAAAAGATTGTATTAAGTTTACGTTCAAGGGAGGAGAGGGAGGGAAGTAGCGACTTACCATTTTAGTTGGATAATAGAATAGAGAGAGAGAAAATGTGCGTCCGTCACTCGTGCGATTCAACGATGGAATGATTCTCACTGTGGAAGGTTCGCTATTTATATAGAAATGCTTGATTCTCATTGGATGATGATCCTCATTGGACAATAACATCAAGCTGATTCCAATTCTGGCCTCCGTTTACCAATCCGAGCCTTCGTTCGCCCGCTGGAGCTGTTTCTTGGGAAATTCTAACTCTGTCGTTTTTTCGCCAATCTCCCAAATCTTGAATGGCGTCTCACATCTAAACGAAGACAGATATGAACAAGCCGTTTCTTTCACTGAATTTGTCTCACTCTTAGCTTTCAAACGAGCTATTGCACGACTTTCTACGATCACTAGAACCAAAATTGGAAGATCGGTGCCGTTGGGGGCGGGGGGACGTCAGCGAAAACTTTTTCTCTCCAATTGCTTTCAAATTCACCATACAGATGCAGAATTTGACGCTGAATCCGAAGCTGGTCTCCATTTTCCCATCCAATGCTTCGTTTTGGCTCTACAGCCCACAGCCATTGCAAAAATTCTAACTCATTTTTTCGAAAAAATTTTGTGAAGAAAAATTTTTTCTCTCCGATTGACTTGAAACTCACCATGTTGATAGAGAATTTGACGCTGATTCCAAATCTGAAATCCGTTTTCCCATCCGATGCGTCGTTTTGGCGCTACAGCCCAAAACGTGCAAAATTCTAACTCTCGTTTTTCGCCAATCTCCCAAATCTTAAATGGCGTCCCACATCTAAACGAAGACAGATATGAACAAGCCGTTTCTTTCACTGAATTTGTCTCATTCATAGCTTTCAAACGAGCTATTGCACGACTTTCTACGATCACTAGAACCAAAATTGGAAGATCGGTGCCGTGGGGGGGGACGTCAACGAAAATTTTATCTCTCCGATTGCTTTCAAATTCACCATACAGATGCAGAATTTGACGCTGAATTCGAATCTGGTCTCCGTTTTCCCATCCGATGCCTCGTTTTGACGCTACAGCCCAAAACCAACCCACATTCTAACTCTGTTGTTTTTCCGAAGTTGAACATTTTTTCTCGCCGATTGAGCTGGAAATCACACCACAGATGCAGAATTTCACGCTGAGTCCAAAAATCACAGTTGCAAAGTCCTCCGTGCACTGCTTCTACTCGAAACATCCCATTTTCACCCCAAAATTTATCAGATTTCACGAAAATCCTAACACACTATAGCACCAAGTCAAAACCCGGCGGTCGCCCAAGTCCACCACGACACTCTGTCGTTTTATCGAGGGGGGACGTCAGCGAACATTCTTTCTCTCCGATTGCTTTCAACGATGGGAGCGGCCATTCCAACCTGGCCGGCACACCACGACACCTTGGAGAGCGCAACCTCTGGCTCACGTTCTAGAGGGGGCGCCGGTCGGGTGTTCGCCGTTTTATTACTACTACCCTTTACTTGATGTTCCTGAAAATGTTGAAGATATTTCATTTTTCGTTGATTTGTTCCTGTCATCTAAATTGTTTTCCACAATAGCTAAATAGACAAATGAGAGGCATGAGATATATCGCAGCGATAATGAACTCGCAAAGGAATGGGACAGCGTGACGGAAGATGAAATGCGGAAATATTTCGGATTATCTCTACTCATGGGACTTAACAAAAAGCCAGAACTTCACCCTTACTGGAGCAAAGACGAAAAATACTTCAGTCCTTTCTTTGAACGAATGGAGTGCTTGCCACGAGACCGATTTTTCTCAATAACTAAATTTGTTCGCTTTGCATCCTACAACTCGCTTTCTACTGATTCAAAGAGTGAAGATAAAATTCTGCCTTTTTGTGATATGGTTCGTGATATTTGTATGAATAACTACTTGCCTGAACGTGAAATTTCTGTTGATGAGACTGTGCTTTTATTCAAAGGTAAATTGCACTTTCGGCAATATGTGCCAAATAAGCGCGCCCGCTACGGTTTGAAAACTTTTGTCTTGTCTGAGGCGAGTACTGGATACGTTTGGAATTTTCTTCTGTATTCTGGAAAAAACACTTGGGATGATGAAATAAACTGCTCATTGAAGAAGTCCGAACAAGTTGTTGTTCAACTTTCTCGTCCGCTCTTTGATTTGGGATATCACATTTTCCTCGACAAGTGGTTTTCTTCATGTGCTCTCGCCGAATATCTCTTGGAATATGATACGTTACTTACTGGAACCATCCGCAGCAACAGAGGCCCACCGCCTCAATTACGCAATCGCAATTTTCAAGCGCAGCAATGTCTTTTTATGCGCAAGGGTGACGTACTAATCAGTCGATATGATGGCAAAAAAGCAAGCAGAAAAAAACTGATCTACATGATAGATTCTTTTTCCCACGCTGGTACCACGGAAGTTGTGTCCCGCTCAAAGGATAGAGTTCAACTGCTGTCAGCAAACCCAACTCAGTTTTGCTCTACAATAAAAACATGGGCGGGGTAGATCTCGCAGACAGATGCCTGGAACCATATTCCCCCACACGAAAAACATACAAGTGGTTTACCAAATAGCTTACGCTATTTACCTAATTCATATATTGGTCAGAAATTCTTTTGTGCTTTATCAAAGGTACGGTGGCTCACTCACTTTTCTACGCTACACAGACAAAGTCATCGAATATCTCGTACTTGAAACTGGCTCTGCTCGCAAACGAAAACCTAACCGTCGTCGACTGATTGAAACTAGTGGAGAATCTCAACAAGCAAACAACTCTGGAGCGCGAATGTCGCTTGCAAATAGCCAGGAGCATTGTTTGGAAAAGATTCCAGCTACTGATTTGATCTCAAAGCCCCAGAAGAGATGCAGAATCTGTTTTAAAAATGGTCTTCGAAAGATGTCACGGTTCTAGTGCACTGCCTGTGCGGGAAAACCTGGACTGTGCTCAACTGGAAAGTGCTTCCAACTTTTTCACTCGATTAGCTTGTGATTGCTATTAACTGCTACCAACAATGAATAAGAGTTTAGTTTGTTGATGACTATGTAAGATCGAGTTTGTTTTAATATTTTTAGAAGATTTTCATAAATTGCAGTTTTATTCACTAACTTAACCTCATGTTTAGTGTTTAGTTATTTACAACAAAACATACCTCGACAGGCAAAATTAACCGTATTATAGAGCAATGACTTCGTTGTCAGTTCAATAGACAATCGTTAAATGCGCGCGTGATGGGGAAAACCTTACCGCTGCTGGCGGAATGATTTGCATGGCATACCTGGCATGCCAGCCGTAGTGAAAAGGTTAACTAAACGGTAAGTCTATGTCTCGATTTAACAGGAACTGTAAGAGAATCTGGATCATCTCTGGGCAAAACTGCATTCCCAGCAAAGATGATAACTTGAAATTTGTAATTAATTAATTCTTGTGTGCATTTTTCCTCCACGAACGATTTTTCCGTCGATTAACCCTTTAACGTCCATGGGGGCCTCTGAGCCCCCCCCCCCCAGCGACTTTTATTTTTATTCCTGACTATCCATTTTTTGATCAAGTTTAATCAGATTTCCTGAGAACTTCAATTATCATGTCTAGAACATGTATGTGAATTTTTAAGTCTCCATGCGCACTAGTTTAGGTGCTATATGGCTGTAGATTTTTTGTAGCGTTAAGTACCAGTGGGGGCCTCTGAGGCCCCCAGCTCTATTTTGACAAATTTTGCATGCTTTTGGCTCTTTTTGTGACATCAGGTAAAGCCAATAGTACATGATAGAATCTGAAAACAGCTATTGTTGCAATTTTCAAATCTACACCGGACGCATCGGCGCGAATCGTGAGGTATAGGACAAGCATTTCGAGTCGTTTTGGAATTATCGGAATTTCTTTCGAACACCGGCCGTCACATGACTGCAGACAATTTCTCCTCGAGCCTTGATGTTGCCCGAGCACTTCTTGGTCGTGATCTGACATATTCCGGAACAATGAGAAAGAATAAAGGTGAGCTTCCGAAAGAAATGCAACCATCACCCGGTCGCGAACCATTCACAAGTATTTTTGGCTTCCAACGAGACGTCACTCCAGTCTCCTACGTTCCCAAGAAGGGGAAAGCCGTGGCACTGATTTCAACGTTTCATCATGACGATGAATATCAGCCAGAGGAATCAAGAAAGCCAAAAATGATTCTCGATTACAATCGAAACAAGGCCGGGGTCGATACTCTTGATCAAGTGTGCAGGACATATTCTTGCAAACGAAAGACAAGGCGATGGCCATTTGCCATATTCTGCAATCTAATTGACATGGCCTCCTACAGTGCCTTTGTCATCTACACCTCCATCCATCCTCAATACTACCCTACAGCATCTCATAGACGCCGTTTGTTCCTGATAGAACTAGGAACACAGCTGATGGCGGTGTCTGACGAAGCAGAGGTCTCTTCGGCTGGAACTCCAGGACCTGTTCGCGTAACCTTCAATCTCGCCAGACGCCGCTGCTACCTTTGTCCTCGACGATTGGAGAGGAAGGTGAGACAGATCTGCCATGAATGCGAAAGAAACGTTTGTAATGAACATTGTCGCATCATCAGCGAACATTGTGCAATGGATTGATTTTATAGATACGCTATAAAAAGCTTCTACATCTGAATTGTTTTGATTTTCATGGTAATCGCAGAGGCCTAAATGTACAGTAAATGGATATTACATGTATGTAATGTGTTATACTATAGAGGTATTAATGCTAAATAGTAGTAAGTAAATCTACACCACTGGACCGCGCAAGATGGCCGTCGACCGACCTCCCCCCCTCCTGTCAGACTAGGGCGTCGGCCCTAGTCCGCCACCTGGTTGCTTTGAGTCCGACTCCCCCTCCCTC
The DNA here is from genome assembly GCA_907163375.1 of Prostheceraeus crozeri. Classification (NCBI taxonomy): domain Eukaryota; kingdom Metazoa; phylum Platyhelminthes; order Polycladida; family Euryleptidae; genus Prostheceraeus; species Prostheceraeus crozeri. The sequence goes on along the minus strand of CAJQUW010006326.1, from coordinate 95,007 downwards.
TGGAACGACGGCGTTGCCAGTAGAGAAACGCAAAATATAAGACTTTTTTCTTCTCAAAAGATTTCTAAAAATCATGCACAAATAAGATCTTATCAGATTTGCTAACAAGACTTAGCACGACTGGTACTTTCTGGTCAGAACTTGTAAGATTTCCTTAATAAGATTAAGTAAGTCATTTCGTCTAGTGATATGATATCAGATTGCACAAATTTCGCATTGACGTTTATGCCTAAACGGTTTTTTAAAGACTCTGGTATCAAAATTTTATTGTACCTTCCAGACCGCAATCGCTGCCCAACAAAATTAAATATCAAATATCCCGGTGAAAAAAAATCGTCGGGGATCCCTCGTCAAATGGTCGGGCAGTGTCGGCTGTCAACCGTGTCGGCGCACCGAGTGAATGCCGACACAGGTGTTGTCGGTACCCATCGGCTAAGTGACGGCTGCACCGACATGATGATTAGAAAGTCGGAAAGTGTCGGCATGTTCTCCCTATATGCCGACAGTAGCTCTGATTGGACCAATATTAGCAAATCTCGTCCACTCCAATTCGTGTGATCTATATAACTTAAACACTGCTGTGATTTACAGCAGAGGACTCCTTCCTGCGCTCGAGGAGCATACAGTCAGCACATTCCGCTTCTTTGCAAGTGGCACAGATGAAAGACAAAATGGCAACCTCTTGCAAAAAGGATTACAGAATTCCTCATACCAGATATCAGGACCATATTTCCAACAGCATGTGGCAAGTTAAGATATCAATACATGTCTACATATAGCGGCAGCTATGGGTCAACAGTTCTGTCTCCGTTACTTGCATTTTCTTTTTGAGTGATTCAAAATGTAGACAGAATTACATGGAAATTCACAGAACATCCTGACAAGAAGAAAAGCGCATGTTAATGTATTAGATGTGTGTATACAGTCCTACATTAAAACAGCCCGATTTTAATCAGTGCATTGATCTGTTACACATTCTTTGCTGCAGAGCAGAAAATGTTGCTAGTACTCAAACGCTACGAGAAAGCAAACTAAAGAAAAAAATTCTTTTGAAAGTTGAAAACCCTGCTGAGAACACATTGTTGCGCTGTTTTAAGTAGCCATTTATCTGTCTATTTTCGCTATCTCCGAACGAACGTGAATTAGGGTAATTCCTTTTGAAAGGGCTTCTTCCAACCTTCTATTTCTAGCCTGTGAGATATCTAGAGCACCGGGATATGTAAGTCCTAAATTTTTACGAATAGTCCACACTCTATACAGTCTCAGGATTGATAGATTTCATTGTTTGATAGCGCAAAGCGCAATTCATTGGCAATTCATAGAGCTGCTGTTCACGGGAAGTTTCATACAGGACAGCACAACAGTGTGTGTGCACACGCAGTCATAATACTGCCTTTGTCCTTCGTCCTCACAGTGATCTGCCGAATCTGCATGCAAATATGTGAGGCAAGCGTCATCTGATTGATCGATGCGTTGCTATAGCATCAAGTTGGTTAGCTTGTCTCAAAACATATTATGCGTGCGCCTAACTGGGAAAGCAGCGCGCCCTGCATATCAGTCTATGTCCTACGATAATAAACAGCAAGTGTTCAAAAGCACATCAGATAACTCAACGAATGTGCATATTTCGTTTTTTGCATTTTCTCATGACCAGACTCTTCGCGACAAATGGATAAGACAAAGAGCAATTAAACGAGAGGATGTCGATAATTTTGGCCAAAGAAGCGTCTTCCTTCCAACCTTGTCTTCGCGAATTTGTTCTCTGCACTTCCTCGAAAATGATTTGATCAAGACAAGTCAACAATTCAAGATCATCTAAACGTCCCAGAAAAGAATTGAAACTATTGCAACTCAAATCTTCGACAGTTTCCAGTGTTTTCAACAACTTTCCATCTTACTATACCTCGGCCAAACCAAACCAAACTTTTTGTGGAAAACGCATCAACGGCAACGGCTCGCATGGAAGGAGAGAACACAAGAATGGAAACTTGATAATTCGAATTCCCAAGGATGATATCACCGATTTCGAGGATCTCTTAGATTGGCTTCCTTCAATAAATTTCCCAACAAATTACACATATATTACGACTTCCGAGTGCGCAGTGTTATCTCATTTTTCTTCAGAATCATTTAACAATAAATTGTCTCCACACTTCCAAAGTTTCATTCGTATATTTCATGATTTGTCATTTGACTTCTACATCGATGGAATCAGGATACATGGCAATCGATTTTATTATCTCTTGGAAACGAATGACACAATCGAAGAAACGGAATTGACTAATTTACGCAAAATGTAAGTCATTGCTCTATGACTCGAACAATCATGTTGTTAATAGGTAAGCTGATCTATAAATATTTCTCTCCATCGGTTGTTAGTTATAATTTGTACAGGATTTAGTAATTTTATTATTGTACGCATAGGTCTATCACTGGCAATATTTGTTCAGAAATAAAGGCGTTCCACATTTTACATCGTTAAGCTTATCCTGATGTTATTACAATGATATGATAATTTGCATTTTTCATGATGAATTGATGACGATATATTACACGTCTACTCATTACCTAATGTGCCTCTACAGAAGTAAAACCCATTTCATAAATCATAATTTTTAAACATGAAATCGTGTAGATGAAGAGATGAAACCCGCATGAGATGAACAGTCAAATCCTAGGCTTTTATTTGACGTATTGTTCATCAAGATACGTCAACTTTTAGTGAAAATGTGTGATTATATGACTCTAAAAATCTGCTTGATTGCTTAATCGAATAACTGCCATTATTAATTTAAGCTAAACTGCTTTTGGTTGTGAGTCACTCGCGCATTTGTTACAGCTTTCAGTTTGTGGGTGCGATCTTCGATGAGAATCCGTTGACATGTGTATTTATATTTAATAACATGCCAGGCAATCACAACGAAGTACAAATCAATTTTCGAATTATAGTTGTGATTCGTTGATACTGGCTTTGACAGGGCAATCCAAAGTTAGCAATATTTTGACGTCAGTCTTCAATACAGTTCGCGGTACATTTCAAACAGCGATCAGTCAGAGGACTTGCTGCATCTCCATTCTTGATAGGGGCGGGTGGGGCACATTGAACATGTTTTTGATCTTTTCTCAGCAGTTTGAATATAATCAACTGAACCAAGTATGAACCAAAATCAAACTCTGATGAAAGGTTGAGGATATCCTTAGTAATCTCTGAGTTGTTGGACGTTTTTGTGACATTTAATCTCCTCATAATTTTAATTTTGAAATTTCTACCAAAGTGGTTCAATGTGCCCCATGCGTGGGGCACATTGAACCACCCACTGGGGTGGCTACATCGCGATGTTCATCAAATCTCAAACGAAAAGGGCGTGAAGATCATCTATGTAACTATTAGAACTAAAATGACAAATAAACGCGTAAATAACAAAACTAATATTGCAATTATTATGATTAAGAATTACTACAAAGAAAACAATTAGTTAGCGTGTATTATTATTATTATTGTTTCGAAATAATTAACATAATTTTATGTTACTTTAATTTGCGAATTTAATGTCAAGTTTATATTTACGAATACGATAATTAATTTTGCGAGAAAAGCTATCACTAATAAAATCAATATTTAGAACAAATTTATTTTCATTAAAATAGCTTTTGATTTACGCGGTCGTTTGTTAATAACGAAATCTCTATCAGAGAGACCATTACACTTGAGACGAGATTTGGTTTTGTTTCCAGCTTCGATGCCAAGAGAGTTAGAGCTGTACTTCTTTTATCGATGCTGTCAAAGGTGTTGACAGTGAAGTTTCTCTTTACATAACTGGAGACCCAACTATCTTTAGCAAAGGACGGGTACAACTTGACGTACGATTTCATTTTGATAATGGCAAAAATTAATTTTGCTTAACCTATAGTGAAATTTTATATGATAGTTCAAGCAGTTATTTTCAGGGATATCGGTCGCAAACTTAGTATCCTTATTTAGTGAGTTTAACAGTTTTTGGCTCTTAACTCAGTAAATAAGGATGTAGTTTAATAAAGTTTATGGATATAAATAATAAAGAAAAGTTAATCCTTTTTATGAATAAGTCTATTAATAATATTTTTTCTTCTAATTTGTCATTTTTTTCTTCTCAAGAATGAGTGATCAATAATCAATGATGTCAAGCAATAATCAACCATTAAAGCGATAGTAAGTATTCGTGTTCGAAATAGGTTATAAAACTTCTACGTGAAAGTGAAAATACCGCAGTGATTAGGCCTACACTATCGGCTCTCTTGGCCTGATGAACCAAGGCTAAACGTTTCGGACGAGTTACTGAATGACAAAGACTTTTGAATTGTGTAGTCGCAATCTCCATTTATCTAAAATTGGTTTAGTGACAACACAACAATGAAAAAAAAAATCCTGCATGTAAAAAAGTGCATGGTCCGTTTTGTGGAAACAGGACCCTATTGACATTCTCAAACTATAATGTAATCATGCTTCCATTGGTTCGTTGCTTCTTTTTTACACTGATGCTGTTATCGAAATACAAATGAAAATAGGAAATCCATAAGTGATGCAATTGTGAAAAAAATGCGTACACTCAATGTAAACATTTCAAAAGTAAGGGAATGCCAAGTTAGTTATTACATCATTTTATGAAAAAAATTAATGACAATTAATTAATTAACTTCTGGTTGGCGGACTATTTGTCTAACTTATAATTAATTAAACATGATCTAACATTTATGTTCCCTGAAGATAGCTTCGTGAGGAAGACATAAATTCATTTACAAATGTAATTATATTTGTTTAGTAACAATAAATGCAAATTAATTGAAGCATTTTAAAATTGAAGGCATTTAGAAATATACCTTTATGCATATTCTTCATTCACATATCTATAAATGCCTAAAATTCCATCAAGGCATGCTCTTTTCAATTATTATTTTATACCGTGAAGATGCGTTCTGTAGTTGAAATTACTCGAAATTGGTCAATAACGGCTGAATAAATCACATCATTAAGTTACATATACATCAGATAATAATTCAAAAGTAAGGGAATGCCAAATTGCTGCTAATTTGGCATTCCCATAATTTTGAATTATTATCTGATGTAATTTATGCATGTGTAACTTGATGATGTGATGATATGTAATGATATGCATAAAGGTATATTTATAGATGCTTAAAATTTCATCAATGCATTCTCATTTTTTATACCCTGAAGACGGCTACGCTCAGTATCGTTGAAATTAATTGGTTCATGATCTAATAAAGTAGCATCATATCGGCAATCCTATTTTCATTTTCATTTAGAATGTCCAACCAGAGTTGGAAAAGTCGGAATTAGAATTAATTCCGACCCGGAATTAATTCCATTTTTCGTCGGAATTGGAATTGGAATTGACGATATTTAAATCTACTGGAATTGTAATTGGAATTGACCTTGATAAACCTCAATTCCACTTTTTCGATAGACCTGTGATAAATCTATTTGTACAAAAATTGAAATCACAGTATTCGGCTCAGTGTCCGGATTCACACACGAAATTCGTGCATGCACGAATCATGCACGAAAATTACAGTCGATGCGCGAAAATCGTGATGTGGATTGCACGAATTTTTGTATCGTTCAGTTTTTTTCAGTATACATCATTTTTGATAGATTTTTATAGATTACCGGTGTTACTGTACTCTACTGAGTGCGTAGAGTACAGTACTTGGTGAAATGAGTGGAAACTGTAAGCTGTCTGCCACATTCAAGATACATTCTTTCTCAGAGAAAGATACATTTTACAGATAACAAGATACGATATTCTAAAAAACGACATGATTATATAATTATCTTTTGATAAGAATCAGGATTCAAATATGACAAATATTTATTGAAGGTAAATAAAGGCTGTGCACATTTTTTAGGTTGAAAACTTATTCTCATATTTCAGATCATATACTCAATATTATTGCTGGAGTTAAAAGGTATTTTACGTTAACTTGTCTCAGTTTCGCAGCTTTGTGCTCTTTAATGGAAACTTCAAGAGCATTCGAAATTGACACTTATTCATATGTGATTCTGTGAAGGATGACGTGAACAATGTTGTCGAAGATACACACTGGAGATCCATCCAGCAGAAGAAACTTGAGACTGAATTGATGATTGAGGTTAAAACAGCAAAAAGCGCGAGCAAAAAAATTGCCAGTTTGGATGATCATCTCACTTCCACGCAGAGGGAAATACTGAAAAAACTTGAAGACCAGTTGGAGAAGAGTAGTAAGCAAGTGACAAACACTCGACCGGCGCCCCCCCCTCTGGAACGGCAGAGTGTCGTGGTCGGCCGCCGTGGTGCTTCGGGTCTGAGTCCCCCCCCTCTGGAACGACAGAGGTTGTGGTCTGTCGTGGTGTGCCGGCCAGGTGGGTTCCCGTTCACAATATGTTCGCTGACTCCCCCCCCCTCTGCAACGACAGAGTGTGAGACTCGGGTGAGTTGGTCCGACCGCCAGGTTGACGTGGGCGACCGTCTAGGTTGACGTGGGCGACCGTCCAGGTTGACGTGGGCGACCGTCTAGGTTGTCGTGGATGGTGAAATGGCTGCCAGATTCGGATTCAGCGTAAAATTCTGCATCGGTAGGGTGAGTTTCAAGGCAATCGACGAGAAAAAATTTTTCTTCAAAATTTTAACAGAGTTAGAATTTGGGACGTTTTGGTCTGTAGCGCCCAAACGAAGCATCCGATGAGAAAACGGAGGCCAGATTCGGATTCAGCGTGAAATTCTGCATCGGTATGGTGAGTTTCAAGTCAATCGGAGAGAAAAAAATTTTCGCTGATGTCCCCCCCCCTCTGGACAGCTTGCTTCGATTTTGGCTTCTAGTGGACGGATTTTGTCGTGCGATAGCTCGTTTGAAAGCTAAGAGTGAGACAAATTCAGTGAAAGAATCGGCTTGTTCCTATCTGTCTTCGTTTAGATGTGAGACGCCATTTAAGATTTTGGGACATTGGCGAAAAACGACAGAGTTAGAATTTGGGACGTTTTGGGCTGTAGCTTCAAAACGAAGCATCGGATGGGAAAACGGATTTCAGATTTGGATTCAGCGTGAAATTCTTTATCTGTATGGTGAGTTTCAAGTCAATCGGAGAGAAAAAATTTTCAACATTTTTCGAAAAAACGACAGAGTTAGAATTTGGGACGTTTTGGTGTGTGGCGCCCAAACGAACCATCGGATGGGAAAACGGAGGCCAGATTCGGATTCAGCGTGAAATTCTGCATCGGTATGGTGAGTTTCAAGTCAATCGGAGAGAAAAATTTTCGCTGACGTCCCCCCCCCCTCTGGACAGCTTGCTTCGATTTTGGCTTCCAGTGGACGGATTTTGTCGTGCGATAGCTCGTTTGAAAGCTAAGAGTGAGACAAATTCAGTGAAAGAATCGGCTTGTTCCTATCCGTCTTCGTTCAAAAGTTAGAGCGGTTACAAGATTTTAGGTCGGAGCTCGCTTACCTGAAAAAATCCTAAGTGTCAGAGTGACTTTGTATGGGTAAAATTTTGAAAATTTTCCAAAGTGTGGAATTTCGACCTGGGACCGTCACCAAAACATTTTTCATCAAATTCTGAAATTTCACTGACGTCCCCCCCCCTCTGGACAGCTTGCTTCGATTTTGGCTTCCAGTGGACGGATTTTGTCGTGCGATAGCTCGTTTGAAAGCTAAGAGTGAGACAAATTCAGTGAAAGAATCGGCTTATTCCTATCTGTCTTCGTTCAAAAGTTAGAGCGGTTACAAGATTTTAGGTCGGAGCTCGCTTACCTGAAAAAATCCTAAGTGTCAGAGTGACTTTGTATGGGTAAAATTTTGAAAATTTTCCAAAGTGTGGAATTTCGACCTGGGACCGTCACCAAAACATTTTTCATCAAATTCTGAAATTTCACTGACGTCCCCCCCCCCTCTGGACAGCTTGCTTCGATTTTGGCTTCCAGTGGACGGATTTTGTCGTGCGATAGCTCGTTTGAAAGCTAAGAGTGAGACAAATTCAGTGAAAGAATCGGCTTATTCCTATCTGTCTTCGTTCAAAAGTTAGAGCGGTTACAAGATTTTAGGTCGGAGCTCGCTCACCTGAAAAAATCCTAAGTGTCAGAGTGGCTTTGTATGGGTAAAAATTTGAAAATTTTCCAAAGTGTGGAATTTCGACCTGGGACCGTCACCAAAACATTTTTCATCAAATTCTGAAATTTCACTGACGTCCCCCCCCCTCTTATCGATTGCATATTCACAGGGTATATAAGAACGGGATCGGGAGAGGAATTTCACTAAGTTGAGAAACTGACTAGAGGTAAGTCGTTTCTCTTGAGGTCCGATATCGGACTTCTGACTTTACATTGCTGATATCAGCTAAGGTGTCAGACTTATAGGTTAGTCAGTATAGCATGACTGACCATTTGATGATAGTAGGCCGAAATCTTCAAACGGCTATAACTTTGCTTCTACAAGTCCTTTAGACTTGATTCAAAAAACATTCGACAGCGTTTGCTGTGCTGAAGGTGACAGACTACTTATAAACGTTTTATGAGTAGTACTAAAATACTGAAAAATTTAAATTCATATTTAATGATAATAATTAAAGTTTTTGAATAAAAAGCAGTCGTTTATGAGTCTCTGTGACTTGGGTCGTTTCCTCTTGTAAATAACTCCACCGGTTTTCATGTCAAAACTGGGGCCCGGATACCAACACAGTGATATGACGCACGCTCTGTCCGATCGAGGTTGGATTTGTGGGTCGAGGCCTTGGAGCTGGGATAAGATCCCCTCTGAGTAATGCCTGTAACGGATTCAAGAGCTTAACACCCAAACGGTTGCTGACTTGCTATCAAATGTTTGGTGACTTAGTCTTTCAATGCATATCAGCAAGTAGTATCCTATAAACACTTGCTATCAAATTTTACTCTATCTTTACAGAATTATCATGACAAAACCGAATAACGCAAAGATGTTGGTGGGCAAGTGTAGTTGTGGCAAGATTGCCAGAGGTAGCGAACTGAAGAAACATTTAAAAGAAAAAGAGGGGACGATGGGCCATGAGAGGAAAGTGATGTTGAGGTTGTGTGTGTCTTGTCGGAAATCTGTGATGGGGGATGAGAAGGAATTTATGAAGGCGCATTTGCAGTGTGACAGTGGGAACATCGGAGAGAAGGGGTTCAAGGCATGGTTTGAGGGAGAGTTGTTGGAGAGGGAAGAGGTGAGAAAGGCGGTGGCAACGATTCAGGACGTGATTGGGGAGAAAGTGGTGAGGAATGCGAGTGATGTGATTTCGAGTGATGGGAGTTCGAATGAGGAAGTTGAGTTGAGAGCGAATATGAAGAAGAAGGATGATGTTGATTTGGATGCGGTGATGGAAGATTTGTTTGGGGACATAGCGGATTTGAAGGAAGAGTGGGAGGGGGAGGAAGTGGCTAAGCCGATGGCAGCGTCATCGCCACGGCAGCAAGAGGCGTATGATACGGAGGTATTTGTGAGAATGAAGGATCGTGTGATGGCTTTGGACAGTAATAATAGAAATTTTTGAAGGAGAATGAAGAGCTGAAGGTGAAGGTTGAGGGGTATAGGGCAACGAGGGAAGAGTTGGAGAGCTTGAGAAAGAAGGAGAAGGAATGGATGGCGGAAAGGAGCGAGTTGATGAGGAAGGCAGGTTTGGTGGAGAGTTTGCAGGCGAGTGTGTCGAGGAAGGATGAAGAGATAGAGCGGATGCGAAGCGTGGTGAAGGAGACGGAGGAGGTGAAGGTTATTAATAAGAGGTTGACGGGTGAAGTGGAGCGACTGCATGAGCGTTTGAAGTGTCGAAAAAGGAGAGTGTATGACGTCCATCTTCCCCTCTTTGAGAATAATGTATGCGACGCCCCAACCATCACGGATGACCCCAACGTGACCCAGCAGTGTTATGAGGGCGACGGAGTCCGATGTCTCCACATGAGTATGGACATTACCGGTCAGCTTGAAAACTTCGTCGTCCGAAAAGTTCGGAAGAAAGTTCCCAGTAAGCTTCCTCAACATGATCATTTTTGTAGCTCATCTAATCTCCTATTCTTTTTCTTTCAGAGTTTTTGCAGAAGTGAGAGGAGTGTCGGTGGACGGAGAACGACCCATGGGCTCTTTTAAGGGCCAACCTTCTAATGCAGCTAAAGCGGTCCCAAGCCCGCCACATATCCTCGGATATGGAATGCAGAGGGGAAGAAAAATAATGAATGGAATGAAATGGGAGGACACTCACGCGCCACACGCAACATAACACACTTCTCTCTTCCGTAGTCTAACAAGCTCTTTACACATGGATCGCAGTCGATTGCTATCCCTGTATCAGAAGTGTAAGCTATCTTAATTTTATTTGACACTATATCATCTATCATCATCGTCCATATGAAATGCTTTAAGATTTACAAGTTAGACTAAGCGTGCTACTCTTTCCAAATGAAAATGTATACATGGTTAAATCATCCACTGAAGCCCCATTCAAGTACGTCAGTATGAAAGCAAAGATAATGCGAAATAAAAATTTATTATGGCATGTATTTCAAAAGGTCTTCATCGTCAATATCGTCCCAGAGTCTGGCTTCACATAGATAACAAAAACAGTTCAGTTGCTTTAATCGTTCTTCCACTGCGAGCCTCACTTTATCAATATACTCCCACTCTGCCATAGTTCGTGGCTGGGAGTTAGGGGTGTACCACTCCCATAATTGGTGGAGGAATTTCGTGCTGGTGATCTCCATCACATCATCAGTATCGTACTGCAGATACTTCCACCTCACGCCTGTTAAGTCGGGACACTCCTTCTCACATACACTCTCCTCTTCCTCGTCCGCTGGTAATGACAACTTTCGTATATTGTCCAGTCGGTACACCTTCTCCACCTTCGCCTTTCTTGGTGCATTTGGTGTAACGAGCGCCTTTGGTGTTGAGCATGGAGAAGAGAATTTTGTGTTTGATGTTGTTGGAGGGCTTGTCATGTTGACTGTGAATAATGACTTTGAAATGTTTTCTAATTCTTAAGTATACACAAGCAGCCAATCAGAATGAACATCCAATGAATGAAGAGAATGAAAGTATATAAGCAAAGTGACATCCGTATCATTTCACTCTGTCTTTGAGACGCATAAGTGAACTGTTCTCTGACGAATTCTGTATTTGAGGCGTACAAGTGAACTACTCTTTAGTGAATTCCAAATTTGAGTGAAGTCTCTAATCTTGTTGAAGTATCAAGCTTAAACATAATTTCGTTCAAATGGTAAGTTGAAAATTTCCTCTCTCATCTCCCTCAAACGTGTGGCTAATAGCATCTTCCTCAATTTCAGGCATCAACTTCATCACCAACACCCTCCCTTCTCGAGGAAAGTTTAGAGTTGTTGAGTCAAGGTAGGTTGTAACAATACACTGAGACTTGAACAGAGATGAAAGAATGATTTCTCTTTCAGGTGATACCAGTTCCATGTCAACATTGTCACGGGAATGCGACGATCGGCAATGTGCTGACTGTGGACACATCTTCACGAGGAAGCGTGATCTCATCCGACACATCAAGCGAGGTGTTTGTAGACCTAAGCCGGCATCAATCTCCGAAGGTAGGGATGATTCTGTTAACGATGTCTCCTTTTCTTGCGATTTATGCATTCAGTCTTTCGAGACACGTTTTGAACTATCTTCGCACAGACTTCAACATACACACACGAACGATACCTACACCAACGGTACCTCCTCTATCCGACTCACTGAGGTGTCCATAAATAATTTAGTGAGGAACTACCAGATGGACTCCTCAGAAACCATTGCTAACTTTGAGGAATGGTTTCATCAAAATTCATCATTGATAGAAGCGCTCTTCAACAATTTAGACAATTTTAGAATGAAGGCGCTCATCTATCTTAAAATAAAATATGTAAAAATCGACCACCATACTGGACAAATAATAGAGAGGTTGGAGTTTCACATACCCTCCTCTCCTGCAACCGAAGTTGTAGACTGTGAGTCTTGGATAAATTTTCATATCCAAGGGTTAAAATTAAATATAGATAAATTTAACGAGCGTGATAGTGGACTCGTTTTTGATGGTATTGAGACCGCCATGATTAAAATCAGTTTATTAGGAAATCATAGTGGTTGAGGCTCCTTTAAACATCCGAAAAATTTAAGAAATAAAGCAGCAGTCATTTCTGTAGATTGCGAATCGCAATGTTTTAAGTATGCCGTCCTCTCCATTCTCCACTATAATGATGTGCAGAATAGTCGATACCGCAAGAGTAAGTATCAACAGTGGGAGAATGAATTAAACTTCGATGACTGTAATAGTGACGATATGAAAATTAAAGATATAGAAAAATTTGAAAAATTGAACAACATCAAAATAGTTCTCCATGTTTGGGAAAAGGGATTGAAGGGTGTCCGCTACAACTCGCGTTCGAGTTGTTATGAACGTACAGTAAACCTGTTATTAGTAAAACAGGATGATAGTGAGGAATGGCACTACTGCGGTATTCCCAAAATCTCTCGCTTATACCACCACTTAGAAAACTCTAGTAGAGAGTTATATTACTGCGACAGATGTATTCGCCACTTTAGGAGGAAAACTAAATTTGAAACTCATTACGAATGGTGTAAGCGAGGTAAACTGCAAATGGAGCGCATGCCCAAAGATAAGGAGTTTTCATATAGAGAGAATGGTGATGAACTAAGTCCTCTTCGTGTCATCTATGCTGACATCGAATGTTATATCGATGATAACATCCATCGACCAGCAGCCATTTCCTGCTATGAAGTATGGCATGATCACTTTAGGAGTAGGCAAAATAAAATGCGCGTCTGGCAAGGTGAGGATTGTATTTACCAATTCCTACAATTCCTCGAACAGGCTGTAAAATTTCAACAAAAACATGATGGTGAACTCTATCGCAGATCATTGCATATGACAGCAGATGATCAAGCAAAATTTGATAGTTGCAACATTTGCCCCAAATGTAGGAAAACATTTGACGATGATAAGATTAAGAAAGTGCGCGACCATGATCACATCAATGGTAAATTTAGAAACGCACTCTGTTCAAAATGCAATTTTTCACTTAGGATGAAACGGCGTACATTACCCGTCATTTTCCATAATTTCAAGGGCTACGACAGCCATATGATAATAAAAGGAGGTTTAGGTCAAATGAAAGAGTGGAAGCTTGATGTAATAGCGCAAACGAGAGAGAAGTTTATGGCCATGACAGCAAAAGTGCCTGTCGATAAAACTAAAGAAAATAAGACGGTCTATTTTGATATAAAATTTTTAGATTCCTACCAATTTATGACTGCATCACTGGCCTCCCTCGTGCAAAATCTAAAGTCTCTTCCACTAACACAAAATCTTAAGAAACAATACCCAAATCTAACCGATGAAGTCATCACACGGAAAGGAGTCTTTCCATATGCATATTTTGATGCGATTAGTAAACTCGGCGAGACTTCTCTTCCGCCCATAGATAAATTTAAAAATGATTTGACCGGCGCAGAATGTAAGACCGAAGATTATGATCATGCACAAGATGCATGGATAAAATTTGACTGCCATACATTTGGTGAATATATGATTGCCTACCTTAAGTTAGATGTATTTTTGCTGGCTGATGTATTTCAGGAGTTTCGACGAGTGGCATTAGAAGAAGATAAGTTAGATCCCGTCCACTTTGTCAGTCTGCCAGCCATGTCATTTAAGTCTGCTTTTAAAATGACTGGTGAGACCATTCATCTCTTACAAGATCCAGAGATGTATAATTTATTTGAGCGAGGAATTCGCGGTGGTCTCACATTTGTAAATAAACATAGGTTAAAATCTGAAACAGTAGGCAATGACCAGACTCATCTGAAGTATTATGACCAAAATAATTTGTATGGTAGTTCATTATCCAAACCGCTACCTCACTCTGAGTTTAGCTGGTTAGATGATAGTGATATTCAACATTTCTCCAACCCTTCTAACATACTAGCATTTCCAGATGAAGGTGATTGGGGATATTATTTTGAGATAGATCTAATCTATCCAAATAATATTAAACATAAAACCGTAGATTTTCCACTCGCACCCGAATCAGGTGAAGTGAGTAAAGATATGTTTTCCGACTTTATGAAACAATTTCATAAAGATTTAGAATCATGTGGACAACCCGACTATAAGCCTTGTCGCAAACTTTTACTCACCCAGTATGATAAAGAAAACTATCTAGTCCACTTTAGCATCTTAAAATTTTATTTAGAAATGGGTATGATTTTAAAAAGAGTTCACCGCATTATTAAATTTAGACAGAAAGCCTTCCTCAAGCCATATATTGATAGCAACAGCCAGAAACGTGCACTAGCCCAAAATAACTTTGAAAAAGATTTTTATAAATATAAGAACAACAGTCTATTTGGTAAGACGATGGAGGATGTTAGAAAGCGCGTAAACTACAAACTAGTTAATGATGATCAAAAGTATCACAAATTGACCTCATCACCTCTATTCATCGATAGAGACATTATCGATGAGGACCTTATAGGTGTTAAAATGATAAAATCTGAAGTTGAGTTGTGCAAACCCATCTATATTGGTCAAGCTGTACTAGATTATTCTAAGCTTGAAATGTACCAACTCTTTTATAAAATACTAAAACCATGTCCTCTCGTAAAAGAGGTTCGTTTGTTGGGTGGTGATACAGATAGTTTCTTCTTAGGTATTACCACTCAAAAAGATTTAAATTTCAATGAAGTAGGAAAATCTTTAGAAAGATATTTTGATACATCAAATTATCCTGCTGATCATCCACTCTACTCCATCGAAAATAAGGCAAAACTTGGCTGCTTTAAGGATGAGACAGCAGGGAAGGAAATAGATGAAATGATTCTCCTCCGTCCAAAAATGTATTCTATGAAATTAAAGGATAGTGATGATAGCATTAAGCGCGCTAAAGGCATATCAAAATCCATTGTGCAAAATATGAAACATAAGAATTTCAGGAAAGCCTATAGAAATAAAAATATAACGTTTGTCAATATGACAATCTTAAAATCTAAGTCGCATGAGATCAAAACTCATACTTTTAGGAAACGGGCGCTTTCAGCATGGGAGGATAAGAGGTGCTGGTTAGAACACAACATATCTCTTCCACATGGACATCCTGACACAAACATACCACCACCCAAAAGAATTAAACTCACACTACCACATTCAGGAGACGTCTTAGCATAATCATCCTTAACTTAGTATTTTGATGTTGATTTCTGTAGATAAACATTGTTGTTTTATGTATCGCATGAGATTGTTTTTTCCTTGTGAAGATGTGTCCACATCTGTACATTCCCCATGTGATGACTTTTCCACTGAAAGACATTTTTCCTATCCCTGTATATTTCCACCCTTCGCGAAGTAAAAAGACTTTTTGTATATAACAATGTTTATTGAAGTGCGCTCATGTATATATTTTCAGTGGATGTTGTATAAAGTCTATTGCTTCACATTCATGTACATATTTCAATAAACATATCACAATGACTTCACTTTGTTTTCCGAAACACTAACGTTATGAGGGATTTAGTATCTTTCACATGGATGCACTCTTGTAAACCATTGGTAATTTTGATAGCAATAGAGGGTATAGTTTGTTTGACGACGGGATGATAGAAAATAGATTCAAACATCTTCTCGACTATTCCATATGAAGCGTCTTTATCATGAATGAAATCACGTAAAATGTATTCTTTTTTCTCACCAACAGAAATAGGTAGAATCAAATCACTTTGAATGTAAAGGTGCTGTTCATGTTTATCAAGTGTCATTGGTGTTTCTATACCAATCGTATGCGCAGCAGCAAACACTGTCTGTAGCATTGAAAAACCAAAGAGTTTTTTCAAATTTTTACTCAATTGACATTGAATGTCATCACCCAGTTTCAGAACAACGCGTTGATTTTCAATTGAAAACGAAATGTGGTGTGTCTTTACATCATATTTACTTTTCATCACATGCTTCAACTTCTGTTGTATATAAGGATTTACTACATGAATGAAGCTTTCAACTGTATGATATAGACGCGGCATTATATTGATAGCAACTTTAGATTCTTCATAAGACTGGTAAATTTTCTTGATGTGATCACCATAGATGTCCACCCACCATTCATCATTAACTGAATCAGCTTTAGTGTGATATTCATGAGAAGCATACACCACACCGCTTCCAATAATAGGTGTATAATGTCTTACAAAATGACGCAAGGTTGGAGAGAAATAAACTGTAAGTTTGTCATTATATTTCTGAATAACCAACTTATTTTTGTCCGCCATAATTTTCTCTCCATACTTCTTACCCACAGTCTCATTCCATCGTTTTACTAACTCAATAAGTGATAAAGGTTGAACACCACGCTTTTTCAAAATGATGCGTTCTTCGCATTCTACAACATCTTCATCAAATATTTTAAATCTATAATGAAATTTGTTGATTCGATTTGAATAAACTTTTCTAACATTTGCAGTAGCAATTGACGTTAGATGTAGTCCATGGCCAAAACCAAGATGCGGATAGAATTCACTATCCAACCTCAGCGTAAGACCTTTAGTAAAAGAATGAAAGCGGAGGAACTGTCTCCCACTCCAATGATAGATAGTAAACTCATAAGCTTTCTGATTTTTATTCTTCATGATGGAAGTATTACCACTGTTGAATGCCTTAATAATTTTCTCATTCCCAAATGGCTCATAAGAATCTGATTTTATCTGAATCCATTCATAGTTCCATTTTCCATCTGATGTTAAATTGTATGGGAACTGGAATGCATTATTCATCGTTATTCCATCATGGGTGCGAGGAGTCAATATCATTTCTTCCAAATCATTCACATTCTGAATATTGCTATCATAGCAAATACTAGAAACGCCAACCTCCCATTCACCTTCTAAATGCAGTGGCCGATTTAATTCTACTCGATAGTCTGATGGTTTATTTTTGGGAAATTTATTCATAGAAGCATTACTGGGCAAGTAGATTAGAAACGAGTCCTTATTTTCACTTTCCATATTATTCACATTGGAAAAATATAATAGCATACTTTTGCATTAACTCTTCATTCGGAAATGGAGTGTAATACTTGTCACAGCATCTTTATGAAAAGGAATCAACGCACCAGCATCATCATAAATGGCAATATCAATTTGTGGGATGTAGTTTGATTTCAGCTTTGTATAATGCACTTTCTTGAAAGTATGCTCAGATAAAATACTGCAGCTTTTTGGCTGGTATGGTATCATTGCTAGCAATGGAGCTTCAACATCTCCCACACGTACATCTTCACCAATATTGGAATATATCTGAAAATAGTTAATACGACGCGATAGCGACATGTCTGCGCTAGCTTTGGTTACAGTACCACTTTTAAAGATATTTTGATCAAAACCCAAAATGTCCATTAGAGTTTTATCCATAATTAGTTCAATACCTTTTCCATTTATAGTGAGAGACAAAACACCTTCTTTTTCAGAAAATGAAATTTGTTGCTCATTAATCACTTCATTTAAATAATCTACAACCAATTTAACCGAAGTAATAATGCGAGGTATCAACACTCTTGTTTCATGTAAGAAACCACCAAAAGGCTCTACACACTTTCTGTATAAAGATACGGCCCATTCTGTATCAAATTGATTTGGCCTTTCACATGGTAAATGTTGCATATCAGATTTTCCATGAACAGCTGCAGAACGATGTCGTAAGAACTGATGAAAATCTTTTGAACAAACTAATACTAGATCATCATCATTTAATTTGCTTATTGCAATATGATTAGATGATTTGATATAAGTCAATGTTGCCACTTGTTTACCATCAACTCGAAGGAGATAATTAAATTTCTTCAATAATGTTTCAGGAGTCATGTTTGTCTTTCTTGGCTTAATCACAATCATCTTCACCAACGTCTTCTCATTTCTTGGAATAAGATCTACATAATAAGCTTCCTCTCGATATATTAACTGTTTATGACCACTTATGTGGTAATTAACGTTAAAATTATCATAGCTTGTTAAGGCGCTAGCGAGGTAGCCTAAATCATTTCTTAAACTTGGACTTAAACCAACAATCCAATCTTTCTCAACTACATGATGTACATAATTATAATCATCATTGTGCGGAGTAAATTGGACAATATGTTTACACGCTTTATTCAAGAAATCATATATAAACTTTTTACATGATAAGAGATCTTTCTTTGACCACTGTGGAATGTATACTCGGCACCCCTTTTCACATTGATAAGCAGCTGTACGCCTCATATTAATAGTCATCACCTCATGATCAAAAGTATAGACACAGTTGCTATGAACAAGTTGAGTGACACCCACTTCCCAATTTCCATTTAGCTGTTGTACATGATCAATGGGAGTAGAAAAGAGTGCAGCTCGATTACTAGTAAATCTCTTTGTAGCCGCATTGCGAAGCAAAATATGATAAAACGACATTTTTATATTGCTAATCTGCAACTTTGCATAACATCATGAAGACTTGGATTTTGGACTCTCTACAATATATCAGAGTTGATCGTGATGGAAACGTACATTTCAAAAATTCTCATGGTCATACATCAAGAGGAATTACATTAACATGGCGACAATTTGTCAACCTCAATGATATCATGAGGGATTTGGAATATTTTGAAACATTAAGATTCATCTCCTTGGGTGATCAAGTTTGGCTTCAACATTACAGAAATGAAATTCAAATCTACCATTCTCATTCCGCAAACTGTTTCTCATTTCGCAAATACAATTGGGAGAAGTATAGAAGATATATACATCGCTCCATCATGACATTTATTCGTCGTGAGTTCATCGCCCTACTATGCAAATCTTAATCAGACATGACTACCACACATCATGAGTTGGAAATTAGATTCCCTACAACGTATTGAAACGGATCATGATCGAAACGTCTATTTCAAAGATTCAACTGGAAATGTGAGAAGAGAGTTTGCTTTATCTTATCGTCATTTTCAATCTCTACATCATATCATGAAGGACTTGAAATACTTCTATATGAAAAGACATTCACGTATTGGAAATCGCATCTGGCTGCGCGTCAACAATCGGCGAATTCAACTCTATCATTCCCAACTTCATACTAACTTCACATTTCATCAAGGTAGTTGGGAAAAGTATAAAAGGAAGGTACATCGCTCAATTTACTCATTCTTTCATCATGAAGCGCCATCGCTACACCATCGTCAACATTCTCCGTCGCTTCAGACTCTACACCAAAATCGATCTCACAACATTACACCAACAGCTTCCAAACAGCAAGTATTACCCGGGCCGTCCTCAAATGTTAGTGGTGAAGATGAACAATTCACGAAATCTTCAACTCTTCCCAAATGGGACTGTACAGATTCTCGGCGCCCTTTCTCATTCATCGGCGCAGTCAATGCGCTTAGAGCTACAAAGACTACTACGTCGGATATGGAAGAGGGAGAGGTGTGTGATGTCGAATCTGACTGTGGACAATATGGTGATCTCTACTCAATTGAGTGAAAGTCTATCATTTTTGAAGATTCGTACCAGCAGTTACAGTTTGTGTTATGAACCCGAACTTTTTCCTGCAGCTCTCATTAGTTGTTGGTTACCTGTGCATGTGGCAATCTTTCATAATAGTAAAGTGATCATTACTGGACTAAAATCTCATGTACAAGCAAATATGATCCTAGACTATCTCATTGAGTATGTACGTACCCAGCGGATTGTAAAATAAAAAACAATTTTTCCAACATGATGTTTTTATTTCAAATCATGATAGAACTTACAAATCATTTTTTCATTAGAGGATGGATTACATGAAAAGTTTTGAATAATAGATGCAAATCGAGATACATGTAAACGTTTTAAGATGAAGTACAGTACAAAAGCACCACACGTTGATGAAAGTGGATGTTGTAGTATGCGTTCATTTCGCTGATATTGACGCGTATGTTTTCTCAACCACTGCTGTGTTGGTATATTTGGAGGTTGAGCAAGAGAGTCAAATAGTTCACCACGTCGGTCTTCTCCAATAAAGATCGCTTTCCAATGCTCACCGCCTAAATTCTGTGAATGAGTGTTTAGCACAATAAAGATGGGATAGTGATTTACTGCAGGTGGTAAGGTATCGAGTGAATAGACATTATCGAAAGCTTTCAACGTCGCTTCGTCTGCATTACGCTGCACTTTAGTCTTAATATCGTCAGCAGTCAACCAACTCATTAACGATTATACTGAAGAATCACGTCACGATACTTTGTAATTTCAATATTTGAATCGAAGACTGCATAAATTAATACATTGATCGTCTCAGGTAGTGTTCTTTTGAACGTCAAATCCAAACGAATATTATGAGGCACGTTCGCTTGACGATAGGGTGCACTAATATCGCTGTCAGCAGTCAAATCAAATGCATAAATAGTATATCCACTCTTAAACTCTTTCATAGTCAGTCCGTTGGTGTCATCCGTATTGTAAAAGCCAAAAACATCCATAAAATCAACATAACTGCGCATAAATTGATCCGAAGCAAAATCTGGTTTGTAGGGTGGACCAGGATGACTCACACCATTTACACGTAAAGCAATTTCACTTAACTGATTGTGTTTAAAATTGAAAGGATTCTTCTTTATATTACCATTAAATGCATCATTTTCAACCATTGCCACCATGAGGAGCTTCGGTGCTTCCGATGGAAAGAGGCCATCTTTCATGAAACTCTTTTGATCTTTCGGAATTGTAAAGGTGAGAAGCTTTGTATGCTGAATGGGGTAAATGGCATTTTGGCGGTTAAGGCCTTCAGCATGCCCTCTAATGACACTTGGATTCGGTACTACTCGACGAATGTAAAGTGCAATATCTTCCACATGAATTCTAAAATTGTCAACTTTAGCAAATGCATTCAGCGCAAATTCAGGCTTATTCAATGTCAGCTTGAGTCGCATGCTGGTATTACACAGTAAAAACTTTGACTGTCTAAAGAAGTCTAAATTCAGCGGACCATATAGCTGACATACTCTACTATCTTTAATCATAGCAGATCGCTTTACAAAGCCACTGTTTGTTTCAACATCAAATTTTCCTGCTTCATCTCTGTACCATCCCATGGCTTCCATATGACTTTTTTGTGCTGCTGGATGAAACTGTGATACATGATTGAAATATGATTTATAGGGATAATCGCTTTGACCACCTTCCACTCGCTGCTCTCCAATCGTTAGAGAAACATCACGAAGTAATGTAGTCAATGGTAAATTGTTCAGTCCAACTTTATGTGCATCGTCAATAGCAGTTCCATCTGCTTGCTGAATTCTAAACCTCAAATCAAGCATCGCATAACTCAAATCTATGTAGTCATCACTACCACCAGGAATAACAAATTCAATGGGACCAGCATTCTCAGCTGTTCGAGGATGATAATCTACAATACTTGAACTAAGAATATCTGTCTGTATGGCTTGTTGATCGAACAAACAAAAACCGGAAGTTTTACACTCCATGATTAGAAGTTATAGCAGCGTCGTCGTTTAGCGCCTGATGAATGATTAGAGCCTCTGCGACGTTTGCGTGAATGCCTTTTGACTGAAGATCGCACCTTACCAGCTCCGCGATGTTTCCTCCTTCCTTTATTCATTCGTTTAGGTGATTTCTTTCCTTGAGTAACACCAGCAATGGTCTGCTTCAATGTTTTTAAACCGCGTTCCTTCCCACGATTCAACAAACTGCTCTTAAAACTTCTACCTCTGGAAAGATCACTAGCAACATCACCAGCAAAGCCAACGGCATTACTTAAAACATTTCGTTTTAAAGATCTACCGACATTGGATATGAGAGGTGCTACAACAGATTTCAGTGCACCAAGTATGCTACCTCCACGTTGGCGGCGAGCACCGATGTAAATTTGTCCTCCGCCACTTACATAGGAGGGTCGTGAATAAAATGAGGCAGTTGGATTCATAGCTCAAACCCTAAACATTGTTAGTTACAACTTTGCATGAATCACTGTCGATCACTTAGATGAAAGATGTCGGCACGACGCATCCAAGAGTTCATACTTGAAGGATAACCAGTCCATTTAACAAGACACCATTCTTCACCTTGCCGTTTTTTACATCGAATGATTTTCTCTACCAAATATGTTTCACTTTCAGTGACTACCTCAATCTCATCGCGGTAAAAGCTACCCTCAATTTCTTCATTATCGTAATCTTTCAACTTGTAGGTGGTCGGAGAGTCTTTTTGATTAATCCTTGATACTGTAAATACCTCCTCTGTCCAATTCGGAAGGTACCCTTTAGCAAAAACACTTTTCACTTTTGAGATACGAACTTTATCGCCAATTTTCACATCACTTTTCACATGAGTGCGTTTACGTTGGAATGATTCGCGCACTTTATCTACATTGTCAGCATTTACATCTACTGGTCTGAGTCCAATAGAACGATGGATAGAGTGATTGTAGGCATGGAGTGTATCTTGTAGAACCTTTGTCCAATTTTGTGTCAAGTTGGCAGTAAAATGTCGCCACAAGCGATTTTTTAATGTGCGATTAAAACGTTCAACGAGTGCAGCTTTATAAGCGCTCTTTACACTAAACAACTCAATGTCATGCCTCTCAAATAATCTTGTCACATGCTGATTTTCAAACTCTTTTCCTTGATCACTCTGAACTCTTTTTGGAATGCGACCTTCTCGAAAAATTGTTTGGAATGCTTTTGCTACTCCTTTCCCTTCTTTAGTTTTTAAAGGTTGAGCCCACGCATAACGCGAGAAAATATCAATGACGGTTAAAATAAAATTATTGCCCGAGTTATGTTTTGAAATGGAGGCAACATCGCACAAATCTGCTTGCCACTGTTCATCGATGTCATGAACAATATAATGGCGGGTGCGGTACTTCTTTTTCGCTTGTTTGTGGAGTGTATAGGTAGCCTGACCCTTTAACCATCGTTTCACTTGTGATTGTGGAAGACCACTCGCTTTTGATAATTTCTTTATAGATGCAAATCCTGCCGGATGTTTTACATCATAATAGATTGACTTCAAACGCTCAGTCGATGACGGCTGACTCTTTTTCCTCCTTCTCATCTTTTTGTTTTCTTGCCTTTCTACATTTACAACAACTGCAGCATTTAGCTTTAGCGGTTTTGCGATCGTGTTCACATTGCTTAGGGGTTTCATTATGAGAGCTGGCGCAGCAAGTGCAAGTGACAACGACATTCACCTCTGGCGGCTCATTACATGGCAAGCAACACATCTGCTTCATATTAATAGTCTGAGAACATGTATTTCTTGGGAGGAGCTGTTTTACGTTTTCCTTTTACCAGTTTTAATGGCGATGTAGATCTACGTCGAGTTCTTCCTCTTGTTTGCTTAGTGAGTGTGGGATGGGATGTAGCAGGTGACGTCTTAAACCAATTTGGTGGCATTTTCATCGCCTGAAGCATTGGAGTAGTAGCCACTGTTGAATCAAGTTCTTTCAATGTCTCATTATTTAAAGCAAATTTTGGCACATTATGCTTTTTCAATAGTTTAAGAAAGTATGACCAACCAGGTGGAACATAGCCCTGACGGCGCTTTCTACGTGTCGCATACTGAATCAAGTCTTCATAACGTGAAGCATCAATCACTTTATTTTCATCTGTAATGATTTCTCCTCTATCATTTACATTGAGATGGGGTTCAATACTGTTGAAAAGAGATATGGCATGTGCGCGAGATGCTAAAGGTGTAGCAGTCGATACAGAGTCACGCATCTTATTCTTCAAGTTTTTCAATTGCTCAACAGTTTCCGATTGTAATAATACAGCACGATGTGGATCTTTGATGTGAACATTTTGCTGATAATCTATTTCTTTCCTATACATTTGATTTGCAAGAGGTTGCTTTACTTGCTGCATGGCAGTCAATTGTACATATTCATCCTGAGGAATAACAATCATGCGAGAATAATAACTCATAGTTTGTAGATAATCATGGGAGTTTTCAAAATATCACTTCGAAATCTAAATTCTTCCGGACACTCTTGCGTAAAGTCAATGAATAAGTAACCGTGTGGTTTTTCAGTAGCTGCTTGAAAAATTTCAATTAAGGCTTTTGATCCTCTTGGTGCAACTTGTCGCGCTAAAATTTCAAATTGACTTTTATCTCGCGGATTCTTGAAAATAGCATAATAGTGTGTATTCAGGTTTCGTGTACGAGCTTCTTTTCCATCAGGAAACAAATTTTGTGTAATATAGATGATAAAACACCTTTTATGGTGTGCTGCGCGAGTGAACATATCTGTAACATCTTTTGAATTCTTACTTTCTTTTAATAAATCATCCAATACAACAACATCATTAGACTGAAGTTTATCCACTGGAATAATTCCTTCATGTCGAATAAAGTTGCGACTTTGCAATTCCTGAAACAGCGACGGTTGATAAATACCATAACACCAAATCACTCGATTGATAGGTTCCTTAAACAACTCCCTTCTTTTATCCAATAAATTCAGCGTGAAAACAGTTTTACCTGCATGAGATGGACCTGATACAGTCAGAACTTTATCACATTGAAGTCTGAAATCCATTTTATTACTTTGAGACTCAACATTTGCATAATTAACGCTTAGAGCCAAAGATATTTCCCAATAGGTTGCCCACGGCAGGAGCTATCATTGGAAGTATTGCTGAAAGGAAACCGCCCTTTTGTGTTAGAGTTTTCCTCTTTCTTTGAAGGGCGACTTTAGGATTGGAGATGAAACGCAATTTCGTAGCATATCGCTTAAGTAACTTTCGTTGTTTTGGCGCTAATTTCTTCGTCCTCAACTTCCTCACATGAGAAATAATTTCACAAATGAATTTATCGTTAGCATGTCGTATAGCATTGTATCGCTGATTTGCTTTCATTCGTCGGAGAGCTTGAATGGCTGAAGAAAACTTTTGACTTTTACGTTTCGTCATTTTACGTTTCGCCATTTTCCGTGTTAGTCTTTGCTAAAACTTGTCTTTACCACATTTGCATAGGTACTAACTATTGCGGCATTAGTGACACTCGAAATAAGCAATATCACAGTGGTTACATTTGCAAAGTTGAATGCAATTACGTATGAAACAGCGTTGACAAAAAGCATGCTTACATCTCTTGAAGATGCGCTTTTCATTTCCATCCTTTCGCTTACATACATCGCAACACATAGTTTCACCGTTACTGATGTCTATAGCAAGTCTTTTTGAAGATATGAATTTGCTAGCCTTTTCTAAATAATAGACGCATGTACAGAAGGAATATACTTCGAGAGTGAGCAGACATAGCTCGAAAACCAGTTGTGCTACAATCAAGTACCACTGCATTTTCAATTTTTCTTTATGGAAAGTTGAATGTGAATATCTGAAATCGCTTCAATCACTAGACTGCTACCATGATGGTTAAATGCGTTAAGACGTTCAGCAATTTTTATCATATGTCTTTTAAAAAATTCTTGGGGGTGATCTACCACTTCCATTGAATAAGAAGCAAAATGGAAAGAGCGACTTTCCACCTCTTCCTTTCCAAAATGACTAAACTTAATTTTCGCAACTAATCGCGCCATGACAATGCTATCAGAGAATGTATTCATTAACTCTAGAAATAGAGTGCTAGCATCATCGACCACTGCTTCGATGTCGGTCTCATCTTTATGAAAATTTATCACATAATCTTGAACAGCTCCTTTTAAACTTTGCCTATGAAAACGTAATGTTCCGCAGTCGTTTGAGAAAGACATGATCGCCCTTTAACTAACCCATCCATTGCATGAAAACAACAACTCTTCTCATAGTAACATTTATTGAATAACGGTAACAAGCATGCATTATAAATCAATGGTTTGAAAGAGATAAAATAGATACAGCTGATAACTATCATACAGCGAGCAATGATAACCATACAGGACTTTGGCAGTGTTGAGGTAAGGAGGAAAGAAGCATTGGTTATGAACGTAGCTACTACAACGAAGAGACAAAATAGGAACACACAAATCCTTAAAACGTTTCGTGACTTCATGATAATGTTGATTCACTCTACTATCCCAAGGCGGGAGCAAAATATCATCAATGATTAGATTGGGAAATACTTTCCTCTCCTTACCAGGATTATTACAAAAGATGCGTATAACATTGAAAGCAGCTAACCATCGTTTAAAGTCAATAAGAAGAGCACTTTCACAAGAAAAGCCATAGTCTTGCAAATATTTCAGATTAAGTCCATGAATGTGTTTTCTCGCCCATTGATCAACATTTGGATCGCAGTTGGCATGTTGATGATAGGCACTAACAATCTGATATGTTCAATTGTTCATAGCAATAGCACTGAGCTCCTGTACAGGTTCACCCTCATAATCCATAAAAATGATGATAGAAGCCTAAAACGGAAATTTACACATCTAAGGAAACGTTCTATAACATATTACAAAATGAAGAATTACATCGATGCTTTTCACGACAAAATACACAAATGATATGATGGCAACGAAGAAGTAAAATGTATCTAATAAGACCACGCCTACGACACTCAAAGCACATAAGCGAATTGTCATAGGGTAGAGTTAGGAAAGGATTAGCAATTCTCCTTCTTTGATTTGCGTTTTGATGTAGCATTCTTCTCCGACTTGCGCTTCGTACCACTGCTGTTAAGGATTTGATCAATTATGTCGTCCACGTTGGGTGGTTTCGGAATATATAGGATGGATTCCATATGCATGGAGAGAGAGGCTATTTTATTATCCTTGTGTCGACCATAATATAGCCCATTCACTTTGAAAAGGATATCCCAAGTACCTTCTCCGAGCTCATCACATCTGATGGGTATTGAATGATCTCCATCCTTCTTATAGTAAGTACACCAATGTGATACCGGTAGGCAAATGTGATTACCATCCCAAATCTTTCTATAGGGAGTATCCTTGTCATCTCTCGCCTTCCACTCTTGAGCAAGAGGAGTAGGAATGTCCATATTTAATGTCACGTACTCCTCAATAATATCAAGTTGGTGGCGAATGTACGGACTCACGGGGATCAGTATGTAGTCCCCATACTGATTGTGCATTATCTTGACATCCGTGGAAGGGAGCATTCCCGTTTGGAGTACTACGCTATGATCATCATAACGCAAGGCTTGTTTAAATTTACGCTGTAGCGGTGTAGGATTATGTACCTTGGATGTTTCTTCCACTGGCCTCAGTTGTAGATGATCTGACCGTAGCGAACCTTGTAACGTTTGACCGCCATTTTGTCCTACTAGTGCAGCAGATGGAGTAGATGCCTGAAAATGAAAAAAGATTGTATTAAGTTTACGTTCAAGGGAGGAGAGGGAGGGAAGTAGCGACTTACCATTTTAGTTGGATAATAGAACAGGGAACCTGAGAGAGAGAGAAAATGTGCGTCCGTCACTCGTGTGATTCAACGATGGAATGATTCTCACTGTGGAAGGCTCGCTATTTATAAAGAAATGCTTGATTCTCATTGGATGATGATCCTCATTGGACAATAACATCAAGGTGATTCGAAATCTGGCCTCCGTTTACCCATCCGAGCATTCGTTTTGGTGCTACAACCCAAAACGTCCCAAATTCTAACTCTGTCGTTTTTCGCCAATGTCCCAAAATCTTAAATGGTGTCTCACATCTAAACGAAGACAGATAGGAACAAGCCGATTCTTTCACTGAATTTGTCTCACTCTTAGCTTTCAAACGAGCTATCGCACGACAAAATCCGTCCACTGGAAGCCAAAATCGAAGCAAGCTGTCCAGAGGGGGGGGGGACGTCAGTGAAATTTCAGAATTTGATGAAAAATGTTTTGGTGACGGTCCCAGGTCGAAATTCCACACTTCGGAAAATTTTCAAATTTTTACCCATACAAAGCCACTCTGACACTTAGGATTTTTTCAGGTGAGCGAGCTCCGACCTAAAATCTTGTAACCGCTCTAACTTTTGAACGAAGACAGATAGGAATAAGCCGATTCTTTCACTGAATTTGTCTCACTCTTAGCTTTCAAACGAGCTATCGCACGACAAAATCCGTCCACTGGAAGCCAAAATCGAAGCAAGCTGTCCAGAGGGGGGGGGACGTCAGCGAAAATTTTTCTCTCCGATTGACTTGAAACTCACCATACCGATGCAGAATTTCACGCTGAATCCGAATCTGGCCTCCGTTTTCCCATCCGATGGTTCGTTTGGGCGCCACACACCAAAACGTCCCAAATTCTAACTCTGTCGTTTTTTCGAAAAATGTTGAAAATTTTTTCTCTCCGATTGACTTGAAACTCACCATACAGATAAAGAATTTCACGCTGATTCCAAATCTGAAATCCGTTTTCCCATCCGATGCTTCGTTTTGAAGCTACAGCCCAAAACGTCCCAAATTCTAACTCTGTCGTTTTTCGCCAATGTCCCAAAATCTTAAATAGCGTCTCACATCTAAACGAAGACAGATAGGAACAAGCCGATTCTTTCACTGAATTTGTCTCACTCTTAGCTTTCAAACGAGCTATGGCACGACAAAATCCGTCCACTAGAAGCCAAAATCGAAGCAAGCTGTCCAGAGGGGGGGGGACATCAGCGAAAATTTTTTTCTCTCCGATTTGACTTGAAACTCACCATACCGATGCAGAATTTCACGCTGAATCCGAATCTGGCCTCCGTTTTCTCATCGGATGCTTCGTTTGGGCGCTACAGACCAAAACGTCCCAAATTCTAACTCTGTTAAAATTTTGAAGAAAAATTTTTTCTCGTCGATTGCCTTGAAACTCACCCTACCGATGCAGAATTTTACGCTGAATCCGAATCTGGCAGCCATTTCACCATCCACGACAACCTAGACGGTCGCCCACGTCAACCTGGACGGTCGCCCACGTCAACCTAGACGGTCGCCCACGTCAACCTGGCGGTCGGACCAACTCACCCGAGTCTCACACTCCGTCGTTGCAGAGGGGGGGGGAGTCAGCGAACATGTTGTGAACGGGAACCCACCTGGCCGGCACACCACGACAGACCACAACCTCTGTCGTTCCAGAGGGGGGGGGACTCAGACCCGAAGCACCACGGCGGCCGACCACGACACTCTGCCGTTCCAGAGGGGGGGGCGCCGGTCGAGTGTTTGTCACTTGCTTACTACTGAGAAGCGCCGCCTGCTTGAAGAATTGCAAAAGGAGACATTAGAAGATAAAAAAGAAGTAAGTCGCCTTAGAGCTGAAAAAGACTCTCTCACAAAGAAGAAGGAAAAATAATGCGAACGTGTCGTAGAGACTGTTTTGAAACGGAAGGCAGCCGAGCTCCTCCACAAGATCTCCTCCCTTCCAAAGATACCAAAAATACCAAAGTGACTTTTCTGGTGAACTTCCATGTAGACTTTCAGAACAATGGCCAAAGATAATGGACAGCGTCAGCTGATTAGTAATCTTCGCAAATACATGTGGCAATATGCTCTTACCGTACTAAATTTGTTGTTTCAATTTGTTTAGTGATACATAAGTATACGATTTATTATATTGTATGCTCGTTCTATCTGTTAACATAATAGGCATACGCCCTTCCTACCAAAGTAATTACTTTCATGATAATTGGATAAGCATACTTTTTTGAAATACTTCCATCAACCCTTAAAATAAGTTAAATCGAAACTCTATACTCAGTGGCAGTTTCGTTTACTCTATCTTTAATTGCATCTGGCAGTTGAATGTGCGCATTTAATTTGCAAATTAAAATGTGAGCAGGATTCTTGTTACCCTGGGTAGCTTACATCAATTCTACGTGCATTAACTCAGATGTACATTTTAGTGCATTACAGTACTGCATGTCAGTCTAACTTTAAGTTCTTATGCAATGATGAGGAATTAAATATGAATGTGTAAAATAGCTCTGAAGCGGCTTTGCAACGAAATAGTGCTGTCTGGGATCACACTATTCAGAAAAGGTGACTTTTTTTCTATATATATATATATCATGCACGAAAATTTTCGGGATGCACGAAAATTTCGAAATTCTAGAATCCGGACACTGATTCGGCTGTTGTGTTAACTGCACGCAGAGATAAGAGAGAGAGAGATAGATCGACAGAGCTAGTTTTATTCTATTGTTGAATATAGGGTGCTAATTGTGACTATTATAATAGAACTTTGAGGGGATTTTCAATGTGACTGTGGACACAGTTACATCGGACGTACCGAGAGGACTTTGCGGGTCCGAATGAGAGAACATGTTCCTAGGTGGCTTGAGGATATAAAGACAAGACCGCGATCTAGAACAGCACCTCTAAGTTCTATCGCTCGACACATACACTGACTCTTTTCAGTATCGTCCACTTTGTACATATTTTTCTATTTTATCATCTTGTAAATATCGTTTTTCTTTGCCTGTATTGGAAGCACTGTACATAGCTGCGAGGCGACTTGTTTTATGTGTACATAAAGAGTTCCTTTATTCATTGTCTTTACCTTGGCACTGATTGGTTGGTGTCACTGACGGCAGTTATCATTGAATGTTTCTCAGCCATCTCTGTACATGTTCACACTTGGCCGTCCACCCTTGACAAGAGGCCACGAAAGCGCTCGGGTATCAAACACATGAAGTCAATTGTGTTGCTTTCATTATTAAAACTTAAGATAATATTAGGTGAGATGGTGGCATTGTTTCATGTGTTATGGCCTACTATTCCCTGGGTTGGTATATTGTGTCGATTTGCAGCAGTCATTAACAACTATTTTTCAAAATTCGAATTAAAAATTGGTCCACAAAGTCATAATTGAAAGTGGGCGGTGCACTGGTTGTAAGAATATCTCAAGAATTCAATAGAAAAAAATTCTAATTATAGGATGATTTCTCCTTCATACGATTAAGAAACCTAGCGCTTTTGTCGAATAAACACATTGAAAGCTTCTTCACCGACAATAATTTCTCAGATAAGTGAATAGTCGCTGGAACTTTTCAATTAATCATTAAATGACACATGTGATATAGTGTGATGATATTTTGGAAGCTGATATTCGAAAGCATGTAAAGATTTTGAAAATTGTTCAAATATAGTGAACAGGGGAGCCCTTTCAAGTAAAATGAATACTCTGAGATTTCTTGACCTCTGATTTCAAGCTGGAGCAATGTATGTTCTGTAAATCGACATTGCAAGTTGCATATGTGACTGATAATACTCTTGATAGATTATAGGAGCGATATTTCAAAATGATGAACGTACAGAGCGTTTTAAAGGATTTCTTTCTTTGTCATCCTGTCGCCGCAGTATTTTGTAAATTCACTATTGCTTTTGTGTATGATCTTTGGACAAGGGGCAGCAATCCAGATCACAATTTGGCTTGATAAAGATAAATACAAATAAGAAAACATGGACACCAGCTCGCACAATTTGCGTTTTGGCCCAACTTAGTTCCTCCGGCGTGTGCCATAATTTTCATGCAATTTCCATTCTAGGACTTTCTATATCCTCTCTCTCTCTCTCAGCGTTTGATTCTTTGCTGACCGTTAATTTTCCTTTCTCTTTTTCACAAGATGTTGAATATCTCGTTTACGAAACGAAAATGGCGTATGCTGACCGGCTACATATATACATGTACATGTACACAAGAAATATGAACTATGAACATGAGAACGCACATAGGAACGACGCAGGGAACGGCACACAGGAATAACGAGGATAGGATACGGGCACATGAGTTAGATTGAAGCGAGGAAACTTTTGATACATTAACATATACGCGTCATGCAATAATCGGAATTGAATCTCATTATGGAATTGGAATTGGAATTGAACTGTTTCGACTGGAATTGGAATTGGAATTGAAATTTCTGCTCTGGAATTGGAATTGGAATTAAAAAATTTCAGTGGAATTTTTCCAGCTCTGTGTCCAACCAAAGAGGCATCATCTCTACGTGATTGTTGGCTGTTTATAATTATCTTAAAAGATTTCCAAATTAGACTTGACTTGACTTGAACCACCCTCTTAATCATGTTTGCAAGTGGACAGGCATTTGCTATATTTATTTTTCATGATCGTTAGCTGTTTGTAATTGTCTTTAAAGATTTCCAAAAATGCGCTATTGGTCCACACTCGCAATCATGTTTTCACATGGATTTATTTGTCATACTTGTAATTCCTTTTTTATACTGATCGTCAGCTGCATGATTGGGTTTGAAAATTTCCAGACTGAACACTTTATCTCCTTCGTAATCATCCTAATCTCGTCATTTGTTTCATGACACATTTTTCATCGGAACTTCTCTAGTGCTCATGTATCACAAAAACCGCCGTTTCCAAAAATAGTGTATTTGAAATGTACAGTACTCATTGAAGACGTTAAAGATACATAATATGATTACGTAATTGCGTACTAAATTTGAATACATGATTTAAATGTAATTGCCTCCGTTTTCAATCACCTTTTGCATATGCTCCATTAATATGCTCAGAGCTCGCGACATACGTTCCACTGTAAACATAGGCAACTCTCGAGTCAGAAATTCACGAATGTCTTCAGCTGAATTGAAATTTGAGCGAAGTGCTTCAAGTCTTGGAAAAATATAACGGTCGGTAGTAAGTAAAACTCCACCACTGTACCGCGCAAGATGGCCGCCGTCGCTGACGTCCCCCCCTCCTGTCAGCCGAGTCGGTCGTGGTGAGCCGGCGTGTTGCTTCGAGTCTGACGTCCCCCCTTCCTGTCAGTCGAGTCGGTCGTGGTGAGCCGTCGTGTTGCTTCGAGTCTGACGTCCCCCCCTCTGGCCGGCCGACGTAGCGAGCGGTGGTTTGTGATGCGCTCTCCAGGTTGGCGTGGTGTGCCGGCCAGGTTGGGAGGGTGGAATGTCGTAGCTCACCTGAAAAAATCATAAGTGTCAGAGTGGCTTTGTATGGTCAAAATTTTGAAAATTTTCCAAAGTGTGGCATTTCGACCTGGGACCTTTACCAAAACATTTTTCATCAAATTTCACTGACCCCCCCCCGACAGCGATCTTCTAACTTTGGTTCTAGTGGACGGATTGACGGATTTTGTCTTACAGCTACTCGTTTGAAAGAGGAGAAACAACTGCTCGGTGACATTTTTAGTTGCGAGTCAATCGGACCAGCCGTTCAAAAGTTAGAGCTGTTGCAAGATTTTAGGTCGGAGCTCAACTGAAAAAATCCTGAGTGTCAGAGTGGCTTTGTATGGACAAAATTTTGAAAATTTTCCAAAGTGTGGCATTTCGACCTGGGACCCTGACCAAAGTTTGTTTAATCAAATTTCACTGACCTCCCCTCCCCGGCACCAAACTTCCAATTTTGCTTCTAGCGATCGTAGAAAGTCGTGTAATAGCTCGTTTGAAAGCTAAGAGTGAGACAAATTCAGTGAAAGAAACGGCTTGTTCATATCTGTCTTCGTTTAGATGTGAGACGCCATTCAAGATTTGGGAGATTGGCGAAAAAACGACAGAGTTAGAATTTCCCAAGAAACAGCTCCAGCGGGCGAACGAAGGCTCGGATTGGTAAACGGAGGCCAGAATTGGAATCAGCTTGATGTTATTGTCCAATGAGGATCATCATCCAATGAGAATCAAGCATTTCTATATAAATAGCGAACCTTCCACAGTGAGAATCATTCCATCGTTGAATCGCACGAGTGACGGACGCACATTTTCTCTCTCTCTATTCTATTATCCAACTAAAATGGTAAGTCGCTACTTCCCTCCCTCTCCTCCCTTGAACGTAAACTTAATACAATCTTTTTCATTTTCAGGCATCTACTCCATCTGCTGCACTAGTAGGACAAAATGGCGGTCAAACGTTACAAGGTTCGCTACGATCAGATCATCTACAACTGAGGCCAGTGGAAGAAACAACCAAGGTACATAATCCTACACCGCTACAGCGTAAATTTAAACAAGTCTTGCGTTATGACGATCATAGCGTAGTACTCCAAACGGGAATGCTCCCTTCCACGGATGTCAAGATAATGCACAATCAGTATGGGGACTACATACTGATCCCCGTGAGTCCGTACATTCGCCACCAACTTGATATTATTGAGGAGTACGTGACATTAAACATGGACATTCCTACTCCTCTTGCTCAAGAGTGGAAGGCGAGAGATGACAAGGATACTCCCTATAGAAAGATTTGGGATGGTAATCACATTTGCCTACCGGTATCACATTGGTGCACTTACTATAAGAAGGATGGAGATCATTCAACACCCATCACATGCGACGAGCTCGGAGAAGGTACTTGGGATATCCTTTTCAAAGTGAATGGGCTATATTATGGTCAGCACAAGGATAATAAAATAGCCTCGCTCTCCATGCATATGGAATCCATCCTATATATTCCAAAGCCACCCAACGTAGATGACATTATTGATGAAATCCTTAACGCGGGTGGTACGAAGCGCAAGTCGGGCAAGAATGCTACTTCCAAACGCAAGTCAAGGAAAGAGAATTGCTAATCCTTTCCTAACTCTACCCTATGACAATTCGCTTATGTGCTTTGAGTGTCGTAGACGTGGTCTTATTAGATACATTTTACTTCTTCGTTGCCATCATATCATTTGTGTATTTTTTCGTGAAAAGCATCGATGTAATTCTTCATTTTGTAATATGTTATAGAACGTTTCCTTAGATGTGTAAATTTCCGTTTTAGGCTTCTATCATCATTTTTATGGATTATGAGGGTGAACCTGTACAGGAGCTCAGTGCTATTGCTATGAACAATTGGACATATCAGATTGTTAGTGTCTATCATCAACATGCCAACTGCGATCCCAATGTTGATCAATGGGCGAGAAAACACATTCATGGACTTAATCTGAAATATTTGCAAGACTATGGCTTTTCTTGTGAGAGTGCTCTTCTTATTGACTTTAAACGATGGCTAGCTGCTTTCAATGTTATACGCATCTTTCGTAATAATCCTGGTAAGGAGAGGAAAGTATTTCCCAATCTAATCATTGATGACATTTTGCTCCCACCTTGGGATAGTAGAGTGAATCAACACTACCATGAAGTCACGAAACGTTTTAAGGATTTGTGTGTTCCTATTTTGTCTCTTCGTTGTAGTAGCTACGTTCATAACCAATGCTTCTTTCCTCCTTACCTCAACACTGCCAAAGTCCTGTATGGTTATCATTGCTCGCTGTATGATAGTTACCAGCTGTATCTATTTTATCTGTTTCAAACCATTGATTTATAATGCATGCTTGTTACAGTTATTCAATAAATGTTGCTATGAGAAGAGTTGTTGTTTTCATGCAATGGATGGGTTAGATAAAGGGCGATCATGTCTTTCTCAAACGACTGCGGAACATTACATTTTCATAGGCAAAGTTTAAAAGGAGCTGTTCAAGATTATGTGATAAATTTTCATAAAGATGAGACCGACATCGAAGCAGTGGTCGATGATGGTCACTCTATTTCTAGAGTTAATGAATACATTCTCTGATAGCATTGTCATGGCGCGATTAGTTGCGAAAATTAAGTTTAGTCATTTTGGAAAGGAAGAGGTGGAAAGTCGCTCTTTCCATTTTGCTTCTTATTCAATGGAAGTGGTAGATCACCCCCAAGAATTTTTTAAAAGACATATGATAAAAATTGCTGAACGTCTTAACGCATTTAACCATCATGGTAGCAGTCTAGTGATTGAAGCTATTTCAGATATTCACATTCAAATTTCCATAAAGAAAAATTGAAAATGCAGTGGTACTTGATTGTAGCACAACTGGTTTTCGAGCTATGTCTGCTCACTCTCGAAGTATATTCCTTCTGTACATGCGTCTATTATTTAGAAAAGGCTAGCAAATTCATATCTTCAAAAAGACTTGCTATAGACATTAGTAACGGTGAAACTATGTGTTGTGATGTATGTAAGCGAAAGGATGGAAATGAAAAGCGCATCTTCAAGAGATGTAAGCATGCTTTTTGTCAACGCTGTTTCATACGTAATTGCATTCAACTTTGCAAATGTAACCACTGTGATATTGCTCATTTCGAGTGTCACTTATGTCGCAATAGTTAGTACCTATGCAAATGTGGTAAAGACAGGTTTTAGCAAAGACTAACACGGAAAATGGCGAAACGTAAAATGACGAAACGTAAAAGTCAAAAAAGTCTTCAAAGTTTTCTTCAGCCATTCAAGCTCTACGACGAATGAAAGCAAATCAGCGATTCAATGCTATACGACATGCTAACGATAAATTCATTCGTGAAATTATTTCTCATGTGAGAAAGTTGAGGACGAAGAAATTAGCACCAAAACAACGAAAGTTACTTAAGCGATATGCTACGAAATTGCGTTTCATCTCCAATCCTAAAGTCACCCTTCAAAGAAAGAGGGAAACTCTAACACAAAAGGGCGGTTTCCTTCCAGCGTTACTACCGATGCTAGCTCCTATCGTGGGCAACGTATTGGGTAATATCTTTGGCTCTAGACGTTAATTATGCAAATGTTGAATCTCAAAGTATTATAATGGATTTCAGACTTCAATGTGATAAAGTTCTGACTGTATCAGGTCCATCTCATGCAGGTAAAACTGTTTTCACGCTGAATTTATTGGATAAAAGAAGGGAGTTGTTTAAGGAACCTATCAATCGAGTGATTTGGTGTTATGGCATTTATCAACAGTCGCTGTTTCAGAAATTGCAAAGTCGCAACTTTATTCGACATGAAGGAATTATTCCAGTGGATAAACTTCAGTCTAATGATGTTGTTGTATTGGATGATTTATTAAAAGAAAGTAAGAATTCAAAAGATGTTACAGATATGTTCACTCGCGCAGCACATCATAAAAGGTGCTTTATCATCTATATCACACAAAATTTGTTTCCTGATGGAAAAGAAGCTCGTACACGAAACCTGAATACACACTATTATGCTATTTTCAAGAATCCGCGAGATAAAAGTCAATTTGAAATTTTAGCGCGACAAGTTACACCAAGAGGATCAAAAACCTTAATTGAAATTTTTCAAGCAGCTACTGAAAAACCACACGGTTACTTATTCATTGACTTTACGCGAGAGTGTCCTGAAGAATTTAGATTTCGAAGTGATATTTTGAAAACTCCCATGATTATCTACAAACTATGAGTTCTTATTCTCGCATGATTGTTATTCCTCAGGATGAATATGTACAATTGACTGCCATGCAGCAAGTAAAGCAACCTCTTGCAAATCAAATGTATAGGAAAGAAATAGATTATCAGCAAAATGTTCACATCAAAGATCCACATCGTGCTGTATTATTACAATCGGAAACTGTTGAGCATTTGAAAAACTTGAAGAATAAGATGCGTGACTCTGTATCGACTGCTACACCTTTAGCATCTCGCGCACATGCCATATCTCTTTTCAGCAGTATTGAACCCCATCTCAATGTAAATGATAGAGGAGAAATCATTACAGATGAAAATAAAGTGATTGATGCTTCACGTTATGAAGACTTGATTCAGTATGCGACACGTAGAAAGCGCCGTCAGGGCTATGTTCCACCTGGTTGGTCATACTTTCTTAAACTATTGAAAAAGCATAATGTGCCAAAATTTGCTTTGAATAATGAGACATTGAAAGAACTTGATTCAACAGTGGCTACTGTTCCAATGCTTCAGACGATGAAAATGCCAACAAATTGGTTTAAGACGTCACCTGCTACATCCCCTCCCACACTCACTAAGCAAACAAGAGGAAGAACTCGACGTAGATCTACACCACCACTAAAACTAGTAAAAGGAAAACGTAAAACAGCTCCTCCCAAGAAATACATGTTCTCAGACTATTAATATGAAGCAGATGTGTTGATTGCCATGTAATGAGCCGCCAGAGGTGAGTGTCGTTGTCACTTGCACTTGCTGCGCCAGCTCTCACAATGAAACTCCTAAGCAATGTGAACACGATCGCAAAACCGCTAAAGCTAAATGCTGCAGTTGTTGTAAATGTAGAAAAGCAAGAAAACAAAAAGATGAGAAGGAGGAAAAAGAGTCAGTCGTCATCGACTGAGCGTTTGAAGTCAATCTATTATGATGTAAAACATCCGGCAGGATTTGCATCGATCAAGAAATTATCAAAAGCGAGTGGTCTTCCACAATCACAAGTGAAACGATGGTTAAAGGGTCAGGCTACCTATGCACTCCACAAACAAGCGAAAAAGAAGTACCGCACCCGCCATTATATTGTTCATGACATCGATGAACAGTGGCAAGCAGATTTGTGTGATGTTGCCTCCATTTCAAAACATAACTCGGGCAATAATTTTATTTTAACCGTCATTGATATTTTCTCGCGTTATGCGTGGGCTCAACCTTTAAAAACTAAAGAAGGAAAGGAGTAGCAAAAGCATTCCAAACAATTTTTTGAGAAGGTCGCATTCCAAAAAGAGTTCAGAGTGATCAAGGAAAAGAGTTTGAAAATCAGCATGTGAGAAGATTATTTGAGAGGCATGACATTGCGCTGTTTAATGTAAAGAGTGCTTATAAAGCTGATCTCGTTGAACGTTTTAATCGCACATTAAAAAATCGCTTGTGGCGACATTTTACTGCCAACTTGACACAAAATTGGACAAAGGTTCTACAAGATACACTCCATGCCTACAATCACTCTATCCATCGTTCTATTGGACTCAGACCAGTAGATGTAAATGCTGACAATGTAGATAAAGTGCGCGAATCATTCCAACGTAAACGCACTCATGTGCAAAGTGATGTGAAAATTGGTGATAAAGTTCGTATCTCAAAAGTGAAGAGTGTTTTTGCTAAAGGGTACCTTCCGAATTGGACAGAGGAGGTATTTACAGTATCAAGGATTGATCAAAAAGACTCTCCCACCACCTACAAGTTGAAAGATTACGATAATGAAGAAATTGAGGGTAGCTTTTACCGCGATGAGATTGAGGTAGTCACTGAAAGTGAAACATATTTGGTAGAGAAAATCATTCGATGTAAAAAACGACAAGGTGAAGAATGGTGTCTTGTTAAATGAACTGATTATCCTTCAAGTATGAACTCTTGGATGCGTCGTGCCGACATCTTTCATCTAAGTGATCGACAGTGATTCATGCAAAGTTGTAACTAACAATGTTAAGGGTTTGAGCTATGAATCCAACTGCCTCATTTTATTCACGACCCTCCTATGTAAGTAGTGGAGGACAAATTTACAGCGGCGCTCGCCGCCAACGTGGAGGTAGCATACTTGGTGCACTGAAATCTGTTGTAGCACCTCTCATATCCAATGTCGGAAGATCTTTAAAACGAAATGTTTTAAGTAATGCCTTTGGCTTTGCTGGTGATGTTGCTAGTGATCTTTCCAGAGGTAGAAGTTTTAAGAGCAGTTTGTTGAATCGTGGGAAGGAACGCGGTTTAAAAACATTGAAGCAGACCTTTGCTGGTGTTACTCAAGGAAAGAAATCGCCTAAACGAATGAATAAAGGAAGAAGGAAACATCGCGGAGCTGGTAAGGTGCGATCTTCAGTCAAAAGGCATTCACGCAAACGTCGCAGAGGCTCTAATCATTCATCAGGCGGTAAACGACGACGCTGCCATAACTTCTAATTATGGAGTGTAAAACTTCCGGTTTTTGTTTGTTTGATCAACAAGCCATACAGACAGATATTCTTAGTTCAAGTATTGTAGATTATCATCCTCGAACAGCTGAGAATGCTGGCCCCATTGAATTTGTTATTCCTGGTGGTAGTGATGACTACATAGATTTGAGTTATGCGATGGTTGAGTTGAGGTTTAGAATTCAGCAAGCAGATGGAACTGCTATTGACGATACACATAAAGTTGGACAGAACAATTTACCATTGACTACATTACTTCGCGATGTTTCTCTAACGATTGGAGAGCAGCAGGTGGAAGGTGGCCAAAGCGATTATCCCTATAAATCATATTTCAATCATGTATCACAGTTTCATCCAGCAGCACAAAAAAGTCATATGGAAGCCATGGGATGGTACAGAGATGAAGCAGGAAAATTTGATGCTGAAACAAACAGTGGCTTTGTAAAGCGATCTGCTACACGTATGATTATAGATAGTAAAGTATGTCATCTATGGTCCGCTGAATTTAGACTTCTTTAGACAGTCAAAGTTTTTACTCTGTAATACCAGCATGCGACTCAAGCTGACATTGAATAAGCCTGAATTTGCGCTGAATGCATTTGCTAAAGTTGACAATTTTAGAATTCATGTGGAAGATATTGCACTTTACATTCGTCGAGTAGTACCGAATCCAAGTGTCATTAGAGGGCATGCTGAAGGTCTTAACCGCCAAAATGCCATTTACCCCGTTCAGCATACAAAGCTTCTCACCTTTACAATTCCGAAAGATCAAAAGAGTTTCATGAAAGATGGCCTCTTTCCATCGGAAGCACCGAAGCTCCTCATGGTGGCAATGGTTGAAAATGATGCATTTAATGGTAATATAAAGAAGAATCCTTTCAATTTTAAACACAATCAGTTAAGTGAAATTGCTTTACGTGTAAATGGTGTGAGTCATCCTGGTCCACCCTACAAACCAGATTTTGCTTCGGATCAATTTATGCGCAGTTATGTTGATTTTATGGATGTCTTTGGCTTTTACAATACGGATGACACCAACGGACTATGAAAGAGTTTAAGACTGGATATACTATTTATGCATTTGATTTGACTGCTGACAGCGATATTAGTGCACCCTATCGTCAAGCGAACATGCCTCATAATATTCGTTTAGATTTGACGTTCAAAAGAACACTACCTGAGACGATCAATGTATTAATTTATGCAGTCTTCGATTCAAATATTGAAATTACAAAGTATCGTGACGTGATTCTTCAGTATAATCGTTAATGAGTTGGTTGACTGCTGACGATATTAAAACTAAAGTACAGCGTAATGCAGACGAAGCGACGTTGAAAGCTTTCGATAATGTCTATTCGCTCGATACCTTACCACCTGCAGTAAATCACTATCCCATCTTTATTGTGCTAAACACTCATTCGCAGAATTTAGGCGGTGAGCATTGGAAAGCGATCTTTATTGGAGAAGACCGACGTGGTGAACTATTTGACTCTCTTGCTCAACCTCCAAATATAGCAACACAGCAGTGGTTGAGAAAACATACGCATCGATATCAGCGAAATGAACGCATACTACTACATCCACTTTCATCAACGTGTGGTGCTTTTGTACTGTACTTCATCTTAAAACGTTTACATGTATCTCGATTTGTATCTGTTATTCAAAACTTTTCATGTAATCCATCCTCTAATGAAAAAATGATTTGTAAGTTCTATCATGATTTGAAATAAAAACATTATGTTGGAAAAATTGTTTTTTATTTTACAATCCGCTGGGTACGTACATACTCGATGAGATAGTCTAGGATCACATTTGCTTGTACATGAGATTTTAGTCCAGTAATGATCACTTTACTATTATGACAGATTTCAACATGCACAGGTAACCAACAACTAATGAGAGCTGCAGGAAAAAGTTCGGGTTCATAAAACAAATTGTAACTGCTGGTACGAATCTTCAAAAATGATAGACTTTCACTCAATTGAGTAGAGATCACCATATTGTCCACAGTCAGATTCGACATCACACACCTCTCCCTCTTCCATATCCGACGTAGTAGTCTCTGTAGCTCTAAGCGCATTGACTGCGCCGATGAATGAGAAAGGGCGCCGAGAATCTGTACAGTCCCATTTGGGAAGAGTTGAAGATTCCGTGAATTGTTCATCTTCACCACTAACATTTGAGGACGGCCCGGGTAATACTTGCTGTTTGGAAGGTGTTGGTGTAATGTTGTGAGATCGATTTTGGTGTAGAGTCTGAAGCGACGGAGAATGTTGACGATGGTTTAGCGATGGCGCTTCATGATGAAAAAATGAGTAAATTGAGCAATGTACCTTCCTTTTATACTTTTCCCAACTACCTTGATGAAATGTGAAGTTAGTATGGAGTTGGGAATGATAGAGTTGAATTCGCCGTTTGTTGACGCGCAACCAGATGCGATTTCCAATACGTGAATGTCTTTTCATATAGAAGTATTTCAAATCCTTCATGATATGATGTAGAGATTGAAAATGACGATAAGATAAAGCAAACTCTCTTCTCACATTTCCAGTTGAATCTTTGAAATAGACGTTTCGATCATGATCCGTTTCAATACGTTGTAGGGAATCTAATTTCCAACTCATGGTGCGTGGTAGTCATGTCTGATTAAGATTTGCATAGTAGGGCGATGAACTCACGACGAATAAATGTCATGATGGAGCGATGTATGTGTCTTCTATACTTCTCCCAATTGTATTTGCGAAATGAGAATGGCAGATTTGAATTTCATTTCTGTAATGTTGAAGCCAAACTTGATCACCCAAGGAGATGAATCTTAATGTTTCAAAATATTCCAAATGCCTCATGATATCATTGAGGTTGACAAATTGTCGCCATGTTAATGTAATACCTCTTGATGTATGACCATGAGAATTTTTGAAATGTACGTTTCCATTACGATCAACTCTGATATATTGTAGAGAGTCCAAAATCCAAGTCTTCATGATGTTATGCAAAGCCGGAGATCAGCAATATCAAAATGTCATTTTATCATATTTTGCTTAGAAATGCGGCCGCAAATAGATTTACTAGTAATCGAGCTGCACTCTTTTCTACTCCCATTGATCATGTACAACAGCTAAATGGAAATTGGGAAGTGGGTGTCACTCAACTTGTTCATAGCAACTGTGTCTATACTTTTGATCATGAGGTGATGACTATTAATATGAGGCGTACAGCTGCTTATCAATGTGAAAAGGGGTGCCGAGTATACATTCCACAGTGGTCAAAGAAAGATCTCTTATCATGTAAAAAGTTTATATATGATTTCTTGAATAAAGCGTGTAAACATATTGTCCAATTTACTCCGCACAATGATGATTATAATTATGTACATCATGTACGTGTAGTTGAGAAAGATTGGATTGTTGGTTTAAGTCCAAGTTTAAGAAATGATTTAGGTTACCTCGCTAGCGCCTTAACAAGCTATGATAATTATACCGTTAATTACCACCCAAGTGGTCATAAACAGTTAATATATCGAGAGGAAGCTTATTATGTAGATCTTATTCCAAGAAATGAGAAGACGTTGGTGAAGAAGATTGTGATTAAGCCAAGACAAACATGACTCCTGAAACATTATTGAAGAAATTTAATTATCTCCTTCGAGTTGATGGCAAACAAGTGGCAACATTGACTTATATCAAATCATCTAATCATATTGCAAG
Source organism: Prostheceraeus crozeri (assembly GCA_907163375.1). Classification (NCBI taxonomy): domain Eukaryota; kingdom Metazoa; phylum Platyhelminthes; order Polycladida; family Euryleptidae; genus Prostheceraeus; species Prostheceraeus crozeri. Next base: position 51,728 of record CAJQUW010006326.1, on the reverse strand, counting down.
AAGTAAATTAAATGATGATAATCAAGTATTATTTTGTTCAAAAGATTTTCATCAGTTCTCACGACATCGTTCTGCAGCTGTTCATGGAAAATTTGATATGCAACATTTGCCATGTGAAAGGTCAAATCAATTTGATACAGAATGGACCGTATCTTTATACAGAAAGTGTGTAGAGCCTTTAGGTGGTATCTTACATGAAACAAGAGTGTTGATGTCTCGCATTATTACTTCGGTTAAATTGGTTGTAGATTATTTAAATGAAGTGATTAATGAGCAACAAATTTCATTTTCTGAAAAAGAAGGTGTTTTGTCTCTCACTATAAGTGGAAAAGGTATTGAACTAATTATGGATAAAACTCTAATGGACATTTTGGGTTTTGATCAAAATATCTTTAAAAGTGGTACTGTAACCAAAGCTAGCGCAGACATGTCACTATCGCGTCGTATTAACTATTTTCAGATATATTCCAATATTGGTGAAGATGTACGTGTGGGAGATGTTGAAGCTCCATTGCTAGCAATGATACCATACCAGCCAAAAAGCTGCAGTGTTTTATCTGAGCATACTTTCAAGAAAGTGCATTATACAAAGCTGAAATCAAACTACATCCCACAAATTGATATTGCAATTTATGACGATGCTGGTGCGTTGATTCCTTTTCATAAAGATGCTGTGACAAGTATCGCACTCCATTTTCGAATGAAGAGTTAATGCAAAAGTATGCTAATATATTTTTCCAATGTGAATAATATGGAAAGTGAAAATAAGGACTCGTTTCTAATCTACTTGCCCAGTAATGCTTCTATGAATAAATTTCCAAAAAATAAACCATCAGACTACCGAGTAGAATTAAATCGCCCACTACATTTGGAAGGTGAATGGGAGGTTGGCGTTTCTAGTATTTGCTATGATAGCAATATTCAGAATGTGAATGATTTGGAAGAAATGATATTGACTCCTCGCACCCATGATGGAATAACGATGAATAATGCATTCCAGTTCCCATACAATTTAACGTCAGATGGAAAGTGGAACTATGAATGAATTCAGATAAAATCAGATTATTATGGTCCATTTGGGAATGAGAAAATTATTAAGGCATTCAACAGTGGTAATGCTTCCATCATGAAGAATAAGGATCAGAAAGTTTATGAGTTTACTATCTATCATTGGAGTGGGAGACAGTTCCTTCGCTTTCATTCTTTTACTAAAGGTCTTACACTGAGGTTGGATAATGAATTCTATCCACATCTCGGTTTTGGTCATAGACTACATCTAACGTCAATTGCTACTGCAAATGTTAAAAAAGTTTATTCAAATCGAATCAACAAATTTCATTATAAATTTAAAATATTTGATGAAGATGTTGTAGAATACGAAGAACGCATCATTTTGAAAAAGCGTGGTGTTCAACCTTTATCACTTATTGAGTTAGTAAAACGATGGAATGAGACTGTGGGTAAGAAGTATGGAGAGAAAATTATGGCGGATAAAAATAAGTTGGTTATTCAGAAATATAATGACAAACTTACAGTTTATTTCTCTCCAACCTTGCGTCATTTTGTAAGACACTATACACCTATTATTGGAAGCGGTCTGGTGTATGCTTCTCATGAATATCACACTAAAGCTGATTCAGTTAATGATGAATGGTGGGTGGACATCTATGGTGATCACATCAAGAAAATTTACCAGTCTTATGAAGAATCTAAAGTTGCTATCAATATAATGCGCGTCTATATCATACAGTTGAAAGCTTCATTCATGTAGTAAATCCTTATATACAACAGAAGTTGAAGCATGTGATGAAAAGTAAATATGATGTAAAGACACACCACATTTCGTTTTCAATTGAAAATCAACGCGTTGTTCTGAAACTGGGTGATGACATTCAATGTCAATTGAGTAAAAATTTGAAAAATCTCTTTGGTTTTTCAATGCTACAAACTGTGTTTACTGCTGCGCATACGATTGGTATAGAAACACCAATGACACTTGATAAACATGAACAGCACCTTTACATTAAAAGTGATTTGATTCTACCTATTTCTGTTGGTGAGAAAAAAGAACATATTTTACGTGATTTCATTCATGATAAAGACGCTTCATATGGAATATTCGAGGAGATGTTTGAATCTATTTTCTATCATCCCGTCGTCAAACAAACTATACCCTCTATTTCTATCAAAATTACCAATGGTTTACAAGAGTGCATCCATGTCAAAGATACTAAATCCCTCGTAACTTTAGTGTTTCGGAAAACAAAGTGAAGTCATTGTGATATGTTTATTGAAATAAAAATATGTGTATGAAAAAGTCTTCACAGATATAGGGGGAATGGGCTGACTGTAGGCATATATTCACAAGGAAGAAACGATCTCATGCGATACATAAAACAACCATGTATATCTACAAAAAGCAACATCAAAATACTGAGTTAAAGTTGATTATGTCAATACATCTCCTGAATGTGGTAGCGTGAGTTTTATTCTTTTGGGTGGAGGTATGTTTGTGTCAGGATGTCCATGTGGAAGAGATAGTGTTATGTCCTATCCAACACCTCTTATCCTCCCATGCTGAAAGCGCTCGTTTCTTGAACGTGTGCGTTTTCGCAGTATGAACTTGAGATTTTAAGATTGTCATATTGACAAATGTTATAGTTCTATTTTTATAGGCCTTTTTATAGGACCGATGTTTCATTTTGTGAACAATGGATTTTGATATACCTTTAGCACGCTTAATACTATCTGCACATTCTTTTAATTTCATGAAATACATTTTAGGACGGAGGAGAATCATTTCATCTATTTCCTTTCCTGCTGTTTCATCCTTAAAACAGCCAAGTTTGGCTTTATTCTGTATGGAATAGAGTGGATGAGTGGGATTGTAGTTAGATGTGTCGAAATATTTTTCTAATGACTTACCTACTTCATTAAAATTTAAATCTTTTTGAGTGGTAATTCCTAAAAAGAAACTACCTGTATCACCACCCAGCAAGCGAACCTCTTTTACGAGAGGGCATGGTTTTAATATCTTGTAGAAGAGTTGATGCATTTCAAGCTTGGAATAATCTAAAACGGCTTGCTCAATATAGATGGGTTTGCACAACTCAACTTCTGATTTTATCATTTTAACACCTACAAGATCCTCATCGATAATGTCTCTATCAATGAAAAGAGGTGATGAGGTCAATTTGTGATATTTTTGTTCATCAACGACTGATTTGTAGTTCATACGTTTTCTAACATCCTCCATGGTCTTTCCGAAAAGACTGTTATTCTTATATTTATAAAAATCCTTTTCAAAATTATTTTGGGCGAGTGCACGTTTTTGACTGTTACTATCTATTCAGGGTTTGAGGAAGACTTTCTGTCTAAATTTGATAATGCGGCGAACTGACTTTAGAAGCATGCCCATTTCTAAATAGAATTTTAGTATGCAGAAGTGCACGAGATAATTTTTCTTATCATATTGGGTGAGCAAAAGTTTGCGGCATGGTTTGTACCTTGGCTGTCCACACTGTTAAGTTATTATGAAATTGTGACATGAAAGGTGAAAACATATCTTCAGTCACTTCACCAGATTCAGGTGCGAGTGGGAAATCAGCAGTTTTATTTTTAACACTATTTGGATAAATCAAATCCACTTCAAAATAATATCCCCAATCACCTTCATCTGGAATCTTCAGAATGTTTGAAGGGTTGGAGTAATACGCAAGCTCATCTTGATTTAACCAACTAAACTCGGAGTGAGGTAGTGGTTTAGACAGTGAACGGCCATATAAATTATTTTGGTCATAGTACTTTAGGTGGATATGATCATTACCTACTGTTTTAGATTTTATGTGATGTTTATTCACAAATGTGAGACCACCGCGTATTCCGCGCTCAAATATGTTATACATCTCGGGGTCTTGTAAGAGATGGATGGTCTCACCAGTCATTTTAAAGGCTGATTTAAAGGACATAGCTGGTAGACTGACAAAGTGGACAGGATCTAAATTGTCTTCTTCTAATGCCACTCGTCGAAACTCCTGAAAGACATCAGCCAGCAAAATGACATCTAATTCTAAGTAAGCGATCATATAATCGCCAAACGTTTTACAATCAAATTTTAACCATGCCTCTTGAGCATGTTCATAGTCCTCTACTGGACAATCTTGACCCGTCAAATCGTTTTGGAATTTGTCAATGGAAGGAAGGGTTGTTTCATTTAGTTGAGACATCGAGCTAAAATACGCATAGGGAAAGACTCCTTTGCGAGTGATTATTTCATCCGTCAAGTTTGGATAGTGTTTCTTAAAAGTTTGACTATGGGGAAGAAACTTGAGATTACGAACGAGAGAAGCTAGTGACGCTGACATGAATTGGAATGAATCTAAAAATTTTATTTCGAAGAAGACTGTCTTATTTTCTTTAGTTTTATCTACTGGTACTTTTGCTGTCATTGCCATGAATTTTTCTCTCGTTTGCGCTATTACATTAAACTGCCACGATTTCATCTGGCTCAACCCTCCCTTTATGAGCATATGACTGTCATAGCCCTTAAAGTTATGAAAAATGACGGGTAGTACACGACGTCTCAACCTAAGTGAAAAGTTACATTTGGAGCAGAGTGCGTTTCTAAATTTACCAGTGATGTGATCATGATCACGCACTTTCTTAATTTTATCGTCATCAAACGTTTTATGACATTTAGGACAGGATGTGCAACTTTCAAATTTTTGTTTGTCTTCATCTGACATATGTAGTGACTTACGCTGCAACTGGGAATCATATGATTGTTGAAATTTAGCAGCTTTATCGAGAAATTCTAGAAATTTTGAAATACAATCTTCACCTTGCCAAGTATGCATTTTGTTTTGCCTATTTCTAAAGTGGTCATGCCATACTTCATAGCAGGATATGGCTGCTGGCTTGTGGATGATATCATCAATGAAGCATTCTATGTCTGCGTAAATGACACGCAGGGGAATTAATTCGTCACCATTATCCCTATGTGAAAATATTTTATCTTTGGGCATGCGTTCCATTTGTAATTTACCTCGCTTGCACCATTCATAGTGAGTTTCAAATTTATCTTTACTCCAAAAGGAGCGGATGCAGCGGACGCATACAAAATGTTCACCTCTTTTAGAGTGCCCCAAGTGAGTGTACAAGCGAGAGCTTTTGGGTATACCACAGTAGTGCCATTCCTCGCTATCATCTTGTTTTACTAATAAGAGGTTGACTACACGTTCATAACAAGTTGAACGTGAATTATAGCGGGCACCCTTCAACCCCTTCTCCCACACGTGAACTACAATTTTAATCTGATTATGTTTTTCGAACGTTTCTACATCTTTGATTTTCATGTTGTTACTATCACAACCTTCAAAGTCTAGTTCATCCTCATACACAGAGACCTAACAACTATGCAACAAGAAAGCGAGAAGAAATTGAGAGAGACTCTAAAGCTACGGCGAGAACTAGGTGAAGACGCTGTTATTTATCATGGGAAAGTAGTATTGCGATCATCCATACAAAATTTTGGTAAAGAGTTTTACGCTACACAATCGTACCACTGATCTTTCATTATTTCTTTGCAATTGTCGATCTGTGTTACCTAAATTTGATGATCTTTGCTTATCTATTGAACATTTTAAACCTGGTGTTATAATGGTTACCGAGTCATGGTTGTCTAGTGACGTTTGTGACAGTATAATTAGCATCAAAGACTACAAGCTTTTTCGCTGTGATCGTAACGGTCGTATTGGAGGCGGAGTGTGCTTATGGATAAGTGATAATTTTGTGTCATGTTTGTGTTTGCCGTCCTGCACACCACCATCTTCATGTGAAATTATTTTTACGAAACTGTTATGCTTTTCAAGAGTTCTCATTTGTTGTTTAATTTATATTCCGCCTGGATTATGTAAGGATGTTCATTGCGAAATTTCTAATTTCCTTTTAAATGAATTTGACATTCTTCTTTCGTGTAACCCTAATTATAATATCATCATTGCTGGGGACTTCAACGACTTTTCGTGCACTGTGTTTGAAGAAGACCTAGGTCTCTTCAACAAAGTCAATACGGCTACTCGCGGAAATGCTATGCTTGACATGATTTTTATTGACAGTGACTTGATGTCATTTTATGACAACTTTGCTATTGCCGGCCCGCCGGTCTCTAATTCTGATCATAATTCAGTTTTCTTGAAATCTAAAAGTGTAGCATGTGAGGTTTCAGTGCGTCGAGTGCCGGTTTGGGACTTTCGTCATTCGAATGTTTGCGAGTTCATATCACAATTGTCGACTATTGATTTTTCTGATGTCGAATCTGCTGATTCTGTGAATGATATGTGTGATGTATTCTATGGTCATTTGTACGAATGTTTATCTTGTATTCCATATCACATGGTTGAAATGTCAACGAATGACAAGCCTTGGCTAACTCCGCTTTTAAAGCACTTTATTAATTTGCGATGGAAATTTTACAGAGAACAAAATTGGACAATGTACGAGCATTACAAACTCAAGGTCAAGGAAGAAATTATCATTGCAAAGCGAAATTGGGCTGAGAAGCACAAACAGAATGTCAATGGCTTATGGAAAATTGTTAATAACATAAAAGGTGCTTTAACGTCAGATCCTTTCCATCAAATTATGCGTGATTCTGAAACTGACCTCGACCACTTGCTCAAAGCATTCACAGATCGTTTCAGGAAAAACTTTAATGAGTCTGCTGATGTGCCTCTGCATGAACTTACAGCTGAAAACTCTAAATGGATGCCCATCATAACAGAGAATGAAGTCTTGCAAGAGTTATTGCATTTGAGCCCGAACAAAGGCTGTGGTCCTGACATGGTGCCCTCGAGACTGCTGAAGGCTGGTGCTGACGTCCTATGCAAGCCTCTATGCATTATTTTCAATCGCTCCATCCAGTCGACAACATTCCCAGACTACTTCAAATGTGCATTCGTTCATCCGATCCCTAAGAAATCAAAGCCCACAATCGACGATTTTAGACCAATTTCCCTCTCTTCGTCTTTGTCTAAGATTTTGGAAAGACTTGTATTGAATCATCTGAAGGAGATCTTGCACAAGCTCTATGGTTTTAATCAACACGCATACAGACCGTTCGGATCGACCACAAGTGCTCTGGTTGCCCTACAAGACCATGTGACATCATTCATGGATATGGATGACACTATTGCTGTACGCATTACATGTATAGACATTTCGAAAGCTTTCGATTGTCTACAGTTTCATCGATTGTTGAATTTCCTATTCGAATCCAGCCTAAGTCACGATTTTCTCCGTTGGCTAAAGTCGTACCTTACAGACAGATGCTTCAAAGTTAGGATACACGGCTGTCTAGGACATGTAATGCGGTCCACATCTGGTGTACCGCAAGGGTCGGTTCTCGGCCCATTCCTTTTTGCTGCATTTATGAGCACCATCAACTTTGATGACGAACTTATCAAGTGTGTTAAGTATGCTGACGATATGACGATTGTTGAGAGGCTTAGACATACCACTCAGAGTCCCTTGACACTGGAAAGCATTTGTGAATCGTTTCAAAGTCTCGGGTTTTCATTAAACTTATTGAAATGCAAGGAGATCGTTGTTCAAAGATCAACATTACCGCGAAATAAAGTGACGGCTTCCATTTTCAACCGTGTTAAAACCGTTCGTATTCTCGGTGCGAAATTGTCAGAAACTCTTTCATGGAATCCACAAATCACAGATGTGTTAAAGCGGGCTGCTCAAAGGTTGTACATCATCAGATGCCTGAAGAAATTATTAACTGTCAAAGAGCTAACTACTGTTTATCATGCATTGATTACCTCCCTCCTCTTGTATGCATCTCCTATGTATGGCAACTTGTCCAGATCATTACAGAAAAAGCTTGATCGCTTTCAACGTCGAGGTCATCGATTGATTTGTGGACCGGGCTGTGGGTGTATCAATTTTCCACCAATATCCAAGATGTTGAGAAGCCGCAGTTTGGACTATCATCTCTGCTGTGAGCGTCATTCGCTACACCCTCTTCACCATTTCGTCCCTGAATGTCTGAGAAATAGTGGTCACTTTTTGTTACCCTCTGTTAGAACAGTTAGAAGACAGAATTCTTTTTTCCCGTGGTCGTGTGCTCTTTCAAATGGTATTCGAAATTAAACTGAATGGAATCAACGATCTTTCTTGAATGTGATTTTTATTCATTTTTACTTGATGACTTAGTGAATTTTTATATTAAATTGCGTGTAGTTAACTTTGTGAATATCATGCATGTGTGCACCATCTGATTATCTGTTTTTCTTGCTTACGATGTCGATGTTATTATATGATAAAGTTGTGATTTTCACTCATTCTAAATATACGTTTCTCTCTCTCTCTCTCTACTGTCTATAGCTATAGGTGCGATCTCGATGCGCGTTGATATCATTATAGTGAAGGATGGATAGGACTGCATATTTGAAACACTGTGATTTACAATCGACATTGATGACAGCTTTCTTATTATACAACGTTTTTGGTAGTTTAAATGTGCCTCGAGCTGCATGACTTTCTAATAGGGAAATTTTGAATATGGCTGAGTCCACACCATCAAAAATGAGAGCGCTGTCGCGTTGATTGAATTTATCTACATTTGATTTTAAACATTGAATGTGAAAATTTAGCCAAGACTCGCAGTCTACAACTTCGGTTGCGGAAGAGGAAGGAACATGAAACTGTATTCTCTCCGTCACTTGACCCGTTTGAAAATCTATCTTAATATATTTTAGTTTAAGGTAGATGAGCGCCTTCATTCTAAAATTGTCTAAATTGCTGAAGAGCGCTTCGATAATGTTAGAATTTTGAAGGAGCCACTCAGGAAAATCTACTATTTGAGTATTGGACTCCATGCAGTAGTCGCGTACTAATTTATTATGTGAAACATTAATGAGGGAGATGGTAGAGGTACCGTTGGTGTAGTGATCATTTGCATGCGTGTGTTGAAGTCTGTGCGAAGATCGCTGAAAGTGACTATCAAAAGAAAGAGGGCACAAATCGCAAGGAAAGGAGATGCCATCGTCAGAATCAACTTCACCTCCGGAGATTGATGCCGCTTTGCGTTGACACACACGTTGTTTGATGTGTCGAAGGAGACTGTGCTTCCTTGTAAACATATGTCCGCAGTCGGCACATTCCCACTCGTTGCCTTGTCGCGAGAGTCCTGAGCTGGAACTAACATCAACTGAAAGAGAAATCATTCTATCATCTCTGTTTAAGTCTCAGTGTATTATTACAACCTACCTTCACTCAACAACTCTAGACTTTCCTCGAGAAGGGAGGGCTTTGGTGATGAAGCTGATGCCTGAAATTGAGGAAGATGCTATTAGCCACACGTTTGAGGGAGATGAGAGAGGAAATCTTCAACTTACCATTTCAAGGAAATTATGTTTAAGGTTGATTCAACAAGATAGAGACTTCACTAGAGAACAGTTTACTTACACGTCTCAAAGACAGAGTGAAATGACACGGATGTCACTTTACATATATACTTTCATATTCATCATTCATTGGCTATTCATTCTGATTGGTTGCTTGTTTATACTTAAGAATTAGAAAACATTTCAAAGTTATTATTCACAGTCAACATGACAAGCCCTCCGACAACACCGAACACAAAATTCTCTTCTCCATGCTCAACACCGAAGACGCTCGTTGCACCAAACGCACCAACGAAGGGGAAAGTAGAGAAGGTGTACCGACTCGACAACATTAGAAAGTTGACATTACCAGCGGACGACGAAGAGGAGAGTGTATGTGAGAAGGAGTGTCCCGACTTAACAGGCGTGAGGTGGAAGTATCTGCAGTACGATACTGATGATGTGATGGAGATCACCAGCACCAAATTCCCCCACCAATTATGGGAATGGTACCCCCCTAACTCCCAGCCACGAACTATGGCGGAGTGGGAGTACATCGACAAAGTGAGGCTCGCGGTAGAAGAACGATTGAAGCAAGTGAACTGTTTTTGCGATCTATGTGAAGTCAGACTCTGGGACGATATTGACGATGAAGACCTTTTGAAATACATGCCATAATAAATGTTTATTTCGTATTATCTTTGCTTTCATACTGACTTACTTGAATGGGGCTTCAGTGGATGATTTAACCATGTATACTTTTTCATTTGGAAATAGTAGCACGCTTAGTTTAACTTGTAAATCTTATAACATTTCATATGGGTGATGATGGTAGATGAAATAGTGTCAAATAAAATTAAGATAGCTTACACTTCTGATACAGGGATAGCAATCGACTGCGATCCATGTGTAAAGAGTTTGTTAGACTACGGATGGGCTTAAGTGGATGATTTAACCATGTATACTTTTTCATTTGGAAATAGTAGCACGCTTAGTCTAACTTGTAAAGCTTATAACATTTCATATGGGCAATGATGGTAGGTGAAATAGTGTTAAATAAAATTTAGATAGCTTACATGATTCTGGGATAGCAATCGACTGCGATCCATGTGTAAAGAGCTTGTTAGAGTACGGAAGAGAGAAGTGTGTTATGTTGCGTGTGGCGCGTGAGTGTCCTCCCATTTCATTCCATTCATCAATTCGTCTCATTGATAGAGACAGGTAGAACTCATGGTTCTCATAACGTATGCAATGGAAAGTTTTAGGCAACCTTCGACAGTTGGCTAAATGTCGCCCTGACGCGAATGCATACTACGTTGAGACAGAGGCAATCACTTGCAAACATGACGCAGAGAGGTTAAACAAGTTTGACCATTGCCGAATGTCCCTTGCGGTATACATAGCTACGGGTTTCACCGCCGCCCTTTACAGGAACGCCCGTCGAAAGGAAGTATTACACCGAACTTCATTTGCAACGTTCAAGTTGACTGATAGCAGATTCAACTTAATGATAGTATTCGCCAGTCCGAAGACTGCCCAGGGCAAACCGCGTGGAGGTTCTATCATGTCTTGCCCCATGGTGGCCCTTAAGAGAGCCGGTGGTTCGTTCTCGGGAGTAACAAGTTGACTATTGGCTTGAATAGTCAATAGGTATGACGGTTAGGTTCTCATAAACCCTATACCGCCTAGGTCGTGCTGGTGCATCTGGCACCTTTCGGATGCGGGTGGTATTCGGAGTCCACACCTCATCCGTCCAAACGATCTTCTTGATCTTCCCCTTCTTCTTTTCCTCTTCATCCCACTCGTCGAGGATGATGAAGTTGGGAATGGCGTTGTCTTCATCCCACTCGTCGAGGATGATGAAGTCGGGAATGGTGTTGGCAGGAGACGTTGCTTCCATCGTGACTTAAAATTGAATGAGAAGCGCTACAATCTTCTGGCTTATATAGGGTTTTTAACAATGAATTGCTCAACAGCGAATCAGAATGCTTCAGGTATAGCAATCGACTGCATAACGTTCAAGTTGACTTTGACTCTCTCCTTGGTAGCAGTGTCGACTTCCACGCTAATTGGTATGTGACTGAAAAGTGGAATGTAGCGCCATTCCGTTGAATTGACAACACTTGCTGTCATCGGATTGGCAATCCGAGCAAGATTGTTGTGGACTCTGTCTTGCTCCTCTAGTCTAACAAATTCATCAAATAAATTTCGCGGTCTTAACTGCGGTCCGCGAGGAGAGCTGACTTGACTGTTCGGCGTCTGCATGATTGAAATGAAATGAAATGAGAGGTAGTGGTTTATATGCCCCTCTAACGCGACGCAACGTTCAAGTTGACTGATAGCAGATTCAACTTAATGATAGTATTCGCCAGTCCGAAGACTGCCCAGGGCAAACCGCGTGGAGGTTCTATCATGTCTTGCCCCTAGGTGGCCCTTAAGAGAGCCGGTGGTTCGTTCTCGGGAGTAACGTGATGGGGTGGTGAAGGCGCGGAAAAGATCTGCAATGAAAATGATATGTATTAGAATAGGATATACTATCTTATTTGCTTTTCACTTACCAAGTTAGCCATCCTTGGGTAGTCTCGCCTGCTTCCTAACAGAAAATTTATGTAAATGTCCGCGCATTCTCAGTGTGGCATGCAAACATTTCTTGGTCGGATGGCCATTGTAGCATATGATGGACTCGTGGAGACTTTGGTTGACGAGGACTTGACCGTCCAAATGATTATCCCGAATAGGGATGTGAAACTCAAACAACCTATCCTCATTCAAACGATTCCACTCATCCCTCATGCGCTCCAACTTCTCAAACGCCTGTCTCTCATCACCCCGACGAGCCACATTCCTCTCCAACTCAACATTCCTCGCTCTCAACACACTCATCTCCTTCATCATCTCCTCAAACTTCGCTTCTGCATCTCTCATTCTTCTCTCTGCAGCACTCGCCCTCTTCTCACAGTCATCATTCTTCTCTTCCAACTCTCGCGTCTTCTTCTTCAAATCAGTCACACTACGCCTCAGTCGAATATTCTCATCCGCTATCTCCTTCGACTTCAGTTCCTTCTTTTTCAACTCATCCAACTCATTCACAACTTCATCCTTCACCTTCTTCAAACTCTCATACTTATTTATCAACAAATCATGCGCCATCTGCTGCGACACATGCTTCTTCTCTTCATCCTTCAACCACCTCGCCGACTGCACACGAATCCCACCACTCTTCACTTTTGGGGAAGATGAGCTCTGCGGGGGGTCCTCAACAACTATGTTGGAGACCTCCGAGGAAGAAGAGCTCAACTTCTTCGCACGCTTCCTCACACGCTCCCTATCTAAATCCACATCATCCTCATCATCAGTCTCTTTCGCTCAATCTCAACCTCCAACGAAGCAACTGCTTTCGCCAACTCATCATTCTCAACAACATTCTCCACCTTGCCGTCTCGCTCTATCGCCAACATTCGCTCCCTCTCTTCAACAATCAACTGCGTGAATCTCAAGTCATTCACCAAACCTCCACTACAGTCAGCATGCACTCTGTAAAAACGCGCATCATCCTCATCACCCTTCAACACTCTACACTTCACACACGCAACCCTATTCAGGATAATCATGTGGTCGGTGCCCGCCTTCTTGACATGAGCCTTGGCGTCCGCACTGCGATTTATTCGCCCACAGGTACACATTTTAATATGGAATTTGCGGTTCTTATCGTTAGCCATGCCTGAGATTTCTTGTTAACTGTAAGATAATGAAATTTGTATAAGTTTGGAATCATGTAGTACAGTCATATTCCTAAAGCATTACACTTAGTGAGGAATGATAGATTTGAGTGTAGTGAGTGGCACTCGATCCCGTCGACAGCCCGAAGGCCTTGTACTGATCACTAGGGAAGTGAGAGATCTTCCCCGATACCCGCTATTTACAGCTGAAGACATCATTGTCACTGCCCCGAAGTGGTAACAGCAACGCCGAGTCAAAGGTAGTGATCAGTAGCTGGGATCTAACCCCTCAAAGCTGCCTTAGACTTAGTTAAATTTCTAATCTGATAGCAGATTTGAACTCAGCATACTTGAAAACCTTAGACTACATGTTAAAACTTTGAAAAAACTGAAAATTAAGAATTTTTAAAAATTCCGCATTTTACTACTCATACTACTTTTAAAAAATTTTATCAGTAGTAAAGACACTATCAATCTCTATCATACAAACTTTGAAGTAAGAAGATAGCTTGCCTACTTCAAAAGATAGAGTCCTTTGAAACACCCGATATCTGGAGATCAGAGCGACGACCGTCGCTTACCTCGTCTTTCGATGAAGTGATCAGACTTACGTTGTCGGGGGTTTATATATGCTCGGAAGAAAACTTAAAATGGCTCTATCTTCGAAAGTATTAATCGTAGCGACATGCGGTTTGTTGCAAACGATTCGTCTCATCATTCTCTATCATATGACACCTGAACCATTCTCATATGACCACGGGAAGTCGGTCCACAACAAACGACCAAGACCTGCAAAACCTAACTTTTGAACGGCTGGTCCGATTGACTCGCAACTAAAAATGTCACCGAGCAGTTTTTTCTCCTCTTTCAAACGAGTAGCTGTAAGACAAAATCCGTTAAATCCGTCCACTAGAACCAAAGTTAGAAGATCGCTGTCGGGGCGGGGGTCAGTGAAATTTGATGAAAAATGTTTTGGTAAAGGTCCCAGGTCGAAATGCCAGACTTTGGAAAATTTTCAAAATTTTGACCATACAAAGCCACTCTGACACTTAGGATTTTTTCAGGTGAGCTACGACATTCCACCCTCCCAACCTGGCCGGCACACCACGCCAACCTGGAGAGCGCATCACAAACCACCGCTCGCTACGTCGGCCGGCCAGAGGTGGGGGACGTCAGACTCGAAGCAACACGGCGGCACACCACGACCGACTCGACTGACAGGAGGGGGGACGTCAGACTCGAAGCAACACGGCGGCACACCACGACCGACTCGGCTGACAGGAGGGGGGACGTCAGACTCGAAGCAACACGACGGCTCACCACGACCGACTCGACTGACAGGAGGGGGGGGACGTCAGACTCGAAGCAACACGCCGGCTCACCACGACCGACTCAGCTGACAGGAGGGGGGACGTCAGCGTCGGCGGCCATCTTGCGCGGACCAGTGGTGGAGTTTTACTTACTACTACGGTCACACAAATTCAAATGGGGAGAGTACGGTGGTTGACGTAATAGGCGAATATTCATATCTGCTATGTGTTCAGCAGCAGCACGCGCTGTGTGCGGCCGAGCATGGTCGTGCTGCAAGCGCATGTTTTCAGGAAGAATTGGATTCGATTTCATCCTGAAATAATTCACTAGATTTGAAAGAAATTTAATGTATCTATCCGCATTTATATGCTCATTTCTTTGCAGTATTTCGAAATAATGGTGGCCTCTTCGGGAAAAGCTATAATAACGAGAAACTTTTCTTCCATACTAGATCTTCTTGCAGTCTGTCTGATATCGTCATCGCCAAATGGATCAACCCAACTACCAATTTTATTGCGAGGCTGAAGTTTTCTACAATAGAAAAACTTCTCATCTACTGTAACCAAGTTAGATTTAGTCAATCTGGATGACAACGATTCCAATAAATGCTGACATCTTGCAACGCGAACAGATTTGTTGTGTTCGGATAAAGTATGGGTATCCATTTGGTGTGGATCCACAATTTATCTAGATCTTCAACCAAAATTCTCTGTACAATGTTGTGTGATATTTCCAGATTACGAGCAATTTCACGGAGTGTTAAGTGAGGATCATTGTTAATCATTTGTTCCACTGCTTCCACATTTTCTTTTCTAGAGTCACTGATTGACCGTCCACTGCCGCTTCTTCGTCCAAAACTAGTACGACTGCCCCCACGAAATTCTTGACACACTTCTCGAATCCGTCGTACACTGATGGTCTGATCAGGCCATGATTCATTTATCATAGCAGAAGTTTCAGCCGCATTCTTTCCACATCGACGTAGACTTTCAATGAAAAAGTATAGATATTCTTTTGTGCATTCCATTTACACACTGAACAAAGTGTCACTCATCAAATGGCATCACTTAGCTTGCATTGAATTTTAATATCGTGAGGCAAACGGATCGATAAAATGAAATGAGTTACACTTACAAAATGATCGCATAACCACTTAGTACGATAATTAAGTAACGTCAAATTGTTACGAAAAAAGAAAGAAAACGTAATTTTATCGAACGGCGTATTATGTATCTTTCACGTCTTCAATGAGTACTGTACATTTCAAATACACTATTTTTGGAAACGGCGGTTTTTTGTGATACAGCCTATAATACATATTGTGATTCTTGTCGTTTTATTATTTTTTGCCGGGAAATAAATGTGACAGCAGGTCGGGTAATTAATATAATGCTATTGATTTTAAGCAGCATATTTACTTGAAGTGAATAAAAGCTCGTGTCGTTTTCCTATTTTTGTGTTAGATGTACATGTATGTTCCTATTTATTTTAATTATGTAAAATTCTATAACTTCTTTTTATGCGTCAATAATATTCAATATATTTTGCATCAAGCATCTTACTGCGCATTTTAGACCGAAGTCGTTGTCTCTTAAAAAGATATCATCAATGGAGACCGGACACTACCAAGCCAGCACAACCGATGGCAGAGAAGCATACCACTGTTCTGTAGGTCGACATTTATTTTTGAGGTGAGTCGCTAAAGTAATTTCTTGTGCGATTATTTGTCACTGCCTCCGAATGTTTTGGTTTTAGCAGCACGAGTTTTTCTGCTGCTAATCCTTGGAGCATTTCGTAGCAGGTTGACTTTGATCAACAATATTCATCACTATCAACAGCAAATTTCTTCAATATTTTGCTACAACGTCAAGTACGTAGGCTATAACTGTAATTTCATCAAAAGAATGTGAACATATAATTAGATGTCGGCGGCTGTCGGGGAATTGTCGGCGGCAGCTGTCGGGGAATTGTCGGAGGCTGTCGGGGAATTGTCGGTGGCTGTCGGGGAATTGTCGGTAGTGCGTCGGTGAAACAGTCGGGGAATTGTCGGCTCACCGATTCGTCTGCAGATAGTCGGGGAATTAGGACCTTTCCCGTCATTATGCCGAGTCGGCTTCCCGACAATGGACCGACAGTTCACCGACATTTTTTTTCACCGGGACATGGACGCGGGCTCTACCAAACCAGTTCAATGAGCATCGACGGGAGAGAGAAATTGGCGACCATTTTGTAGAGGTATGTTCTAAATTTCTGATATGAATGCAATTTTTATGTGAGTTCTCAGTTTGTCACTGCCTCCGAATGTTTTGAGTTTGGCAGCATTGAGTCATTCTGCTGTTATAGTCCCTGGAGCGTTTCGTGGCAAGATGACAGTGATCAACATTATTATACGTGTGGCCTAAATATTGCATAAAAATAATCAGTGAAAAAGGTGTGCAGTGCGGATGTTCATGAATTGTAATTTTGCATGTAAATAAAAAGGCTCCATTATTTTGCATTTTAGACACGACCGCTGGTCTACAGGAATTTATGCTGAAAATAAAACTAATTTTAATCAAACCAGCTCATTGCGTCTTCATGGCATGGAAGAAACTTTGAACTTCTGCAATCCTACAATTGCTTAGCAGAGGTGAGTCCCACATCTTTTGTCACTGTCTCCGAATGTTATGGTTTTGACAGTTCTACATCCACTGCTGTTGATCCATGAGCATTTCGTGGCAGTATAACGTTGAGCAGCATGTTTTTGAATTATGTTAGATGTGTAAGTAGGTCTACAGAGTCAAGGCTTCATATATGCTAATAAGGGTACAGCGAATATCAAGCGAGCAGCTAGCTTTTCAATGAAGTAAGCGAATAGCGCGCTACATTGGCATTCGAAAAGCATCGCCAATCTCGAGCGAACAGCAGCGTTTTTGCTCCTAAATTAACAAGCTTTTCGCCAGCATTTTGCGAGACAAAACGGAAGCTATGCGCTCATTATTCGCTCGAGATATGTGCCAGCTAATCGCGAGCTTTTTTCCCAGCGGGAGGATTCCCGTCACAGTGCGATTAATCGCTATCTTCCCGGTGAAAAAAAATTGTCGGTGAACTGTCGGTCCATTGTCGGGAAGCCGACTCGGCTTAATGACGGGAAAGGTCCTAATTCCCCGACTATCTGCCGACGAATCGGTGAGCCGACAATTCCCCGACTGTTTCGCCGACACACTACCGACAATTCCCCGACAGCCACCGACAATTCCCCGACAGCCTCCGACAATTCCCCGACAGCTGCCGCCGACAATTCCCCGACAGCCGCCGACATCTAATTATATGTTCACATTCTTTTGATGAAATTACAGTTATAGCCTACGTACTTGACGTTGTAGCAAAATATTGAAGAAATTTGCTGTTGATAGTGATGAATATTGTTGATCAAAGTCAACCTGCTACGAAATGCTCCAAGGATTAGCAGCAGAAAAACTCGTGCTGCTAAAGCTAAAACATTTGGAGGCAGTGACAAGAATAGCCCTACAATATTTATACATTATAAAAATGCTGCTGATCGGTGTCATCCTGCTACGAAATGTTCCAAGGATTAACAGCAGAAAAACTCAATGGTGCTAAAACCAAAACATTCGGAGGCAGTGACAAATAATCGCACAAGAAATTATTTTAGCGACTCACTTCAAAAGTAAATGTCGGCCTACAGAACAGTGGTATGCTTCTCTGCCATCGGTTGTGCTGGCTTGGTAGTGTCCGGTCTCCATTGATGGCATCTTTTTAAGAGACAACGACTTTAAATGCGCAGTAAGATGCTTGATGCAAAAAATATTGAATATTATTGACGCATAAAAAGAAGTTATAAAATTTAACATAATTGAAATAAATAGGAAAACGTCATGAGCTTTTATTCACTTCATGTAATTATGCTGCTTAAAATCAATAGCATTACATTAATTACCCGACCTGCTATTATTTCCATGCAAAAAATAATAAAACGACAAGAATCACTATAAGTATTGCATGAGCACTAGACAAGTTCCGATGAAAAATGTGTCATAAAAGAAATGACGAAATTCAGGATGATTACGAAGGAGATAAAGTGTTCAGTCTGGAAATTTTCAAACGCAAATATGTAGCTGACGATCAGTATAAAAAGGAAGTACATATGACTAATATATATCCATATGAGAACATGATTGTGAGTGTGGACCAATAGCGCATTTTTGGAGATCTTTAAAGACAATTACAAACAGCTAACAATCATGAAAAATAACTATAGCAAATACCTGTCCACTTGCAAACATGATTAAGAGGGTGGTTCAAGTCAAGTCAAGTCTAATTTGAAAATCTTTTAAGATAATTATAAACAGTCAACAATCACGTAGAGATGATGCCTCTTTGGTTGGACATTGTAAATGAAAGTGAAAGTAGGATTATTAGGTAATTTATTAGATCATGAACCAATTAATTTCAACTATACTGAGCGTAGCCATTTTCAGGGTATAAAAAATGAAAATGCATTGATGAAATTTTAAGCATTCATAAATATACCTTTACGCATTCTTCATTCTCATGTATATAAATGCCTAAAATTCCATCAAGGCATGCTCTGTTCAATTATCATTTTATACCCTGAAGATGACTGCGTTCTGTAGTTGAAATTACTCGAAATTGGTAAGGATGAATAAATCACATAATTAAGTTACACATGCATAAATTACATCAGATAATAATTCAAAAGTATGGGAATGCCAAATTAGCAGCAATTTGGCATTCCCTTACTTTTGAAATATTATCTGATGGATATCTACCTTAATGATGTGATTTATTCAGCCGTACCAATTTCGAGTAATTTCAACTAAAGAACGCATGCAGTCATCTACAGGGTATAAAATGATAACTGAAAAGAGCATGCCTTGATGGGATTTTAGGCATTTTTAGATATGTGAATGAAGAATATGCATTAAGGTATATTTCTAAATGCTTTCAATTATAAAATGCTTCAATTAATTTGCATTTATTGTTACTAAACAAATGTAATTACATTTGTAGATGAATTTATGTTTTCCTCACGAAGCTATCTTCAGGGAACATAAATGTTAGATCATGTTTAATTAATTATAAGTTAGACAAATAGTCCGGCAACCAGAAGTTAATTAATTAATTGTCATTAATTATTTTTCATAAAATGATGTAGTAACTAAATTGGCATTCCCTTACTTTTGAAATGTTTAAATTGAGTTTTTTTCACAATTGCATCAGTTATGGCTTTCTTATTTTCATTTGTATTTCGATAACAGTATCAGTGTAAAAAAGAAGCAACGAACCAATGGAAGCATGATTACAATGTCAATATGGTCCTGTTTCCACAAAACGGACCAGCACAATATGCACTTTTTTGCATGCAGGATTTTTACAGTTTTTATCATCGTTGTGTTGTCACTAAACCAATTTTAGATAAATGAAGATTGCGACTACACAATTCAAAAGTCTTTGTCATTCAGTAACTCGTCCGAAACGTTTAGCCTTGGTTCATCAGGCCAAGAGAGCCGATAATGTAGGCCTAATCACTGCGGTATTTTCACTTTCACATAGAAGTTTTATAACCTATTTCAAACACGAATACTTACTATCGCTTTAATGGTTGATTATTGCTTGACATCATTGATTATTGATCACTCATTCTTGAGAAGAAAAAAATGACTTAAATTAGAAGAAAAAATATTATTAATAGACTTATTCATAAGAAGGATTAACTTTTCTTATTGTATATTATTCTTTATATCTATAAACTTTATTAAACTACATCTTTATTTACTCAGTTAAAAGCTAAAAACTGTTAAACTAACTAAATAAGGATACTAAGCTTGCGACCGATATCCCTGAAAATAACTACTTGAACTATTATGTAAGATTTCAATATGGGTTAAGCAAAATTAATTTTATTTTGTGAATAAATACTTTATTCTAAATTTTATTCTATTTTAAATTTATTTTGTTATGTGAAGAGAAACTTCACTGTCAACACCTTTGACAGCATCGATAAAAGAAGTACAGCTCTACTCTCTTGGCATCGAAGCTGAAAACAAAACCAAATCTCGTCTCAAGTGTAATGGTCGGTCTGATAGAGATTTCGTTATTAACAAAAGCTCGCGTAGATAAAAAACTACTTTAATGAAAATAAAGTTGTTCTAAATATTGATTATATTAGTGATAGTTTTCTCGCAAAATTAATTATCGTATTCGTAAATATAAACTTGACATTAAATTCGCAAATTAAAGTAACATAAAATTATGTTACTTATTTCGAAACAATAATAATAATAATACACGCTAACTAATTGTTTTCTTTGTAATAACTTCTTAATCATAATAATTGCAATATTAGTTTTGTTGTTTATCCGTTTATTTGTCATTTTAGTTCTAGTAGTTACATAGATGATCTTCACGCCCTTTTCGTTTGAGATTTGATGAACATCGCAATGTAGCCACCCCAGTGGGTGGTTCAATGTGCCCCACGCATGAGGCACATTGAAACACTTTGGTAGAAATTTCAAAATTAAAATTGTGAGGAGATTAAATGTCACAAAAACGTCCAACAACTTTGAGATTACTTAGGATATCCTCAACCTTTCATCAGAGTTTGATTTTGGTTCATTTGATTTAGTATATTCAAACTGTTGAGAAAAGATCAAAAACATGTTCAATGTGCCCTACCCACCCGCCCCTATCAAGAATGGAGATGCAGCAAGTCCTCTGACTGATCGCTGTTTGAAATGTACCACGAACTGTATTGAAGACTGACGTCAGTATATTGCTAACTTTTTGATTGCCCTGTCAAAGCCAGTATCAACGAATCACAACTATAATTCGAAAATTGATTTGTACTTCGCTGTGATTGCCTGGCATGATGTTATTAAATATAAATACACATGTCAACGGATTCTCATCGAAGATCGCACCCACAAACTGAAAGCTGTAACAAATACGCGAGTGACTCACAACCAAAAGCAGTTTAGCTTAAATTAATAATGGCAGTTTTTCAATTAAGCAATCAAGCAGATTTTTAGAGTCATAACCACACATTTTCACTAAAAGTTGACGTATCTTAATGAACAATACGTCAAATGAAAGCCTAGGATTTGACTGCTCATCTCATGCGGGTTTCATCTCTTCATCAACACGATTTCATGTTTATAAATTATGATTTATGAAGTGGGTTTTACTTCTGTAGAGGCACATTAGGTAATGAGTAGACGTGTTATATACTGTCATCAATTCATCATAAAAAATGCAAATTATCATATCATTGTAATAACATCAGGATAAGCTTAACGATGTAAAATGTGGAACGCCTTTATTTCTGAACAAATATTGCCAGTGATAGACCTATGCGTACAATAATAAAATTACTAAATCCTGTACAAATTATAACTAACAACCGATGGAGAGAAATATTTATAGATCAGCTTACCTATTAACAACATGATTGTTCGAGTCATAGCAGTGACTTACATTTTGCATAAATTAGTCAATTCCGTTTCTTCGATTGTGTCATTCGTTTCCAAGAGATAATAAAATCGATTGCCATGTATCCTGATTCCATCGATGTAGAAGTCAAATGACCAATCATGAAATATACGAATGAAACTTTGGAAGTGTGGAGACAATTTATTGTTAAATGATTCTGAAGAAAAATGAGATAACACTGCGCAGTCGGAAGTCGTAGTATATGTGTAATTTGTTGGGAGATTTTTTGAAGGAAGCCAATCTAAGAGATCCTCGAAATCGGTGATATCATCCTAGGGAATTCGAATTATCATGTTTCCATTCTTGTGTTCTCTCCTTCCATGCGAGCTGTTGCCGTTGATGCGTTTTCCACAAAAAGTTTGGTTTGGTTGATGAAGATGCCGAGGTATAGTAAGATGGAAAGTTGTTGAAAACACTGGAAACTGTCGAAGATTTGAGTTGCAATAGTTTCAATTCTTTTCTGGGACGCTTAGATGATCTTGAATTGTTGACTTGTCTTGATCAAATCATTTTCGAGGAAGTGCAGAGAACAAATTCGCGAAGACAAGGTTGGAAGGAAGACGCTTCTTTGGCCAAAATTATCGACATCCTCTCGTTTAATTGCTCTTTGTCTTATTTATTTGTCGCGAAGAGTCTGGTCATGAGACAATGCAAAAAGCGAAATATGCACATTCGTTGAGTTATCTGATGTGCTTTAGTGCACTTGCTGTTTATTATCGTAGACCGATCTGCAGGGCGCGCTGCTTTCCCAGTTAGGCGCACGCATAATATGTTTTGAGACAAGCTAACCAACTTGATGCTATAGCAACGCATCGATCAATCAGATGACGCTTGCCTCACATATTTTCATGCAGATTCGGCAGATCACTGTGAGGACGAAGGACAATGGCAGAATTATGACTGCGTGTGCACACACACTGTTGTGCTGTCCTGTATGAAACTTCCCGTGAACAGCAGCTCAATGAATTGCCAATGAATTGCGCTTTGCGCCTCACGAACAATGAAATCTATCAGTCCTGAGTCTGTATAGAGTGTGGACTATTCGTGAAAATCTATTCGTGCTCTAGATATCTCACAATGGCTAGAAATAGAAGGTTGGAAGAAGCCCTTTCAAAAGGAATTACCCTAATTCACGTTCGTTCGGAGATAGCGAAAATAGACAGATAAATGGCTACTTAAAACAGCGCAACAATGTGTTCTCAGCAGGGTTTTCAACTTTCAAAAGAATTTTTTCTTTAGTTTGCTTTCTCGTAGCGTTTGAGTACTAGCAACATTTTCTGCGCTGCAGTAAAGAATGTGCAACAGATTAATGCACCGATTAAAATCGGGCTGTTTTAATGTAGGATTGCATACGCACATAATACATTAACATGCGTTTTTCTACTTGTCAGGATGTTCTGTGAATTTCCATGTAATTCTATCTACATTTTGAATCACTCAAAAATAAAATACAAGTAACGGAGACAGAACTGTTGACCCATAGCTGCCGCTATATGTAGACATGTATTGATATCTTAACTTACCACATGCTGCCGGAAATCTGGTCCTGATATCTGGTATGAGGAATTCTGTAATCCTTTTTGCACGAGGTTGCCATTTTGTCTTTCATCTGTGCCACTTGCAAAGAAGCAGAATGTGCTGACTATGCTCCTCGAGCGCAGCAGGAGTCCTCTGTTGTAAATCACAGCAGTGTTTAAGTTATATAGATCACACGAATTGGAGTGGACGAGATTTGCTAATAATTGTCCAATCAGAGTTGCTGTCGGCATATAGGGAGAACATGCCGACACTTCCCGATTTTCTAATCATGTCGGTGCAGACGTCACTTAACCGATGGGTACCGACAACACCTGTGTCGGCATTCACTCGGTGCGCCGACACGGTTGACAGCCGACACTGCCCGACTATTTGCCGAGTAATCGCCGACGATTTTTTTTCACCGGGTTACGAAGTCAGCTACGTTTTTCGTGTTGCCGAAGTTCTGCCGAAAGTCGATTGGCCGAATTACTTGTGCCGACATTCATAAAAATGCGTGGTTATAAAAACGTTTCTATATATTTCATATTAAGACATCTTTCGCAGCTCATATCATAACACAGATATACGATAGAAACTTCATTTGAATTGAAACTGCTGAAGATGGCCGAAGGGTCGCACTTTTCTGTTGTCGGCCCGGACACGGTCCGACATTTACGTTTGCACAGGGTCACGTCTCGAATTCGCCAAAAAATTGCGTGCTTTGACAACGTGTCCAACACGTGGCCATCACGTCATGAATTCACCAAAATATTGCGTGTTTTGACAACGTGTCACACACGTGGTCAAGATGTGATGAATCCCCGGCCACGTTCGGACACGTTCGCAACGTGGCGGCCACGTTCCCTACACGTTTCGTGTTGCTTGGGTAGGCCTGTTGAGTGAACAGTAGGCATCTTGGACTCATTTTTTCTAACTTCATTTTCTTCATTTTTTAATTTTTTACTCACAACGTTCGACTCATAGACTGGTTCGACTATTCACTCAGACATGACTCTGTAGTGTCAGTCTTCTGTTTTGTCAGAATTAATGATTAAATTTGCATTATATTCTATGCAAAATTGATCCTCTTGCCCCTCGCGAATAGTTCTGGCCGTCACAATCAGCACTGACAAATGTCATCTCTAGACACAAATACGCAGATTAAACAACTGATCTGTGTGACACTGCACATAAACGATGGCGGCTTCAAGTAGTTGACTGGGTGGATACCAATGGAAATTTTCGCGATCATTCATCTCTCTTTAAATATAAAATCCTTGTGATGCAATCTTTCACGATTCACGACTTAAGACAAGAATCTACAGAAAATTTCATGATTTACAATTGTCTATTTTGTGAATATTTGTTTAAAACATCCACACATTAATACGGAGATCCATCAGGACTTTTAAAATTTTACCATGTGGGTTTGTTACCATGTAAATTATAATCTAAATGTATATTAATCTAACTTTGATACTCAAATAGTTGAAGATGGCTAACAATTTGCTCCAAATGATGCATCTGATTCATGCTAGTGCTGCAATGCAAGAATTCAGTATCGGATGACTCTTCGGGTGATGATAGAACATCGTGTTGATTAAATCATTTTCATTAACTGCAATATTCTGCAAGCTGACATCACCTCTATTGTTTCTCACTCCTAGTCCAAATTCTCCAATTCTGAATTCGCCTTCAGCACCACATCTAATTTGAGCAAAGAAGTCACCCATTACAATTGCCATTTCATTGCTACGTACAGACAAGGGTAGTCCGAAGTTGCTAAAAAAAAGCTTCTGTAACCTCTGAATAATCGGGTTTGTGCGCGTAAATTTGTTAGAATAACACTGGAGCTTGCTTTGTGTCCCAACGACATAGATCAACTCTGTCCAATACAGTTAGATGCCCGGTCAGACACTAGGTCATTCTGCCTCTCCAACGTCAGTCTTTATGAGCACTCCTTGTCTATGGTTGTATATCTTATAAATATTACTTCAATACATTACTTGAACTACTTGCAATTATTCTAATGGTCTTATAAACTCTTATGGAGATTTATCATGGCGACGAGGTAAAAACGAACCTACAACAAAGCACTTCAGAGGATTTGGTCAGAAATACAACACGGATAAGTATAACATTTGTCAATAATTAACTTCAGATTTTCTAAGAATACTTTCTAAAAACCATTCGATAATGTCTGCTCCAGTTCAACAGAGAATTGAACCTTTCGGCAAGCAATTCG
Organism: Prostheceraeus crozeri; assembly: GCA_907163375.1. Classification (NCBI taxonomy): domain Eukaryota; kingdom Metazoa; phylum Platyhelminthes; order Polycladida; family Euryleptidae; genus Prostheceraeus; species Prostheceraeus crozeri. Next base: position 26,031 of record CAJQUW010006326.1, on the reverse strand, counting down.
ACTTTCGTATTTGGTTGCGCAAGTTTAAAATGCTTACACGTATGGCTAAAATTGAAGACACATCAAAAGTTGACTTTCTTATGACAAATCTGGACTTAAGTATTTTTCAAGCGGTTATTAGCGCTTTTCCTGGTGATCTTGTATATGATGATATTATTGAATTCATGCAGGAACGCTATTCGTCTCAGGACAAATTTCTGAACCGTTTGGACTTCTTCAATATTACGTTCAGTGGTTCATTTGATGATTACGCATCAAAATTACAAATGTTGTGCAGGAATTTCAATTCAACAAATCCGAAAGAGGAGATTCTAATTGCAAAATTTCTAGCAACAGTTCCTAAGTCTGTCAGTTCAGAACTACGTATCCGCAGACCAAAAACGCTCAATGAATGCGTACAGTTATGTAATTCTTTAAATTCAAATAAGAATCCATTATGTACCGCAGCTATTTCTCAAACTAAGAAAAAGAATTTCAATTCTCAAAATGCAAGGGTTAGCTCAAATTCTAAACCGTCCAATTCTAACGCAAGTCCGCGTAAATGCTACCGATGTGGTTCAAATAGTCACATAGCGTCAGATAGCAAATGTCCTGCAAGAAATGCAGCATGTAATTCATGTAGAAAAGTTGGTCACTATTCTTCGATGTGCAATAGTTCAAACACTGCAAGTAAGCCAAACAATTCAAATTACAATGATAAACAAGTCAGCACATGTAACAGTACCCAAAGGACTTTCACAGTGAATATGAATCACTTACAGTCTTTCGTTGGTACTCACCCTGTCAGCAAACCGTTCATTATGATTGACATCAGCTCTGATCAACAAAACTTTGCACTTTCATTTCTATTGGATACGGGTTCAGATGTATCTATACTGCCCTACAGCTACTATGTACGGTATTTTCACAGACCGTTAAGTACTTTCGAAAATGCAAATTATGATCAAACTGATATTCATGTAATATGAGTTTTACCTGACATTACCTGTGCATTCAATGGCCGTAGTGCTCAAATTGACTTTCTGATTATTGACTGTGATTGTTCAATCCTAGGTGTGGATGCCATTGCTGAACTTGAGCTTACCATTATCGGACGTAGATACAAGCGAACCGGTACTTTTTACACTTATTCGATTGGTCGAACTTTAGACAGAGCTACAAATACTCCGACTAGCACTCGCATCTCAGCAAGTAACGATGCCAGTATGACTTCGTACGCTGCAGTTCCGCACACTCCGAATCAAGAGTCAAGTGAGAGTAGCCAATCAACGTCTAGCAAAATTGAAGCAGGCCTACCTGCATTACCTAAACTCATTGGGTATGATTTCTTCATCAAACTGAAACCTGACGCTCCGACAACGCTGATTCAAAGGCAACGAAGAATTCCGTTCGCCCTGCAAAGCTCAGTCGAATCTGAAATTGAGAAGTTGTTGATTAATGACATAATCGAGGAGATTGATTCATCTCCATACGGTTCTCCGGTTGTCGTGGTTCCGAAGTCCGAAGGTGAGATCCGTTTGTGTGTTGATTACAAAAAGATCAATCAACACATCGTGGTGGATCAACACCCTCTTCCGACAGTTGATGAGATTTTTTCGAACCTTGCTGGAGCTAAGTACTTTTCTAAGTTGGACTTACGTTAGGCTTATCATCAGCTCGAGATTCGAGAAGAATCACGCGACCTCACTGCTTTTACGTCGCACGTTGGACTGTTCAGGTATAAGCGGCTGCCGTTCGGACTTGCAAACGCGCCAAGCGCCTACATGAAGGTAATTTTCAACATTCTCCGCGATTGTTTGAACACTATGTGCTACTCGGACGATATCCTGGTCTTCGGTAAAACAGTTCAAGAGCATGACCATTGCCTTCGCATGACTCTTGAGCAACTTGCTTCACATGACATGACTCTTAACGAGAAAAAGTGCGTATACCAACAGACGTCAGTACAGTTTCTGGGTAGGATGCTTGGTTCCGACGGTGTTTCGCCTCTACCTTCTACTTTGGACGCCATCATCAATGCGCCAGTGCCACATGACAAGCAATTATTGAGATCGTTCCTCGGTTTGGCGAATTTTTACCGGAATTTCATTCCTAACGCGACCCTCCACTCTGTTTCACTGTATGAACTCTTGAAGGACAATGCCCAGTTCAGATGGACTGAGAAGCAGCAGATGGACTTTGAATCATTGAAAACGTCGCTTGCGAATTTCGTGTCACTTGCATTTTTCAATCCTGACCTCAACACGACTACAGTGCTCACAACAGATGCTTCTGGATATGGTGTTTCGGCAATCCTCTCCCAAAAAGACGAATCGGGTGAAGAACCCCTGTGTACTTCTTGAGCAGGAAACTTTCTGACATGGAAAGAAAGTACTCTGTCTCAGAGAAGGAGTTTTTGGCTGTACTGTGGGGAATCGAGCGACTACACCAATTTCTGTATGGCCGGCACTTCACAGTACGCACTGACCATCAGTGCCTGAAGCAACTTCTCATGAATGGAGTGGAAGGAGGTAGTGCACCATGCCGCGTAATCCGTTGGGCAACGAAACTGCCGTAGTGCAGTTTTGACGTACAGTACATTCCGGGCAAGCAGAATTCAGTTGCAGACGCGCTGTCACGAGTACCTCACCAAGACCGAGACTCAGGGAAAGAGCTGTTCGCCGTGTCATTAAGTTCCGATGAATTGCTTCCAGTGACACTTAGCGATATTGTTAAGAAAACATCTGATGATGGAGTACTTCAAGAAGTGATACAGCTTATAACTAATGGTTGGCCCTGTAAGATCTCTTCTTTACCTGACTTCTGTAAAGACTTTTGGAACGTTCGTCAGGAACTTACGGTAATTGACGGAATCGTGTGTCGCAATGACAAGTTCGTTGTTCCAGCCAATTTACAGACCAAAGTTGTAACTTTCGCCCATGAAGGCCATATGGGGATGTCCAAATGTAAATCCCGCATACGAGAATTCTACTGGTGGCCGAACTTGAATTTTTCTGTCGAATCCCTGATTGAAGACTGTCCTTTCTGTCATGAGGCATCCCGAGAATCTCCCTGCCAAATTCCCAACTATGTGAACAAGCCTTGGCATCAGTTAGCCGTTGATATCAAAGGACCGGTTTTCGACTCTTCCAATCGAGCTTGCTATATAATTGTTTTGGTCGATTGCTATTCGAAGTTGATTATGATGCGAGTTGTCACTTCTGCAACATCTGCGAGAATAATTGAGTTTCTCAATTGTGCGTTTTCCGTGTTCGGACATTCTACTATCATAACTTCAGACAATGGACCTCAATTTATCTCACACGACTTCGTTTCCTTCTTGCGCCGTAAAGGTATTATTCACCGCCGCTCTTCCATTTACAATCCACAAAGTAATGGCGAGGTTAACGGTTAAACAAGAATATTTCTAAGATCTTGGAGGTTTCGAATGTACGTGGTGTTTCAGATTTACAAGAAATAATGCATTCCTACGTATTGAATTATAGCACAACAAAACATTCAACGTCTGGTGTTGCACCTTGCGAACTTGTATTTAAGTTCAATGTGAAATCCAGCCTCGCGATGTTTTCTCTCGACGATGACATAAAGACTGACGTTGGACAGCGCATCGAAGATCGAAGCAAGAAAGCTGCCGACTACACTGACAGTCGACGAAAGCCGTCGTTATCAGCACGCTACGAAATTGGCGACAGCATTCTTACCAAGAAAGGGAAAAGCCAGAGGAAGATCATCAGTCAAGTCGGACCGTACACATTTTGGTTAGACAATGGTTTTTGCGTGAACTCCCGCAATATTTTGAGAAAAGTTCGTGCCAATGACGATGACTATTCCGTGATCACAGTTGAACCTGATACTACTCAACCTGAAGATTTGAATCCTGTTCCTCAAACAGTGTCCAGTGATTGCACACTTTCTCCTGAGCCAGTGCCAGTATCACATGTTGCTGTTCCTGCGCATACAAGGCCTGGTCGTAACAGACGATCTCCTGCGCATTTACGTGATTACATTACATAATATGCATTCCTTTGCATTTGATACAATTTCCTGATGAAATAGTTTAATGCATGCTTAATGTAATGCTAGTTCTGTGATTTTGACTTTATGATTCCTTTTAACGGAACTTTCATGAACTTACTTATTCTATGCATATATTCTACGTGTTGTATGCAGAATGAATCTTTTGTTTTAGAGGGGGAAATGTTGTGACCTGCTCACAAACATATTTTTATATTGATGATTCAGCTGATGTTTGTTTGAATACTTCAATTAATCGATACCATTCGAAATATCAGCTGTTGTTAAGTGTTCTCTTAGAGATTCAGAGAATTTGTATTTTTAATTCAGAATCTTTTCTGCACTCCTGGTCTATGGTTGTATATCTTGTAAATATTACTTCAATACATTACTTGAACTACTTGCAATTATTCTAATGGTCTTATAAATTCATATGGAAATTTAACAGACGCTAGCCTGAAGGTCTGACCGCGCGGTGCCATATCTGATTCTGAATTCGCTGCTTGTATTACCATAATAGCGATGGAGAGAAAAAAAATAAATGGCATGGTTTGCAATTGCCTTTGCCATTCGCGGTATAGTTGACTGCGATACTTACGCCGCGTCAAAGAGCCCAAAAAGCAGGATCTGTATGCTTACTCTTTGCAAATGTCGCCCCGCTGCCGACGCACTTTTCTTCAAATTGAACGCATGGACTTTACACACTGCTGCCCTCGTCCCCTCCTAACTACGTTTTTTTGAGGGCGGCCAAACTCTCCTTGTCGCCAGTTCGTCTGAAGGTTCTGAGAGGTTTTATAGCTGAGGCTCCTGATAGCTCCTCTCCCCTCGTGAAAGTTATGAATAGCATTCAAGTAGACCACTAATGTATGTCTATGGCTGTTCGGTCAGCCACTTAATTGGAAGACAGGAGCCATGTAAGAATGTCTTTGATATTCAGCGCAAGGTCTTCTTCAGAAAGTAGGCCAGCTCTACCCATCAGCTAATATACCAACTCTCCACATCCCACCATCAACTCACACCAACCCCTATCCTGAATGAAATGTTCACGCTTCATATGACATCTGTTTCATGTAGTCGCGATATGTTACAACTCAAATGAAGTCTTCGTTCCTGTAGATCTTAATACAAAATTCTGTTTTTCAACTGGTCCGAGTGTGTATACAGCACCCTTAGAAAGCTACTGTATCAAACTCAAAAAGGCGATTCTTCAACTATTTTACTTCATCGTCTCCTGAGACATAAACTATCGAAGCAGGCATTGCGATATTATCACTGCCTTATATGGAGATGGCTCTGGAAAAAGCAATGGTGTGCTGCCTGGCAGTAAAGCCCATGCGCCATGTCTCCCCTATAGACCAGTTGAACAACAATGTGACTCATTTGTTGAACAATTTATACAGCACTGCGCTCAATTCACTTCCCCTCTGCAAACACCAGCTGAGCATGAAATGGGAAGGTCCTATTATGTTCAATTAGCTGAATCGAAATATGAAAAAATGATATTGACACTAACATGAATAATGATGATGAACCATGATTTTAACATGATTGTCAAAAAAGAGATCTCATTGTATAATACCAATATATATATATATATACAAATATATACTGAATGTGCTATCAAAACTGATTTGTCAAATAATCGATCCTTGCACGACTGATCTAACATAAGAACCACTGTAGCAGCTGCGGAAGTACAATTCTTCAAAGCATCAACCACTGAAGCACAAAGTAAGTAGCTTACAACAATAATATTAATAGCCACCATGTGATCCACATTTCGCATGAATTTTCTTGCAAGAACATTGCATTCACACCGTGCGTGAATGTGAGAATAAATTGAGCTCCTTTGTGAAAAATCTGTGCCCTTCAGCGAGAATTTCATAGATGATTAAAATACTTCTTTACTACTATTTTCTGGAAATTGAGATTATTTTATATCATTAAGACTCATTTTTGTGTCAACTTAGGTCCTATTGAAGGGTTTTTGATATATGAATGAACTTAAGAAATGCTTCGGCTCTTATGCTTAATTCATAGAAATGAGAAAATCAAGTTCTTCTAAGAGGTGGTTATACTATAGGGTCTAGTACCAGGGGCCGCATTTTTTTGTGGTTTTGGAGATTCTTTGGAGCTGAAACAGGTTTTACATCAGAATATCCGTCAATCAGAGCCGGAATGTGTATTTGGTGATGCTTGGGATGTGTAGCGAGATGAAATGAAGAATTCGTATTTTCATTCGATGGGAGCCGCTCTGTTAATATGTGGAGATTCGATGGAGCTGAGGGGCATCTCTCATCACGTCATCAGAATAGCAGTTAGTCGGAACCATCAATTGAATCAATTGAAGTGCATGTTCCGTGATGCTCAAGATGTGCTTGTTGTGACTGTAGTATACTTGGCAGGGTCTCGTTCAAGCTGATTCTACCGCACTGCAACTCTGATGTCGAGTGAATGTTTTCCATTCTGAGCGACACTGATTACTACAGGGTTGCGTGATAATGTGTCGAGTGCATGTGTAGCGTATCACGCACGATTGAAGAGAGAAATAGAGTTCATGGAAAAAGCCGATGAAAATGCGAAACGAAAGTCGTACGTAAGGAATAGCTGAAAGCCGAGCGAGTGAAAGATTGAAGTTAGTGAAAATTAACTGTAGGTTGGAGAAGATCGACTAGAAAGCAATGGAAACTTCAAAGAAGAAAGATGAGCATGTCAATAAATGAAAGAATTTCAAAACCAATGAAATCTGCCGCAGATTGCACGAATACCAAATTAAGACCAAGTAGTTACGAAACAGCTGGAAACAAAAAGGAGTCGCTGAGAGAGTCCTATCCTATATATTTGGAAAATATATAAAACCAGAACAGAAGGTTTGAAGCACCTTGTTGATACAAATATAAGTTGTTAACATTTGTCCAGGACATGGAAAATTTGTGTATGTTCTTTAGACCGACCTCATAGAAACAGACGATGACATTGTAATGGGTCAGATGCATAAATTAATCCATTTTATTCTTTCAATGTGAGAAATACCATGCGCAAACTACCATACCGCAAAATAATGGAAAGTTCAAAAGGACTGAAGAACTTCATCGAACATATGATCTTGCACATATGGACAATGTAGAAACATTTCTCATGGAGTCCAGTATTCGTAGAGAAACGGTCTTCCTCAAATTTAGGGATGAATTTGACAATTTCTGAAATCGATGAAAATCTGTAGTTAGAGAGATGGCAGTTGTTAAAGTGTATCATAGCAGACGATTTCCCTCTTCATTAGTCGATGCTTTGAAGGGAAATATCTTATGACTTAACGTAAATGGCAAAATTAATATTTTTTGCGCTTCGCGCGCTCTTGGTCTTTTCAGCGCTTCAGATTTCTGGTTTTTGCATTCTGATTCAAATAGTTACCAAAACAGTTATGAAAGTTGAAGTGAAATCAAAAGAGTCTCGTATTTTGTAAAGATTAGGCTCCCCTTGCAATATGCACATTTGCTTCCTTGGGCAATTTGACAGTGAACTGTTATTTTGTATTGTATATCATCATTTATCAACTTCTGAATCATTTAGGGAATTCTGCAAATTTCTGTTTATTTATTCTGTCAATAATAGGCTGCCTGATTTCTACAGTAGTGTGCATAATGGTATAATAGCATAAACTTCTACCATAGATTAAATCCTTTATCCTTCTCTTATGTGCCGTACAAGTGTTAATAAAATGTCAATGAGGCTTTACTGTTATTCGAGGTACTACTTTTAGTTAGATTTGCATTTACATATCGTATTGTATCAAGATATCAACATTCAGATTTCAAGACTCAAAATTCACGATTTCAACATTCGGCAATTTCGTTTTTGCCAGGTTTCTGTGAAGTACTTATTTTCACCTTCCCATCAAATTCTAGTTTTTATTTTGTTAACTATCACACCTAGACATGCTTATCTATGCCTGCTTGATTTTTATAAATCACAAAATGTAAAATACGCATATTTTCCCGTTTAGGTTTTTTGTCATGCAACTTACAGGTTTATTTGCATTCTCACTATGTAGGTTTCATGACTTATATGATATACCTATGCCTGTTGCAAGTGGTGACGAAACTGCAGGCGAAATGTTAGACAATGTATTTGAAATCTCATTTAATGTGACGCTTTAGATATAAGATGTTTCGGAAATTCTACATGCACATCTAGAGATGTTCCCATGAGTGTACTTGAATTGAAAGGTTGTGATTCATAAACGCACCCAGGCTTTTATCACAATAATTTACAGTTAATACATTATGCACTGTGTAGTAATTAACTTAATACACAGTTTCACACTGCATGCATATGCAGTAAGCTTTAGAAACTCATAATTGATATTATGATTAGAACATTATGAGATTATGAAATTAGACAGTTTCCAGTTTGTGATTTCATTATGTTAGACATATGTCATGCAGCCACCACTATTGGCCAGTCAGTAGTCTCCGTGGCACAGTGTTTAAGTGCTTGGATCAAGTCCAGTGAGCGAGCACCGAAAGTGTCACCGGAATTCGGCAGGAGGGGCATCCTGGTTCAAAGATCACAACGCTCCAGTCTAGTCACATCGTCCAGTCTTTCATTGTGTAGAGTAGTGACGTTACTTACTTACTTACATCATTTAGCGTCGATTGTTCCATCCATGTTTGGTACGACGATTCCGTTGTATGGCAGTTCTCCACTTCGCTCGGTCGTTTGCATCTTCCATACGGAGCCCGAGCGCTCGAAAATCTTCTTTGATGTCATCGCTCCATGATTTCTTTGGACGTCCAATAGGTCGGCGACCAGCCACCTATAATTTCCGTACGCGCTTCACCCACTGACATTCGTCTTACCTCTCCACATGTCCACACCATCTTAGTCGCCGTCTTCTTATAGACTCACTGATAGGCTCTAGGCACATTCTTCGTCTGAGCCCTTTATTGAAAATGCGGTCGCGAGAGGAGACCCTCCACATCCAACTGACCATCCACATTTCATTCACTTCAAGACGCCTCAAACACTCTGATCGCAAGCCCCAAGTCTCGCTGCCGTACAATATGCTGGTGCGCACATGTGACTTGTAGATGATTGCCTTCATCGCTAAACCATCATTTTTTGATGAATCGTACAAAAATCATGTACAATAATGATGATCGTACAATCTTCATGTGCCTAAAAATGTTAAATGTATATTGTGCATGTTTGTATAAACCCCTGCATGAATTATGCGCCTCTTCGTGAAAATTGGAGAATTCTCGCGTACGACCACTGTTGACCATCCTTTCTTCGATGTTTTAGCCACCCTACCGCACATGGATTTTACATTATTTGTAAATGATTTATGAATTTTAGGAACATGGTGGAATGCGATGAAGTCAGTTTCGCGTTGCTGGCATTTGACTGCTATCGAAGAATGAAGAAGAGCGGTAAACCCAAATCCGACGAATGGACTCACTTCGCAGCTATCGTGCAATGTTCTAGTACAGACAATATTTGTTCGCATGAATGTGTGTCCCTAGGGACTGGTTCTAAATGCTTGAGCCATGATAGACTTTCAGAAGCTGGAAATTTAGTGAATGACTCTCATGCGGAGGTCTTGGCTCGTCGTGGTTTCATGCAGTACTTGTATGGCGAGCTTCATTCTCTCCTTGCATCAAAGCAGTCAATTTTCTGGTGGAATTCAGGAGTGGTTGAGTTGAAGCATAACATAAAATTTTACATGTTCACTAGTCAAACTCCATGTGGCTCCATGTCGATACATGGTAGCAATGAACGAAGCGATTTTCCAAACGCTGCGAAACGACGAAAGATCGAGTCGGAAGATGAACTCTTTTTACGAACTGGTGCCAAATGCTGCCCTGGAGAAGAGCAAGATGGAAACTACGAAGATCCACAAAATGCTGGCGTCCTGAGGACGAAACCGGGACGTGGTGAGAGAACCCTTTCTCTTTCTTGTTCTGACAAAGTGTTGAGATGGCAAGTACTTGGATTGCAGGGGACTTTGCTATCGTATTTCATAAAGGATCCTATCTGTTTATCAGGTTTGATAGTCGGTAAATGTCCTCGTAATCTAGTGGCCGTTGACAGAGCAATTAACCATAGAGGTACCAGTATTTTGAAGGAGAAGATTTCTGTGAAAGGTATTGACCTTTGCTTTGAGCACTCACCGTCTCCAAGTCGCATCAAACCATCAGCCTCCTCTATTGTATGGTGGTTACGTGGAAAACAAGAAGTTCTCGTCGGTGGCTCTAAACAAGGAATGACAAAAAAAGATAGTCATCTTCCAAGGACTTGGCCTGCAGTTTGCAAATACAATTTTCTACAGTTATTTTCAGACACTATCATTTTGTGGCATCGTGAAAGCTGTAATAATTCCATGTTTCGGACTTTGCAAATTAGCGATGTAGGACTACAAACTTACGATTTCTTCAAGTCAAATTGTGCTAACTATCAGAAAAAGAGAGAGCAATTCCTGAGTATTTTTCCCAACTGGATTGTAACGCCGCGCAAGTATTATCAATTTTCGGTGCAACAAAATAAAGATTCATAGATCACGTTTTAGTTTTTACCATTTTCATTCCATGTATGTAAGGAATTGTTTAATATTTATTGTCATACGAACAATATTTCCTCTTCGCAACACCAATTTCATTCTAGTGTTGCCATTGCATAAATTAGCTTTTATGTATATTGATAGATAATAAGTATTCAACTAACTAATTATTCGGTAAAATTATGCTTTAGTTAACATTTAATATGCAGTATGACATTAAGTTACAGCTGACATACATGTATAACGTGATAAAAACAACAAATTGCCTTCCCAACTATAATTAAATTATGTCGACGCTCACCTCTGACCAGAGTTAAGGTAATGAAGTCGTCTCACTACCATGGTGATTACTTATGCAGGTTGTCCCGACTGACTGCGGTTTCGATGATAAAGTAACTTGGACATGGGAAACGAGATCAAGTATGGGTGGGTGATTGGAGCGTAGCCCGTTTGAGCTGTCGACAGGAGCAATGGGAAGCAGGGACCTCTGGAGTGGAGCCGGATTTTAGAGAAGCGGCAATTTTCTTGCCTTCCTAGATGACTGATGTATGCATTAGTCCCATTCCTATTCGGTTTTCATGGCGAATTCCAAAGCGAATATTCAGTCTTAAGGGATCTCTCCAAATGTCTTCCTAAGCATTATCGCGGTCATCAGATCTACATCCTTGGAGTCACTAGACCTTCCCATGGAGCCAGAGTTACCTCAGGTTAGGTAATATATAGGTTATACCGGTATTTGAACGTTCTCAGGCGACGCTGTTACCAGAGTTACCTCAGGTTAGGTAATATGTAGGTTATACCGGTATTTGAACGTTCTCAGACGACGCTGTTAAGAGCAGAATTAAGATAAATATTTTTGATTGCTGAAGGAATTTATTCATGAATATGAATGTGATATCATGGATAATTGATACCGGCAGTCACCAAAATGACATTTGATATGTAAATTTAATTTGCGTGACCAGTGATCAGCCACTGCCTGGTCACGGAAGAAATTAATTGCTGGCAATTGGATTAATCATGTTATTCAAAATAATGAAAATCAAAATTATTTTGTCACTACTGATTATATGCCTGCTTCAATGTTAATCGTAGTCTACCATAGTTTTATAAATGATTCCAAAGCGCATATAGTATTTGAGTCAATAAATAAACTACACCAAACAATATCTTATCAAAATGAAGGAACAGAAGAGTCGAGAAACTGTTAGTCTATTAACGTCCAGATAGGATTTGTTTTTATTTAAATTTGCCACGCACTGACTGACATTTTGAATAATGCCCCGAGTTTACCGGTGCGAGTACCATTCTAGCAAAATTTGAAAAACATAATCTTAAATACTGCCAATCATTTCAACCGGTGATTATGGTCTATTTTTGTCCTTGAATGACCCTAAGTATAGACACAATTATGTAATTTCAATCAGTGACTCAATTGTCTTCAGTCTCGCCATCAAAATATTTTTAAAGTAAAAGCAAAGTATAAAATAATCAAAAATATTCATTCCAGTAGTTAGTTAGGCCTCATATTGATGTCTGTGAAAAATCGCTTACTGTTTCAGCAATGGCTACAGATGTTCCAGAGCTTCTCATAGAAATTCATCAATCTCCGTCGGGCAGTTATTTTGTATGGATTTGCGAAAGTGAGTCGTTTGTTGTTTCATTAATCCAATGCCGTAATAGTTCAAGTTCCTGTTTATGATGTTCAAACAGGGATTGTACTGGACCCAGTGGTCCTACGCCTGCGTAATGTAGCTATTTAAAGGTAATTGTTCAAATGGAAGCACCGATGATTATATCCACAAACATCAAAGTGTCAGATATCTATCTGCCTATATGCGTGTCGGTGCTATTCAGTCTACAGACATTTGGCAGCTGTTCCTTATTGTTTAAAAAACAATAAATAAATTCTGAGTTTTGTGCATCACCTGCAAACACGGCTAGCAAAGCAGTGTACAACAATCACTGACTGCGGCCTCGGATCAATCACTTCTTCTGTAACCTGCAATTGCAGCAGGCGAAATCACCTTGTATTACTTATTTTTCGAATCAGATAAAAATCAGAAGAACCTCATTTCAAAAGTGACCAAATTTTGTAAGCCTTGTAAAGTTGTGAAGTCGACAACAATTGACATTCACAATTCATCTTTTGATCAATTTAATAGTGATGACTCATAGAATTGGCTTTCACATTGGTGAAAATAGTTAATTTAATCACTCTCACGGTTTTTTTAGCATTAATTTAATTGGCTGCCTTCTGAAAACAATAAAAGCCTACAATACATGCGATGGTGACGATGCGAGATCAATTGATAATAAAAATGGAATTAAATACAAGCTAGATATGTCTGAGATAGATAGTCTACTTCGCCGATTTTGTAACAGCTTAACATTTCTACAAGTGCAAATATGGATAGTTGCATAATGAACAAATGAAATTGTTTTGAATTTGACGGGATGATGAAAGACAGAATAATTAACAGTAGTGATTGACAGCGTGGTGTAGGATATTTGATGGGATACTAAATACGGTAGAATAGCGCAATTACCTTCTACCGAAAATTCGACAGGCACATTACCATAAACAGGCCGCTTTGCCAAGTGGACGGAAAAGATTTGAGCGAACTGAGTGACCGGCCAAAATCAACAAGTGAACGAGGAATTCAGCGAACTGAAAAAATGACCACGTTCGAATGCACTGTTATGATGAATGTTGATTTCACTTGGCTGGCTGTGCATGTATGACTATCTCATTCTGAAAAGAAGTATCTCAAATATACCGGTAATTTGATATTTCGCTTCAACATCCTGTAATCCTGTACCTGTAAATCATAATTTTCCTACGTAGCATCGGAGACATAACTTAATGCATTTATAAAATGAACAAGCTCAGCTGTTATCAACATCATGTAAGCAATGTAAATATTTCTTGGTTGTAGTCACATCGTCAGGCATACAACTGATGGAAAGAGAAGTTTCATTTTCTTATGTTTAAACAAAGTCAAGGCTAATAGCGTTTCAGTATATAGGATATTCACATTTGTGATTCAATTATTGCTAAATGTCCCGGAATCGTTGGTCTGACTACTGCTTTCAACATGTGTGTTAGCAAGAGTGTTAAATCACCATCGTTTTATTTGTAAAAGAAGTCAAAATTCACGCACCTGAACTTAAAAATGCTAAAAATGTATTAGATCCTTGAAAATTGACTGAACATGCTGTATTTTGTGCGGCTGCACTTTTTCTTAATATCATCAATCCGAAATTTCTCTCAGGAACAAGTGTAAATAATTGGTGTGGTACATGTAATTTTTGTGGCAGTTAGGAGACAGCTCTGTGGTGAACCATGTTATGTAGTTTGTGTATCATTCGTCTCTTGCAGTGGTGTTTGCACTTCGGACGAAACATCGAATATACGGTCGTTTAGTAGGAACTCTTCCTCGTTGTCCACATCAAAATTCCTGTCTGGGATTACCCCTCCTGTTGAGCAATGAGGAAGTAAATGTAGCAAGGAAGCAGGATGATGTGAAAGTCTTCAAAAATTCTTCCGTCCAAGATAAGCCAGCCGCTCAGTCCGCTGTTGAGGAATATCTTCAGCAGATGAAAATTCATTATAGAGAGATGGTACGTTATTTCTATGAATGTTTGATGTACGTGTAATGTCACTCAGAACATAGGTTGCCTACTGTAAAGCAGAACATAGAGCATAGTAAAGCATATTGAACGGGAACCCACGTGCTACAAAGCATTATGAAGAAGACTACGATGAAGTCATCAATTACAATATATGACCCATGAAGCCCGTGTAGTTGATTAAATTCAAACTAGTGTGTTCAGTGCGTCTCGGTTTTAGAACACGAATTGTCGTATAAAGATGCACGGACAATTTTCTCAGTGTAGTGTCAAGCAGGCCTACTGTTTCAAGAGTTAGAATCAAGCATTGAAAAGCAGCTAAAATCAGTTGAAAGAAATTAAAATGTTTGTATTTTAGCTAGTATAAGGTTTATTTCTGAAACATTTCTGTGAACATCTTTATAAGCTATTTTTATTTCTGATTTTGCTTAATTTGTGTTGTAGAGAATTTTCTAGTCTATATCATTTGTCGGATTAAAAGACGTATGATTGCTATATGTGATACACTTCGCACCTGGAAAGTGCAACTGTGACCATCCATCTTTTTTGACTAAGGTTGGGATTGTCTTATGTAAATATATCGGTTCTTTTTAGTTTTTCGGCTTATAGGCTTGGATTATTGAAAATTGATATTGAAACGACATTCCTGCAGGCCTATGCACTATATATAAATGTGGTATTGCCAGTCAAATATGAACGCGTGTGGAGGATCGTCAATCATCTTTCTGATGTTGTGACGTTCACAAAGGCGACTATAGCACTATTGACGGATTTTCCACCGCGCATAGTTTCGCCTCTCCGGAAAACAAAATCAGTGCTTGGAGAAAGCGTTTTCCGACATGAAGAAGCGTTATTCGCAAGTGATTGTGATATTATGTTTAATCTTTACACTTCAAATGACCTTTTGGGATATAAAATAGCATAATGGTCGAGATTTTTAAGAAAATCACTCTTTTGAATGAATATTTTTGCCAAAAACATGTCCTGCTGTGGATTTCAATTCTTAAATTCATCCATGTTGCCATTGTTGTAACCGTGATCGTCTAGATATGATCACGATTAAAATATTCTCTTCAGTCACGAATCTACGAACTTCAAACTCGATATCTAGTCATTATCCGAAGAACATTTGTTCATTTCCAAATAATCTGAGCTTATTTGCTTTTTGGATGCAGAATGAAATCCTTCACAGCCGAAAAAAGTTGGAAATGGTGCGGAATTATCATAAAATCAGGAAAGGATTAGGTAAACGACAATCTCGACTGCTTAAACGAAAGTCAACTGGAACTCCGATTTCGGATGAAGAATTGAATCTTTGTGATCCGGATAGCAACTTCACAATTGACGATGTTCGACTACCTGATATTCCAGACGAGAAAATTGTTTCTCACTTACCGTCAGCAACTCCTAGTAGCTGGCTCAGAGAGGGAGAGACAGAAGATTTCACAGGGGCTGAGAAGGAACTCACACAACACTGTCGTGTGTTTGAAGATCTGTGGAAACGAGGGCATCATGTCACCGTATCTTCTGCGAAGATGGGTGGTGATTTCCTCATATATCCAGGTGAGTCTTTAGCCGTCTCTTCTTCATCCTGTAACATAGGATGCTATCCACGAATTATTTTTGAATTAGTTTCAGAAATACTTGCTTTTCATGCAGAATTTTTGTTGCATTAGATTGTAGTGGATTTCTATTTTGAAGCCTTTTTAAATTACTGTTTTGTGGAAGCCAAGTACGTTGATTGTAAGTAAAAATATAGGATATTATTTACTATATATTGCGACCCGATATCGAAAGCCATCATCAGGTTCTGAATCATTTTATGCACATTATACAGAAATTCAATTTCAATTTTTGATCGAAGAGCCCGCTCTAAAAAAACATTTTTATACATTGCCGATCACACCTTCCTCCGTCCACAAAAATGTCTTGTGCCATCAACGAAGGAAAACGAATCAGTGAGCGTTGTTCTAATCCTATCAGCAATAGGAAACGTCAAAATTATTTTGACCAGGTGCTAGAGTTAAATTGATATCGAAAAAGAGTTCAAAAATCATGAAACCAAAAAGAAGACCTAGCACGAAGTCTTTTCATTACCTTAATTTACCATACATGAACGAAGAATTCGATAATCGTATAAAAAGAATCATTTGAGCAGAAGACATGAAAAATGTCCGAATATTTTACAAATTTCAATCCTTGAGAAGCCGTTATAAAAATAAACATACACAGAAGCAAGATGACAGTGCGTCCAATCAAAAATGAAAAAATCTGCAACCGTACCAAAGTAGTCTACAGAATAACATTTGCAATAAGATTTATATTGGTTTCACTATAAGATCAGTGCATCAATGTTTTAAAGAGTGTTTAACAAACAAAAACTCATCCGTAGACAAGCACAGAGAAACATGTAATGCCAACGCCGATAAATACAACATTGATCTTGACATTGACATTGATCATTGTCTTTGGCCCTGATGAGACGAATTTACGGTTACGAGAAGCTACCCTAATAAAGGAATACAATCCTTAAATTAACTCAAAAGTAGAAGTTGAAGAATTGAAAGACTTTCATCTTTGATTTTTATGAATTTCTCTTATAACGTGTATTACTTAACATGTTTTTAGCTCTATGTTTTCCACAGACTCTCCCACTTCTGTCTAAAATTACATATCCCATTCCCCTTGACGAGCTGCATGTGTAATCAGCCTATAATGCTTCTCGATCAAAATTTGAAATTGATTATTTGTGTAATGTACATAAAATGATTCAGATCCTGGCCTTGGATATCAGATCGCAATATATAGTTAGTAGCAGCCTATTATTTTTATTTACGATCACCGCACTTTGCTTTCCCAAAACATTGATTTAAAATTACGTCGAGCCAAGGCATATTCACTCCTAAAGCTAATTTCAAGTACCGACTGGCATTTATTATTTATGATAAAGAACAGAGAAGAGAGAAAAAGTGACACGAAAAGCGACGGGATGCGGGCAAAGAAAGAAAGAAACTGGTGAATTGCTGCCATTTCGGCTGAGAAGTTAAACAGTGCGCTACAGCATGGAATGAAGTAGAAAGGTTGAAGAACAGGTTGTGAAAATAGATACATTCAAACGCACTTGTAGCAGCATGTATAACGCGGGAAAAATCAGGGAATTTTGATATTGCGAGTAGTTCAGATTCAGCATATTTATGACTGATAACAACATTGATAAAATTGCCTACTGTATAAACAAAGAAATTACAGACTTCCATGTTTTCCATGTTTTTGATAAAACTATCACTGTTTATATCGTTTGAAGATCTGATTGATAAGTGCAGATTCGCAAGAAAAGTGTGGTCAAGCATTTAGGCCTATAATTTTATCTTAAAACAGTGTACACCCATTTTACAAAGTAGTAATTTTCAGTAATTTGCACTATTTTCAGACAAGGAAGTCAGTTGCTTCTATGTTCTTTCTTAGTTTGCTGCTACGCTTTTCTCCGAACCAGTGCCAACATCCACTCCGCTGGATGAGGAAAGCTGCTTTGAAAATGTCAGGACGGAATGTGTATACTCAGCCTAGGAAATCTGTATCCCCGGCATTCGGACGTGGGCTTCGTTTTCTCATCCGACTCTTGCTGTTGATGTGAGCTTGATCAGGTTGATCGGTCTTCGCCTGTCTCAATAAGCGAGTAGCCTCTGGAGATTATTCAGCAGTATCAGCACTCCCACGCCTTGCGCGGTCATCTGCAGACTACAATGCATGGCGCATGAAGACTCAGTTGGCACTGTCTAAAATCTGAAATGCTACTTGACTTGTAAGTGTATCGCGGACAAATGGATGTTCATGGTAGGTATTGGATTGAAGACAGAGCGATGGCAAGATACCGGACTTCTAATTTTCTTTGGCATGCTTTTACATCTGAGTTGCATAAAGCTCTTGAGGGAGAGGTCGATTGCCTGGACAATTCTAAACTCCTGCAGGTGGCAATGGATGATGGTCCAAATGACAATATCGCAATACATCGTCTGTTTGAAGAATCTCGTGAACATGATGATACACAAATCTTGGACATTAGAAGTTGCTTCCTACTCATCGTCGACGGTGCTCTCTGCGAACTGGAGACAAATACGTGGCGGTGATGAAATTCATGCGAAGTTGTTGGGAAGTTTTTAAAGATCTGCCGTCTCGTTGGGCGGATGATCGGCACTCCGCTATAACGAAGGACCCACAAGTACGACCCAAGTAGTGTGTGACTCGATGGGTTGAGAACGTAGGATTTGGGGAAATGATCATCGAACAATTACCAAACTATTGAGCAAAATGTTGAAAATATCAAGGAGCAATCTGACTAGTCGTCCTACAAGAAGATGAAGGAAATGCTGAATGATCATCTGCTCAATGTCAAATTGTATCTTTTCGTCACGATAACCAAGGAATTTGAGGTTTTCTAGAAGAAATTTCAAGGCTGCAGGCCCTTTCTTCCATTCCTGTGTGGCCCTAGAGAACATCACAAATTCGTTGTCGAAACGATTTATTAAGTCATGTGTTACGGAAACTTGTCAACAATTAAAAAACTGAAGCTTCCCACGACTGAAGAAAATTCGTAGAACTGAAATCAATTGACATCGACTTTGCAGCGTAATCAGCCTCACGATCGGCAGGCTGAACAGACATACATAAAAAAGAATGTTCTTCGAAGTGTCATGAGTTCTTGAATGCTAATTTGATACCAATCAAATATCCGTTGTTCGAGAGGTCATCTTGCTTGGATCCGTTGATTATGGTCTCAGATTCCAAACGGAAATTGATGCCATTAGATATGACTTTGGGTGAACCGGTGGGTAAAAAATGGATCACTGGCTTCGAGGCAGATCGCATCAAGAATCAGAACATATTTCTGACATCAAACAATCCCATGAAGTCATACAGATGTTCGACCAGAGAAATGACAGACTTGATGACTATTTACTCCATTGTTTTCAAAAAGGTAATTCCTCTCCTGAGCTTAGACGATCCGTGCGAATCATTTTCTGCTTGAGCCATGGACAGACTTCGGTGGAAAGAGGTTCCTTGATCAATAAAGACATAATCGTAGAAACTCAAAAAGAAAATTAATTCACTTATTGCTCAAAGAATACCGGTAGTCAAAAGAAGTGAAAAGAAGAGGAAGGCGTCAGAAATTAAAGATGGAGGATATGAAGGAGAAACTCTTGTTGCAGATTGATGGTATTGACCAAAAATCCACCCTTTGATGAAAAAGGTTTTGTGATTTTATTTTCGTCTTTACATTACGTTTTATTTTTTTGAATGAACATAAGCTATGTTTCAATCTTTTTTTGCAATGATCTTGTCCGTAATCTCAGTATTCGTCTTCATGAATTTTTTTTGAATAGTTTTTGCAATATTTTGTTACTTCCCAAAAATTAGTGGCAAAAATTATCAGGATGCTATTCTACAGATTATTTTTGAGATGCTGATTGAATATGAATTCAAGATGGCATGAATCATAGTAAAGAAGCCATATTGCGCACACGTTGTGCCTTTTTTTGTTGCGTTCATATCTGCTCATATTATCCAACCACGCAAGATATTTATCTGAACTCATATCATGATACTCGCCTCTGACTTTTAAACCTACGAGTATAATCCAAAAAATGATCATCTGTTAGCAAAAAAAATTTATGTATTTCAGATGTTGGACTGTACTTTTGAAATATGAACATTTTCTGTCAATGGATGCGATAAAAAAATATTTCTATATAATTTTGATCATGCTTTTGTTAATATCAGTAATCAAATTGTCATGATGAACATAAAATGTCAAATAAATAATGAAAAAGATCAGGAATAAGTGAAAATATAAATAGGGGGAAGGAGTCTAAAGGTAAAAGCGCATTCAGCTGAAGTTTTTATTATGAGAAGTTGAAATGGATTGTTGTCGTGGGCAACCGCTTTCAGTGTTATTTACGTTAGCATAATGAATTAACTGTACAGGAAATTTTTCAAATGAGACCGGGAAAAATCAGGGAAATTGAAAATCCGAAAGCGTCATACACGCTTTTGTAGGTCTATTGTTGCTACGCGAAATGTGCAGCATGATTTCTCTACTCACGTATTGTTTGCTGCTTCTTATGCTGCCGTTAATAATTATAATTTTTTGCATATCAGTTAATTGTGAATAGAGATGTTGATGAAGTTATGTATAGTCACTAAAATTAGACTCCCGAGTAGTCAAGGCTCATTCGCAACATCTGTCAGTTGCATCTGTCAGTCGCACCACCTGATTCCTGACACGATGTACTTCCGTGCTATCCACGTATCCAAACCACTTTAATTGGCTTCAATTCACCACTACATCATGTTAAGCTGCTTTCTAAACTCTCCTTCCCCCGTTAAAGAATTTGTGGTTAAAGAGATTGTATATTACTGACTCGAGAATACAATGTTGTAATGAAGTCATATTAAGAGACTTGAGAAACGGTGACATTAGTGCAAATCATGTTGTTGCAAATCATCAAGTTGCAAATACATGTAACAATAATACAGAAATTGCTCATATCCTATCTGAAATTCCAGATATTCGGTTTTATGGTGAGATTTATTCACTGCCCCTCTCGAAGAAAGGCTTGAAAGTTAATGAAAAGAGAGCGAAAGTCATGCATTCCACACAAACGCCCACCGGCCATTTAACTCGACCTAAGATTCCTTGTGCAGCTTGTCGAAAAGGTGTCGGCTCCAATTCTGTCCATTGTATGGTTTGCTGCTTATGGATGCACAAGAGATGTAGCGGTGTTAGAGGGAGCCTAGTCTCAGTTGAGTCGCCCTTCATGTGTAAACCCTGTCAAGGGCAAGTGCGCTCCGGTTCAAACTCAAGTGAAGAACGACTCGGTCCAATTTCAGTAGCGGGTCACACCTATCACGCTGTGAGCAGATTTTGCTACCTTGGTGATATGATGGAATCCGGTGGTGGTTCAGGGTCTGCATTATCTGCACGAGTTCAGCCTGGTTGGCGAAAGCTTCGTGAGTTGTCGCCGTTTCTAACATCGAGGGCGACTCCTTTATGGATGAAAGTTGCATGATATACGGCAGTGAAACATAGCCCATGAAAGTCGAAGATCATCAAAAAATGGTGACAGCAAAACGCAGAATGATCCGTTGCATGATGGGCGCGTTTTTGAAGGACAGGTTCGCTCCTTCAATGCTTCTACAGCTTCTTGGAATAGAAGACATCAAGACCGTCGTGAAATGAAATGTCTTAGATGGTTCGGGCATGTTCTCCGGAAGCCAGAGGATAATATGTCAAGAAGGCGTGTAGCATGGACCTACCGTGGCCAACACCGAGAGGCCGCCCAAAGAAGACGGGCGCGAAACGGCATTTGCTGATTGTAAGGAGCTTGGCCTGATTGAGAGAGATGCTGCAAAACGTGAATTGTGGGGAAAAACCGTCCTCCACTACGACGAATAGATAAGGGACGTAAAACGGAAAAGAAAAAAATACCATATACCGGCACAACACCGATGCCCGTCTGCCGCAACATATACCGGTTCCTATCTGCCGCACCATATACCGGTACAACACTGGTGCCCATATGCCGATACAAAATGTACTTGCACTGAAAATATATTGTCCTGAATTAATGGAAGCCACAGTCAGCTGCTACGAGTGCTTCATGTCAGTATTACTCACTCACTCACTCGACGATTTATCGTCCCTTCCCCCCCCCGTGTTTCGATTTTTGAACGAGATGAACGGTTTAACGTCACTACTACCCCATACTGGGGGCTTAAACGGTGCTGACATAGTCAAACTTTAATCTGGAGCGTTGTGATCTTTTAGTCCGGATATCCTTCCTGACGACTTCCAATGACACTTTCCGGACTCGACCTTTGGACCAGTAGATCGCTATGCCAAGCACTTAACCACTGTTCCACGGAGACTACAGTGATGGTATCACGTTTGAAGAAAAATGTCTACTATGGATGTAGATTGATTGATGCTGGACAATGATTTATGTTCGACCAAGACTGATCATGTTATCGAGCAGGCGTTGTGTTAGATTCGGCTATTTGTCGATCCTCTCCCGTACACAAGATAAGAGGTCGAACTAGTTTTAGGAATGTTAAGCGAAAGCCTCTTGATGTGATAAGATACAGATAAAAGTTGATGGCGAAATTGATATCCATTGGAATGAGGCAACACTGATAAATGAGAGAGGCCCAGGGAATTGGAACGCGAAGCTTGATGAAATCGCCCATTCCTAACCAGAGACCATATGGTAGAAGCAGCATGCATTGAACTGCTCCGGCCACTAAAATTGTCTTCACAGGACTAACAGCGTTTTCAGAAAAACGTCCTTTCTTCGTCCGATCGACAGGATTGAGTAATGTTCGTCGTTTCACTAAGACCTTCCACATAGCCACGGCCGATGCAATTATCTGACTTACAACGACTAAATACATGAAATATAGATAACCTTTATGTGCAGCATTCCAAGCCGGAAAGACATCTCTAGAGCAGACACATTGATCTGTAATTCGATTCTTGAAACTGAAAAGGCCACTGCTTATTGACAAAGTCAGGCATATTGCAAGAACTATTGCTGCAAAGTAATTCTGGTTCACAGCTCGCATGCGCTGCGGATGCAGTACCAGTAAGAGGCGTTCCATTGTTATAGCTCCTAGAGCATACCAGCTGTTTGATAAAGTCATCTCCAAAATCATATAAAATCCTCTACAGAAGAAAGGAGATTTAGAGGAAATCTCATCCCTATATTGAAATCGGTACCATACAGTCGACATGTGAAGCGGCAAAGCAATGAAGTCACTGGTTGCGAGGGAAAAAAAGAAAATTCGTGTACTTTTCCTCAAGGACCGGAAACTTCGCATGGTAATAAATGTGGCAATATTGCTGAAGGTTCCAAGTACTATCATGGCTACAATGATTTTTGCGAAAATGTTTGTTATCCAATTGAATGGAGCTTTGTTCCATCCTGGGAATGCATTTCGAGTGAAATTAGCGTGAAAACAGTGACTATTGTTCATCATTCGACTCACAAGATGATGTCGAAAATAAAATACGACTGCCTCTTGGCGTCTCTCCTTTTATCATTTTGTTAGTAACTTTCGCATTGTCAATTTGATTTTGTCAGTGAATAGATTAAAATTGTTATCCTTCTTAATGAGACATGATGAGTGCCAGATAATCCAGCTGTTTTTCTGAATTTCTCAGGAAATGAGTGAAAATAGAGAAAAATTGCACTTGTTGTTTTTAATAGCATTTCGCTAACACCTTGGAGACTTAAGCGACGAACATGACAAGGGTTGAATGCGTGAAAATTGTCAACATACACTAAGGTTTTCTGTAGGGACTGCTTTTCAACTTATTTTAAGCCTTGAATTTGTAATCATTTGATTGCTACTTCTTTTGCCAATTCTTTGTCTTATTTAACTCACAGTAATAGGCCTATAGCAAGCAAATGTATTCTATATAATCAATAGGAGTTATTCTTTAGTAAATAAGCAGTGTTTTGGAGATCATTGCAGCTTCACGGCTTTTAATTTTGTATTAAAGTCATTGAATTAACTGGACAGTCTAAGCTTTCATCAGATGAAAACAGACAGAAGAGAAATTCCTCACTTCCTTTCGCAAAGTGAGTAACTAATCATAGACATTCGCTACACTACTTTAGATTAGAAGTCTGCGTTCATGACGCGAACACGATCGTGTTGAGCCTTGTCATTTGTGCTCGTATTTTCACAATTGGAGTCGTTTTATTTTCGTGTTGACAAAGATTCACTCAAAGTTTCAAATCGAGATAACTTAATAACTTAACCTCTTCTAGCTCAAGACAAGTTATCTAGTCCACGAAGATAAAGGATAAATAAACAGTATTCTTTTAATGTATAGTTACATAGCTATGTCGGCTAAAGACCGATGCATATGTATACAACTGACCAATACTTGGCCCTGCTGCTCTAATTTAGCAGTGGAAGACACGTGTACAAGTTTGTAGTATTTCACTCGATTTCGGAGACTTGTTGTCGAAATCTACCCAAAATTCCCGCTAGAAGACAATCTATATTTTTCTATCTGATCGCATGTAATCAGGTGGTAATGTAATGTCACACACAACCGAACCACTCTTCGGGGATTGCCTAATAATGTAGAAATCAATCAGTATTGTAATCCATTGGGGCATTTATCATTATTGCAATGCAAGGATCTCTTCGCATGCTGATGTAGAAAACAAATTTGGTCGACATTTAAAATTATGATGAAATCGCCCTGGGATAGCTCGGGAATCGCTTGAGAATTCGAAACTTCAGTTCTGGCCGCCACCCTAAGTAGTAAGTAAAACTCCACTTCTGGATAGCGCAAGATGGCCGCCGTCGCTGACGTCCCCCCCTCTGGAACGGCAGAGTGTCGTGGTCGGCCGCCGTGGTGCTTTGAGTCTGACGTCCCCCCTCTGGAACGACAGAGTGTCGTGGTGTGCCGGCCAAGTGAGTCCGAAAGGTTCGCTGACGTCCCCCCCCTCTGGCCGGACGTCGTATAGCGCGCGGTGATGTGCTGTCGAGGTTGGCGTGGTGTGCCGGCCAGGTTGGGAGGGTGGACTGTTGTAGCTCACCTGAAAAAATCCTAAGTGTCAGAGTGGCTTTGTATGGGTAAAATTTTGAAAATTTTCCAAAGTGTGGAATTTCGACCTGGGACCGTCACCAAAACATTTTTCATCATATTTCACGGACCCCCCCCCCCCGACAGCAATCTTCTAACTTTGGTTCTAGTGAACGGATTTTGTCTTACAGCTACTCGTTTGAAAGAGGAGAAAAAACTGCTCGACGCCATTTCTGCCGCGAGTCAATCGGACCAGCCGTTCAAAAGTTAGAGCTGTTACAAGATTTTAGGTCGGAGCTCACCTGAAAAAATCCTAAGTGTCAGAGTGGCTTTGTATGGGTAAAATTTTGAAAATTTTCCAAAGTGTGGCATTTCGACCTGGGACCTTCACCAAAACATTTTTCATTAAATTTCACTGACCTCCCCCCCTCGGGAGAGCTAGCTTCGATCTTGGCTTCTAGTGGACGGATTTTGTCGTGCAATAGCTCGTTTGAAAGCTAAGAGTGAGACAAATTCAGTGAAAGGAACGCCTTGTTCATATCTGTCTTCGTTCAAAAGTTAGAGCTGTTACAAGATTTTAGGTCGGAGCTCACCTGAAAAAATCCTAAGTGTCAGAGTGACTTTGTATGGGTAAAATTTTGAAAATTTTCCAAAGTGTCATTTCGATCTGGGACCTTCACCAAAACATTTTTCATCAAATTTCTCCGAACGAGGGGGGGAGGGGGGGTCAGTGAAATTTGATGAAAAATGTTTTGGTAAAGGTCCCAGGTCGAAATTCGGAAGTTTTAATTTTTTCAAAATTTTCACCACACTGGAGCTCTCACACTGTGAAATTTTTTCACTTGTGGCATGTTACATGGACATGTGCTGACGGACCGACTTCCCGTGGTCATATGAGAATGGTTCAGGTGTCATATGATAGAGAACTACCTAGAGAACTATGATATAGAACTGATCACTACCTTTGACTCGGCGTTGCTGTTACCACTTCGGGGCAGTGACAATGATGTCTTCAGCTGTAAAGAGCGGGTATCGGGGAAGATCTCTCACTTCCCTAGTGATCAGTACAAGGCCTTCGGGCTGTCGACGGGATCGAGTGCCACTCACTATACTCAAATCTATCATTCCTGACTAAGTGTAATGCTTTAGGAATATGACTGTACTACATGATTCCAAACTTATACAAATTTCATTATCTTACAGTTAACAAGAAATCTCAGGCATG